>JAOXJP010000017.1:3455199-3465662 GCA_025762735.1 Platanus orientalis
TGCTGATGTGCCCACTGCCTGACAAGGAGCAGTGGTTAGCATTCGTTAAGGTGAGCATTTTTTATCCATTCACATGGAGAGGGGGGGGTTTCATGGAATAAAATGGGTGGGATTTTGAAATTTTATCAAAGTCACACCCATTTTATTCCATTCCATTTTATTTCATTTAAAACGTCATGTTGTCTTGAACACAAATCCTGGACAGAAAGGATGTTCTGTCCAGGACCCCAGAGGACGTCATATTTCTGTCCAGGACCCCAGAGGACGTCATATGGAATAAGATGATGGGTTGGTGATGCATTTTTTGAATAGGGAATATGTTGTCCCTGACCTGGGTTTTATTTTTTAAATCGATCGCCGAGATCCATGATCCAAATGACCTTGGGGTGATGGAATAACTGTCAATGAGCAAATAATCTTTTGAGGGACACGTGTCGGATCCTTGTTGGTGCTGCAGATTCGTCCCTGTTAAGCTTTCTTCAAAAAAAATCCTAGCTAGTCGACTTTATCAAACAGAAATAACTACCAAGCGGCCATGGCTGCTCCTCTGTCACTCCATTACCAAAGACCATCTCTAGCTACCGAAAAACCTCGCTTTAGGAATACCACCACCGGGGCCGCCGCCGCCACCACCACCACCATCACCTCCACCACTTCTCCCACCACCACCACCAATGCCACCAACACCAACAACAACCCAATTCCAACACACCCATGTCTTGTTTTACTCGAAAAATGCTCTAACATGTCGGAGCTCAAACAAATCCACGCCCAAATGATCAGGACTGGCCTCATCTCCGAACCCTTCTACGCCAGCAGAATCATTGCTTTTTGCGCTTTAGAGGACTCCGGAAGCCTCTTCTACGCGCGTCTCGCCTTCTCCCAAATATCCAATCCCACCACCTTCACCTGTAATTCCATTATTAGAGGTTACACCAACAAAAACTGTCCCCGAGAAGCCATACTCTTCTACCGAGAAATGGTCGAACAGGGTTTGTTCCCTGACAATTTCACATTCCCGTCATTGTTCAAATCTTGTGGGGATTTGAATGAGGGAAAACAGTTGCATTGCCATTCTACTAAGTTTGGTTTTGCATTGGATTCTTACATTCAGAACACATTAATGAACATGTACTCAAATTGTGGGAGTCTGGTTTCAGCTCAACGGGTATTCGATAAAATGACTGACAAAAGTGTGGTTTCTTGGGCTACCATGATTGGTGCTTATGCACAGTGTGATCGGCCCATCGAAGCCCTCGAGCTTTTCCGCCGGATGGAACTTGAAAGTGTGAAGCCTAATGAGGTGACTTTGGTGAATGTTTTATTGGCTTGCGCGAGGGCTAGAGATTTGGAAATGGGAAAATGGGTTCACAAGTACATGGATGAGAATGGATTTGGGTTTAATGTGGTCCTTGCCACTGCTCTTATTGATGTTTATTGCAAGTGTGGGTGCTTCTCCCTAGCTAGAGAGTTGTTTGACAAAATGCCTGAGAAGAATTTGTATTGTTGGAATGTAATGATCAATGGACATGTTGAGGATAGTGATTATGAAGAGGCTTTGCTACTATTTCGTGAGATGCAGCTCAAGGGTGTAAGACCAGATAAGGTGACGATGGCGAGCTTGTTGCTCGTCTGTACCCATCTAGGTGCTCTAGAGCTTGGAAAATGGTTGCATATCTATATCGAGAAGGAAAACATTGAAGTTGACATAGTTTTAGGGACAGCGCTTGTGGACATGTATGCAAAGTGCGGAAGCATAGAGGCTGCATCACGGGTTTTCCACTCAATGCCTCAGAGAGACATTATGACTTGGACAGCCCTGATTGTTGGTTTCGCTATGTGTGGGCAGGGGGAGAAGGCTTTGGAGCTTTTCTACGAGATGCAACAGAGTGGGATGAAACCAGATGCCATTACCTTTGTTGGTGTCTTGGCTGCTTGTAGTCATGCTGGCCTTGTAGATGAAGGGTACTCACATTTTGATTCTATGTATAGCTTGTATGGCATTCGACCTAGTGTGGAACACTATGGGTGTATGGTTGATATGTTGGGCCGAGCAGGTCACATAGCTAAAGCAGAGGAGTTGATACAAGACATGCCCATGCCACCAGATTATTTCGTATTGGGAGGCCTTCTTGGTGCCTGTAGAATTCATGGTGACCTTGAGGCTGCAGAGAGAGCGGCTCGACAACTTTTAGAACTTGACCCAGACAATGGTGGAACCTATGTTCTTTTGTCTAACATTTATAGCTCATTAAAGAAGTGGGATGAAGCTAAAAGAATTAGGGAACTCATGATACAAAGGAACATTAGGAAGCCCCCAGGGTGCAGTCTCATAGAGGTGGATGGAGTTGTTTATGAATTTGTCAAGGGAGACATGTCACATACTCAGTCTCCACAGATATATGAGATGTTGGAAAACATGATGTACCGCTTGAAGGTAGCTGGTTATATACCCAACAAATCTGAAGTGTTATTTGACATGGATGAAGAGGAAAAGGAGAATGTCCTCAGTTGCCACAGTGAGAAGCTAGCAATCGCCTTTGGGCTTATAAGTACAAGCCCTGGGATGCCAATTCGAATTGTGAAGAACCTTAGAGTGTGTAGTGACTGCCATTCTGCAACCAAGTTAATCTCCAAAGTTTACTGTAGGGAGATAATCGTGAGGGACAGGAATCGGTTTCATCATTTCAAGGATGGATTATGTTCATGTAAGGATTTCTGGTGATGTTCTTGTTCTTAAGCTGTACTCTCATTCTTGATTGTTACTGTAGAATAAGTTGGCTGAGGGAGCTATAAGTCATCCAATTAAATTGGATTCTTGTTGTAACCTGAATTTACTGAACACCCAATGGGAGATAATCTCAATTACTGATCAAAATCACAATCACATGCGGAAGACATCCCTATATATATAACACTCCAATTTGGTACTGCAGTCAACCTAACTACAGCATAAATAAACAAGATTACAACTGCAATATAGTAATCCATCTCATTGACCAAAGTGCAAAAGCTTACTAAGAAAATGTTGAAAGAAAGCAGAGACATATTAAGATAAAACATAACTGGCAAATTACATAAAATCAGCTATTGTCAATTCTCTTTCAAGACATGGATTTCCTCCACTTGGGAGGGGTTCTGCCTCGCACCAGCTTTGCTTTCATATCTGAAGGAGTTCGCCTCTCAAACCCCACCTCGGCTACCTCCTCACCCTCCTCAATCCTCTCTCCCAAGCTGACTGGTTTGAATAAAGGCACACCTAGCTTCCGCCACCTAAAGAAGCCTTTCTTCTTCTCCATGAGCCTTTCTATATGTGCTTGCATGGAGTTGCACTGGCTCTGAAGCCTACGAACATCCTCTCGCAACTTCCTGATCTCCGTCTGCTGAGCTGTTACTTCGCGCTTTGACGGGCACCGCACGGGAGGCTCATGTGCAGTGTTTGGGCTTCGGGTTCCACTAAAGGACCCACTCCAATCCACTTGATGATTGAGCTTCGAATTCTCGGAGAATAGCACTTGGATTACAGCCCGCACAGGCAAGCGCTCGTTCTGTGCAGCATGGAGGGATGCTTCCGGTGACAGTTTCCGGCTGTCAATTAATCTACAGAGATTCTTCCTTTTGTCCTTTGGTACACCTGGGTGTGCCTGCAAAGAAGAGACATGTGGGTTAGGAGAGAGATGGATCAGCTTTATATTGATCATTTCTTATAAACAAAACCTATTGATTTATTTATGGTGTATGTTGCCACCAAGAGGTTAATACTACTAAGCTTGTTCTTAACATCAAAAGCATGGGAGGAGGCAATGCCCCAGCATGGGTGGCTGTGTCATGACACTCTCATTGAATCCCTTAGCAGCATTCTGCTGTTATGTGATATTTGGCTGTCTCTTCCACCAATGGTGCATATCCTGCTCTATAAAGCAGCTGTTTGCAGATCTGAATGGCTCTAAAAACAATCATGGGGAAGAACTGCTCATACAATATGGGATGACCAATCAGTAACCGACCTCAACATTGACCTTAACTTGGGAGTTTATTCGAACTTTAGAATCTGATTATCGATTCTGCTTCTGAATTCTCACAAGCAGATTATTGATACTGTTTCTGAGAATCCAGAATCCCATTTGGTTACTTGTTTTTGGAAACTGATTTTACCTAAAATTTCAACCATTAGATTCTACGAATATTGTGTGTGTTTTGTCATTAACCTCATAGATGAAAGAGAGTGAAGTTGATTTAGTCAAGCTCCTTTTGTTTTTCCTTTATGCTGTCATAACACAGAATCAACTGAATCATTGTGGAAAGTGATTCTGATTTTGATCATGTATAAAGGATTCTAGAATCTGAACCATACCTCTAAGATAGTAAGATGGCCCGGAATCAATTATGACCCATAATCGAATTCTACAATCCAAACCAAACACAACCGGCATTTTAGTGATTTGGATTGTGCATGCATGGAGTAACGTATGCATGGTGTCACAAATTGTTATGACCAGTCTAGCAAAACTATCTTAGATTAGGGGTTGCGACACACCACCCCACCTGGTTCTCCTGTTTCATTTTTGCATACCTCAACCCCATTAACAACCAAGTCGGATTCGGGCTGAGCACTTTCCAACCCACACATCCACTGACCTTTAGGTACAATCTTCATTTAGTCGCCAACCCAGGGCCGAAACTTAAAATGCATTTCACTGCGGCTCTTGTGGTCATTGTCATCTAAGATTATAAAAATAAATAAAAAAAGAAAAGAAGAAGAAGGTATTTATGTCATTTGAAGAATTTCCCAAACCCTATCCACCAATAGAATCTGTGGTTGCTGATAATTCAAGACAGCTATTTCTTTTCAGGACCCTATACAGGCTTTTCTGTTTGAAGGGTTTGAGAATAACCAAAAGAACATTGAAGCTGTAAAGCCTGTAATGGGGTTATACAATGTAGTTGAAATAGTGGGAGAGAGTACAGAAATTCTTATATAAAGCATTAAGTATTGGACGCTGTAAATGTGAATTAATTTCTTCTAAAACCCAGAGAAAGATAAAAATAACTTTGAATGCTGTAAATGTGGTTGAACCCAGTGACCTTAAATGTTGCAAGTTGTTCTTTCATCCTAACCATTAGGATTGCCAGACCTTGTCCTCAGGTTCTAACAGTTTGGGCTAGGAACTTGGAACCATTTAGAAATATATAAGGTACTTACCTTGAGATAGGTATCGATGGCTCGATACAATCCATCATCCATTGCACGGGCATGGCTAGGGAGAGCTCCGGCAAGAGCGACGAAGTCCGGCAACGTCAAATTGGCATCCACAGCAACTTCTGCAAGGTAGCAATCCACAAGCTTGGCTACCTTGACTAGAGCAGCTCCACTCTTTGCAGCTTCATCCAAATTATTGAACCCCTTAACCAACCTGAGAACAAGTTCAACATCCAATAGAGTCCCACAAGTGTGACTAAAGGCTGGTATGAGAAGCTCTTTTAGTGAGGCCTGGTCTAGCTGCCATGATATCCGTTTCTCGAGCTCGACTCGATAAGCCAGCTCAACGCCAACCATGTTAGCCGTGCGAAGAAGTCGTAACATGAAATTGCAGGGCACAGAGTCCCTCTCTGGGGGGAGAACACTCACAAGAGTCTCTACAAAGAACCTTTTATTCATCCATGATGCTGTGAAACTCTCCGGTGAATCCTCAAAATTGGTGAGACTCTTGTCAATCTCGTTGCCGGTGGATAGGTCCGGTAGCCACTTAGAAGCATAGTGAGCTATGATTGAACCAATGAGGTCTGGACGTACCCCTTTGGCCTTGATGCCGGCGAGGGTCTTAACAAAGTAGTCAATGTCAAGGATACAAGCATCATCAAACCAACAATCAACGAAGTGTGTCATTGGCTTACCTGTGAGAGAAACGGATTCCGGCATTGAAAGCTTCTTCATTTTAGTATAGTAGTTAAGAGTTGGGAGACACTAAAAGCTGAGGAGTCTTATAGCTTTGAGCTTCCTTTTAAAGGGAATTTGAGATGGGATTTTCTTAAGAGATCATGTTACGTTATATTATTAGATAAGGTGATACAAGAAAGAGAAGACACAGACCACATTTTGTGCAACTCGAGAAGGCCCATAGTGGTAATGTCTTACATAAGGCAATTTCCTGTCACTCCTAAAACTCTTTAGTTTATAAGAGAGGTTAGAGTTAATATAATTACATATGATGTGCACACTCTGGCACTAAATGGGGAAAATAAGGTGTGAGACCCAGGAGAATAATTGCGTCCATGAGGAAATTTGAACTCGCGACCTAAAATCTGTCCTGATACCATCTTTAAACAAAGCAATTAATCACCTCTCCTATAACCCTAAGGCTATAGGAAAGGTTAGAGTTAATATACTTAACATACTAATATAATGGTTGTTGATTTAGAGAAATGAAATGTTTAATCAGAGAGGAGAGATTTCTTGACCGTTGGTAGGATGGGATAAAGACGAAGGAAGGATAATGAAGAATAACATAGAGAGAGAGAGAGGACAAAGTTTTCATTAAATGCAATGCAACATTCCATCCCTCATGACACATTGCCAGTCTTTTTACTGTCCTATGGAAAACAAAATTCCATCATGGCCACCACCCACAAATGAAAGGGACTTGGGAACGGAAAGTGTGTAGGAAAATTCTCACTATCGTCTGGTTTTACAATGGAACTTTGTTTTCTACAGCAGAGCAACGAGTGACATTGTCTCATGGGATGGAATATTGCATTTAATGAGAATCCTCTCTCTCTCTCTCTCTCTCTTACATTTTTACCTGCAACCTCGGCTAGGCTTGTCTTGAGCTGAGCTTAAACCTTGTTTCAATTTCGAAGAACTGAGTCTGAACCTTTAATTGACCTTGTTTAGCTTAGTGAGAGCGAGCCGAACTGCACTAAGCTCAACTTGTTAAAAACATGGCTATGTATATAGTTTACTATAATATATATTTAAACATTAAATGCATGTATACATAACAGATATAGATATAGCTTGTTATAATATGGGTTGTAGGACTTGTTAACTAGCTATATATTTAGCCTTCAGGAGGAGGTTTGGCTCATGGCTCATGGCAATTGGGTTTCCCAAAAAGAAAAACCACCCATAGAAGACAAATAAAATAAAAAAAAAAAACTTCTTTTTTGGTTTTTTTATGCAGTTGCATGCCGTGCTTAGCTGATCATTGTCCTTGAGATTCAGGCCTGAAACAATAAACTTGATTTTGCCGAGCCAAACTTGCCTCATTAATCTTACTGAGCCGAGCCTGAACTTGGTAACTCAGGTGAGCTCAGGCTCATGATAAGCCCCAAATGAACCTAAGTCTGAACTGAATTGGGCAAAGCTTGACTCAGCTCGACTAGTGGTAATTCGAACAATTCATGGGAATCAGATAAGCCGAATCATCTGACAATAATCATACTCGTAAAAGGTGAAGAGAAGTTATGGGCAGAACCCTGCAATAAAGTTCATCAGTCAAACTATTAGGTATGTTTATCATGTAAACAGTAATTTTTGTTGTAATATTGTTTTCCCCTCAGGATGTGGTGCGCTCCCTTAAAGAACGCCAAACGTTAAAGTCCTCCATGCATCAGGAACAGATACATCGGCACCGAAAAGTGAAAAGCAACCCCCCAAAAAGTGTAAATGATCACTTTTCAGCACTGATACAGAGAGGACCTTAGTTGTTTTTTAAGGGGGTGCACCAAATCCGGGCCGATGTTTTTTAACATAGAGCCTTTGGATCAGATGGTTAGGCTAATGTTCTGAGCAATCCATATCAATGGGCTTGTCATATCCGACAACAGACAATAGATGCTTATGAGGGGACCTTCACTTGGATCCATTTGGTAGCTACCTTTAATTGCAGCTACAGATGTGGCCGCACATGGGCCAGGCCCAGCTAAACATTTAGACAAGGGACTTTGTTAGGTCAAGTTGCTTCAGGCCTCACAAACCACTCAGCATAATGCCATCTTCTACTCATTTGCATGGACTAAGGGCCTGGATCATTTTCAGCTCGGATTCGTCCAGCATCAATTTTGGACTGATACATGGTGAAAAAAGTGAAAAAATAAATAAATAATTACCATGGGTTTAGGGATGTAATTCAGTTTTTCACCATATGTCAACGCAAAATTGATGCTTGATTAAGGTTGGACACATCCGGGCTGGAGACGATCTGGGAGCAGTTAAGAAACAGCTTATGGCTAAAATGATAACCTTAAATTAAGGTTTGTTGAGAGAGAAATAGCTCTCTAACCTCACACATGCATGGTGGGATTCAGGTTCTTATTAATTGAAACTAACCCAACAAAAACAAACCAAAAAATTAGCAAGCACACAAAAAACATAAAACTACAAATTTATGTGCCAAGCAACTTCCACAGGATAAGATAGATATGAGATCCACCAAGTCAGAAAGAAACAAAAAATTATAAGGTGTTTATCAACTCTATATTCTCATCAACAATCTAGAAACCATAGGATTACCGAGTCCTTTACAACCTTTCTCACAAAAAGCCTTTCAAAACAACTGTCTCTCCAATGACAATCCCATAGTTTGGGACTTTATATATAGAGTTTTGAACCCCAAGCAGTTGGCCAGGGTCACACGGAAGTCCTGCATTCGAAGCACACTCCCTTCGGGCCACTTGCTCGGGTGTGAAAAAACTCAATTTACCCAGTATGTGGGAGAGACAGGGAGTCCACATGTCCCAACGTGCTCTACATAGTCAGTTCAAACTTTTGGCAAATTTGTCAAATAATGAGGTAAAACAAAATGATATCCAAATTGTTTTTTAAAGGGGTAAAATCATAAAAGAAAAGTTGGTTAATGGTTAATAGATTTAAAATTTTCCTTCTATTTTGCCCTAGGCCCACAGAATCTCTCTCTCTCTCTCTCTGCCTGTGTATCTATAGATGTGTGTGTGTGTGTGTTTGTGTTTAGGTAACCAATTCTAAAAACAGTATACTTTCTCGTAAACTCGTGTACTTTTATGCAAATTCTACGAACACCCATATACATACTATCTATTTAAATTAATAACAAAAATTTTGTGATCATGATCACAGCCAAACTGACTCGTGGTGTCTTTAGTGTTAAAAACAGCAAAAAAAAAAATGTTCAAATAGAAAATAAGTACCCAAAAAAGGGCACTAAATTAAAGGGAAATTTATTTAAAAAATACATCACGTATCAGTCTATGATGCACGCCATATGGTGGCCACACCAATCTTGCTCATAAATAATTTGCTCCTCTAAATATACAACATGAATTCTAGTAAGAGTCTAGTAAGTTCAAATCGTGAGGAATTTTTTTGTGACCACCCACAGGCTTACACATGGTATTTATTAGGTTAGAAGTGTGAAAATCTGTTCATTTTAAAAAGTATATGTTTAAAAAGAGGCACCAAATTCCAAAACTCATCACATGTTAATCAATGGCATTCGTCACACATGATCACACAAATTTTTTTCAGAGATGACTTGCTCCCATCTAAATCAGCATGTGACACAAATTTATTATTATTATTATTATTATTATTATTATTATTTTGGTTTGGCTACTCATTGAGCCTACATCACATTGACAACTGCACAATGCGAGACATGGACCGAGTCAGGGATAGAGAGAGCAGGCAACTCAATAGTGCACTGCAAGTAAAGGGATTCGACCCTCGGTCTTCCATAGGGAAGATAGATGCCGCAGCCACCTTAACATGGGAGCGATGACTGCATGTGACACAACTGATAAAGATATTTTGACAATACTTCATATTATAGAGCCATCTAGCTTCAAATTCCGTGTGGTGCTTAGCAAAATATTTAGGTGGTAAAACATTAAACTACTGTTAAAAACGAGTGGAAGCTAACCAGGCAAGTAACCCAAACCCACAGCTAAGCTACATCACACCCCCTTCTCTTAGAGCCATTTTCATGATTTCATCTACCCAAACTTATTGAATCCTCATCCCCCAATTCATACAGCCAATATATCATGTAAATTTCATTGTCGACCGCTAAAAGTACCATGGTTCGATCATCCCCGGTCCAAGATTTTCAGTCAAGTGAATGATTTTTCAAGGTGCAATTTCTTCCCTTATAACGTGCGTTTCCAAACGGTTCAAAGTATAGAATAAATTGAATTCGTCATCTAGACCTTGACCATCCTTTGTAGATTTGAACAAATATCAGACCATTGCAAAAAATTAAAAAATCACAAGATTTCCGATTACAAAAAGAGCGGACAATGATCCTCTTGTGCAAAGTGTTAGCGATATGTAGTGGGAAAAAGTGGACCAGCACCTCTTGCTCAGCTGCTCCCAGTGCTGGGCGGTTTATGGATTTTTGCGTCATCCACAATAGGAAATTAATGAGGGAAGATTGTGTCCGCTCCTCTTAACTAACGCTCCTCTCTGCCCCTTATCAGGGGGTGGGCAC
>JAOXJP010000017.1:3469140-3487023 GCA_025762735.1 Platanus orientalis
GTTTTAGGCTTATGAAAGTCTTAGGTCGCAAGTACGCTAATTAATTTAGGACTTTCTATTTTAGTTCTTACTATTTTCTTAATGTTTTGAGCCTATATAAATGGTTGTATGTTCTTGTATTGGTAGACATAGATTATTGAATTAAAGTTTGGTTTGTTTGGGTTATATCAATCCTCTTTTTCCTCCTTTCTCATGGTTTAACCTTGTGGAACCTAGGGTTCTTCCTTAGTCTCTATCTTCTTTTTCATCTTTTCTATTACTTCTTCTATCTTCTTCTTCTTCTCCTACTTTCTTCTATCCCTTGTTCTCTCTTCTTCCTTCCTCCTTTCTTCTTCTTACCTCTTTTATCTCATTTTCAATCTATATCTAACATGCTGCCATCAATACCATCAAGGACTGAGTTGTTGAACAAAGATTTTTCACTGGTTTATGAAACTCTATAAATGTACAATAGGTCTGAGTTTTTATAATTTTCTATATTCAAAACTTATCAGAATTTGATGAAATTTTGTATGGGGATACCTTTATGATTCATCTAACACCCTGCAAATTATCTAACACAAGCAAAGGTATTTTGGTAATTTTGTGAGTGTCCAAAAATTCTAGAACTGCCCTTCTGAGTTATTTCCTTCTCTTTTTCCCATTTTTTCTTCCCTAATCTCTTCTAATTCCCTTTCCTTTATTCTATTCTTCAATTCTAAGCTATTTTGGTTATTTGGGTGTATTTTAAAATTCAAATTTTGGTTCATTTATTTGTATTCTTGCTTCTGCCTTAATAATTTGGTGAACTTGGGATGTTTGGCATTACCCTACATCAACTTTAGTGTCCAAGTCTTTTGTGCCGCATCACTTTGGTTTGTATACACTTCCTATTTGATCAAATGATCTTGCTAGAGATTGTTAATGGACTTTTCATTCACAAGAACGACCATGACAACTACCACAATGATGATGAGATGATGATGGTGACCATTCTATACATAATGTGAAGTACTAACTTCATTGAATGAAATTAGAGTAATAAACAAACAGATTAGTATAGACAATTAAGAGATCTCAAATTTGATCTTGAATGGGGCTGCATGATGCATCCATTTGAAGTAAAATCCCATTCTTTTACAAGAAATACTAGACATACCACAATACTTCAGTATCTAAAAGCATGCACTAATACCCATGCTCCCCTGAGCTTATTGATGGTTCTGCAAAGTCCTCCCATGAGCTTATTGATGCCATCACTTTTGAGGTTGCAATGTGGGCTATGGCCTCTTCGGACTTCAAGGGTATTAGTGCATGCTTGTACTTTTTAGTGTATATTCTCATCTTTCTTCTACTCTTTTGACCTCTATGGTCATACTTTATTCACTCTCTTCTTTGTTCTTTTAATAAAATCATTATTCATCAAAACATAAAAATAAAAACATGCACTAATACCTCACAAACAGCATTTCTCTATTGTCCATATTATCAAGTATCACATACTACTGTAAACAATGTCACAAAGTAAAATTCCTTAAATTATTCAGAGCCTCCTCCTAAACTAACTGCATGTCAGATTAGCAGAAATCATCCAGTAAGAAGGATGATCCTTTTTAAATTTCACAATAAGATTTTGAGTTCCACAGAGTTATTTAACTTGAACAATGATAGTATAACAACAACATACTAGAGAAATTATAATAAAATACTAGAGATCTAAACATAATCTTACAAAAAACAACAGGAGATCTAAACATGTGTATCGAAATTAATAATAGTAATACTGTCAATAGAACTAGAAGTCATTTTCATATCCTAGCCTTAAAGATTATTACTTATTCAGGAAACTCATATCAAACTCACTTTAGTTATTCAGAATTCAAAATCACCATAGAACCCGGCTTGTACCACTGGTTATGTGAACAAATCAGCCAACTGGCTTCTTTGACCAAGCCACAATTTGGGAATGTTGTGTGTTACGTAGAATCCCAGTGTGATCAATTATACTTTCGTGTGAAGAAAGAACTAATGGGATCTTCACCCTTCAGAGCATGTCCTGGAGGTTAAACTGTTATGATTTATATGATTATCATCAAGCCCTCCAGATGGAATTCAATACTGTAAAAGTAAATTATCCAACATATGGTCTCAAGTTCGATATTGATGGCATAGGCCAAAGAAAAGGTGATGGGAGCACACATAAAATAAGTCTCCCAGGGTAATTTGACCTACTAGCTCGTCAAGAAAGAAATTGACAATTACAGCATGCCAAATGTGAAATGTAGGATTTTACATGAAGGAGTATTCACTTAGAACATGACTACCAAGCAGTTCTAGGTGAAAACTACGCTTCTCATTTTTCACTCAAAATGCACAACTGTTGAGCAATTCTAGAAGAAAACTATGCTTCTCATTTTTCTTTTTCTTAAGCTCTTCGCCAAATTCTTGTCTTTCATCCATATTTGGTTTATCATGCTCTCTTGTAATCTTGCTAGCTATAGCATATTATTTAATTAAATGTGCATGTATCTATCTAGACTGCTGTCTGCAATTTATACTCATGAATTTGCATTAATATAACAATATAATGAATCATTCCGATGCATTCACTAATCTCGGTCTGATACCCATGTTTCAATTACAGAGCCTTTAAGGTTTTCTATATCCAGGGTAAACAACTCAAAGACCAGAGAACAACAATGATATAACCCCAGGAAACAAAAAAAAAAAAAAAAGGACATGGGGATTGAGCATTTGGATCTACAAACCTTCCAACACCAAAAGTTCAACAACAGCAATCAGCAGTATTACAAGAAAAGTACATGTGAACCATAAGCCACTAAAAAACCATTTTGTTTGAATGACAGATACTTTATATATTTTTTATTATTAGTTTGTGTGTGTGTGTGTGTATGCGTGTGAAAACTGTGTCTGCTCTTCTTTTTATTCCCTCTTTCAGTAAGTAAGCTGGAAATGGAATCAGAACCAAAGGTGTACTAGAAAACAACTATCACTCAAATTCAGTTAACAAGTTACAGATCCCTTCCCGAAACACATGCAGATAAGAGCCTGTCATTCTCTATATCAGTGAACAAAACCATTCTCAATATATAGGAAAAAATAACTTGCTCTAGCAAATTACAACAGAAACAATCAAATGTTACAAATCCCCTTAACCAATCGTAAAAGGGATTCCAGTCAAAGGCCTGAAGTAGAGAAAGAAAATAGTATCAAATTTTTCCCCTTCTACTGTTTTTTATTTTTCAAGAAAATATAACTTGCTATAGCAAATTACAACAGGAACAATCAAATGTTCTAAATTTACTTAACCAGTTGTAAAAGAGAAGTCAAATTCAAGTAGAAATATAATGAACCAAAACATGATTTTTTATTTTTTTTTTAAATTTCATCCAGTCAAAAACCTGAAGTAGAGAAAATTTACATAATAAAAAAGAGAGCAGTTATTGACAATTTGACATCTTAAATGAAGGTACTCATTTCAAGAAAAAAGAAGCATAGGAAAGGCAAAGAGTCCAACAGAGAAGATATAAACCCAACAAATCCTGTAAACAAGATTTAATTTTTTTGAAAAATAAATAAATAATGTTAATGAGATTTCAGCCAGATGCAACATCAAACATCAAATTCCTTCCAAATTCTAGCAAAACAGTTCCAGCCATTCAGCAACCTATACATGAGCAAGAGCAAGTCTTCTCCACCATAGCATAAAAAAAAATTAAACAATAACCTAAAAATAATGTTTCCATGAATAGATACTAAATCCATGAACCAGAATTCCCTAAACAATTAAACAGAATCTTCATTCAAAAATAAATAAATAAATTGATTGGAGAGATCAAATCAATAAGTATTCTCACCTGATTGGCAAACCCCCAAAATAAAACTGAAATCACCACACTCCCCCATAGCTCAGCCATGACATAGAACAAGCAGAAACTCCAAATCCTCAGGATTGCAACAGGGCCGATAAAACTTGGTCCAAGAGCCGCTACAAGCTTATCCGCAAGGGCTGTGGGGTGGACTAGATCGCTAAGGGGGTATAGAACAAACCCAAATGCTCCAAAGAAGGCGATGAAGGGAATGATGACAGTATAGAAGAGAGCCTGCTTGGACAATACATTTGAGAGCTTTGTGTATAAGAGCATGAATCCAATGGCCATAGGCAAATTCACCCAAGTCTTCAAAAAGGGTATAATCTCTGCACTGCTCCCCTTAGCGGTCACAACCAAAACATCTTTAGTGTCTCTGAGGATTGTGTAATTAAAAAGGATACAAAAGAACATTAACCCAAGTGGGATAATTTTCTTAAGGGTCACTAGCTCAATACCCAAGAACTTAGGCTTCTCCACTTCACCCAAAAATGGCTGCCCATCTGCGGCTGCAGCAGCTTCTGCCCTGCAAATCTGCAAACCTCTACCTTTATTGCAAAACCCATGAGTTTTTGAGACAAACGCATAAGTTTTTCGGAACCCATCAACAGATAGAGAAAACCCACCAAGAGCCCTATTGGCTTTGGTGTTGAACCGGTGTTTCAGCCCCTGTGGTGGGTTGAAAACCCTGGTTTTGGGGTTTGCCGGTAGGGAAAGAAGCCCTTTTGTCTGAAGAACGGCTTCCATATCTCTCAAGCCCCTTCAAGAAGCTCAAACCCCAAGCTTTCAAAGGGAGAACATGAGAGAGATAAAGCGAGAGAAAAGGTGGCGGAGAAGATAGATTCCTAGAGAGGTCTGAATGAAGAAACAATGAACCTTTTATAACAGCAAAACTGATAACTTATGCATGAGAGAAGGGCTAAAGGAGTATCTAACCAAGTGTTTAGTAGTACTTTACCAAAAAAAAAAAGTGCTTAGTAATAGATAGACCCTTGATTAGATTCTAATGTCTTTCTTTCAATCCAAAAAAATCTTTTTTTTTTTTGTAATTACCAAAAAACATCTATTTATGAAGCCAAAAACGTCTTTAAAGGTAAGTGAACCGTGAATGGTACATAGTATGAAATAGAAAGTTAACCAAATACCCCCTGAGATTTTCTTATTACTTTTTTTTTTTTTTCTTAAAAAAAAAAAAAAAAAAAAAAAAGGAAAAGGATCTGTTACAACCAATTTGTTTGTCCCCCTATGTCCCCACACCACAGGCTGACACAGTGACACCTGATTTTTTTTTTTGTTGTTTTTAATTTGCTGCCTCTTTTAAATAGGAAACATCATTTGAACACTTTTTTTATGTTTTAAGTTTTAACACTTAAACCCCATTTTTATATGGGAAATTATTTTTTTCATTTGAAAATTGTTTTTACAGTTTTAACCTTATACACCCATCCTTTGTCTATAAAGAACACAGAGACAGACAAATTGGATGTAGCAGTTCTTTCCCCAAAAAATATATGACAAAAAATAAAATTAAAAAACATTGGTCTTGCAATTTTTTTTCCTGATAAAGATATTTACTAATGTGTGAACTATGAATGAACTTTCTTAATATCCCCCCTCCCAATAAAAAACTATGAACCGCATTTTTTTTTTTTTTCTCAATTATTTTAGCTTTGTATCCGAAGGCTAAGACCCTCCCATTAACTTAATTACCCAAAAAAAAAAAATCCCTCCCATCAACCAATGTATCAGCAAATCATGCCATTGAAAGAATAAAAAATAAAGCTATAAGTGAAGCAATTTTAGCAACAGCCGGTGCCTAGTTGATGGTGATGCTAAAGAAAAGTAACCATTACATGGGACGCTGGACACACGGCCAATCAGGGTTCCAAGGGAGTCTTTTGCTCATCTGCTGCTGCCTTGATGTTGATTCATATGGTCTCCAGACTCTCCACGTTTGTACAATTCAGTCAACAATTTGCTTTTTTATTTTTTATTTTTTTATAACAACAATTTGCTTCTTCAGTTCTTAATATTATAAGCATGGTGCGTAACACGCACGTCCTTATTTATTAAGACCCAACTCCCAAAAAAAAAGGGAACCGCATGGACCCTTCCCTTGTCCAAACAAGGTCATACATTTGGAAGTACACTAGGTAAAGTGTGTGGGGTTTGCCATATTAATAGTTTGGAGATAAATCCATCTTCACCTCCTAATAATTAACAGCAGAATCGACTCCCCCAAAAAGCCAAAACTGAAAGATAAAGAAGCTTTGATTTTGTTTTTCAGTGTTTTTGTTCCCTATGCAGTATAAAAGAAAATAATTGATATTACATCAAATCAGGAGAATGTAAAAGCCTTAACCCTTGGATAGAAGCTATATAAGATGTTGGGAATTAGGCGTGTCAACAAGCCAAGTGACAGCTTGGCACGGGCTCGTGAAGATAAGTTTGCTTTCAGTTTGACTTGGTTCATTAAAAAAAAAAATATATTAATGACTTATAAACCCAATTAATCTTGTTTGAACATTATTATTGTCCCAACATATTATATATAAAATCATTATTTTAAAACCCAACTTCACCTATTAATAAATTAATTATTAATGTTTACCTATAAAATAAACTAAGCTTTTAATGAGCTGAACTTTTAGTAAGCTGAGTTTAATGACTCACTTAAGAAAAGAGTTTAGCAGTTTGCTCACCGAACTTAAAACAATGCTCAAGCTCAGCTCATAATGAGCCAAGCTTTGAACGAACCAATCAACTGGGGATAAATAATTAAACTTGTGTTGGTTTGCTTTTGGTTTGCTTTCTTATGCAAATGGGGCCCTTTTGTAATCCTTGGATCCCAATCAACTTAGCACTTGTACTTGACTTTGTTTTGGCATTAATCCCCTCTCAAGACTTCAAAAGTGGTCTGCATTTGCACAAGGTCCTAATTAAATTAGAAAATGGATTTAAAGTTGTGATTCAATATGAGCTTTCACATGATAGTGATTATCAAATTTGTGTACCAGAATTCATGTCAATATGAGGCTGAAAGCAAGCACCATATGCTGAAGCCAGTGTTGAATCTTTTTCCAAAAGTTGATGAAAAAATAGCAAATTTTATTGGGCATGAAATAAGTGGCCTCATAAAAATCTTAATGTCTTTGGAAACACATCACACAGTCGAAATGTGTGGTGCAAATGCCTCAGGCAGCACTAAAGTAGCTCTTCATTTAGTTTGCCTTGTGCATCACGTTCATGTGAGAGGAAAAAGCATCTTGAAGGTGTTTTGGTGAATAAATTCATACTTGCAAGACGCATTTTCTTTGCACGTGACTGGAATGCGACTGGAATCATAGGTTACCCATGTAGGGTTGTCAACTATCCGATTATATATTCGTATTCAAACCATTTAAAGTGATTATGGATGCATTTATATTTGATTCGTTTATATCACTAAATGTCCATATCTGTCTAAATTAATATCATACATGACTGTGTGTAATGAAGATGTTTCTTTAAAATAAATAGGCTTGGTGTCTAATACAGATAGATAATCCCAATTAGCGATTGGGTTTTGGTGCATTTCAATTAACAACTAGGCTTAGTACATTGTTTGTATTCTGCTTCATCAGCTTTCTATATTTATAAAGTTGGGTTGCCAATGTGGACAAAAAACCTTTGTTAAAAGACCAAAAAAAACCATGCTTTTTTTTCATGTTACAAAAAACTACATCAAAAATTGATACAGCAGATCATTCCTCTATGTAAAATATACAAAATATGAATGACTACCTTAACCTTAACCCTAATCAATTTTTTTTTTAATCTCCCATTCCCATTTTGTATGAAAAAAAAACTAAAACCTTTCCAGACACCAACTCCCCTCCTTTGGTTGAACTCCGCTTGTCGTCTTCCATCTCTAAAGTTTACAAATCCTTATCATTGTTGTAAATATCTGCAAAGTTTCTGAATTCAATAAGATATTAACGAATATAAATATGGATATACTTATATCTGCTTCATGTTCAATCCATTTACAGCTCTATTTCCATGCGATGATCATTGTAAAGGATTCAGATTCTCATTGAATATATCTCCAAAATAAGATCTACTAATAATGGGCCCTATTAAAACCTTTTTTCAACCAATTTATAATTTTATCCCATGGCAGATGTAGAGAGAAATTAATCTTTCACATCAATCTTAGAAATATAAGTCTTATTATATGACCACATAAAAAATTTTAATTAATAATAACTAATAAAGAGCATTCATGCATGCTTCTAATAACTATTATCTACAAAAACGACACTTGACAGGTGTCAAGAGTATTTTGGTAAATAACATATGTAATTATCTTCTATATATTTACTTAAACACACTGCTCTATACCAAGTTTTTATTTTTTTGAATTACTCCTTAGCATGAATCACATCACGTGCTGATTTGAACCGGAGGGACTTCGCTCTAAGAACGTCCAGTGTCGTCGTCGTTTTGTGGCGGGAATAACAGAATATCTGACAGGAATTTCCCGGGTACTGACGTGTCGTAACAGACCGCCATTTTTGTCCGGAGTCCTTGGAGGTTACGTGTCGTACTGTTGCTTGTCTTCCACTTCTCGAGGCTGCCGACGTCTCTTTTTTCTTTTTCTAGTTACGTGGACAAATCTAAAACGTTCGTTTGTGGGACGTGGGTCATCCCCTGTTGTCAATAGCGATATACGACCACCGCTTTCATACTCTTTTCCAGGGAAGGTAAAGTATCTTGCGTGCACGTGGGCTCGGATCCATTTCCAGCCCAAATGGAGAGATGTTACACCTGCCTGACAAAGGGTCTAACACCCTCCTTTGACCAACTTGTATTTGAGATGAAATTGTTTAATGTTTGAAGTCACTCTACTGTCCAAACGGGCCTATCACAGCCATAAAAGTATGTGACTTGACAGGTGAATGTGATATGACCATTCCAACTGTAGAGGATCTAGAGCTGTAGATGATTTCACCTGATTGTATTTGTTAGAGCACTTTGTCTAGATGGTGATGGAGAGTGAATGGCTTACAATTCTACGTTACAAACATGGGTGTGATTTGACATGCATCCAAAGATTTGAATTTCAAATTCTTGGTAAATTAATATGGACCGTTTGAACTGTACAATGATTCAAAATGTAGTTGGTTTTGATGTGATATAAGTAGCTTTTTTTTGTTTTTTGCTTTTTGGCAAAAGCACATTAACTCAATTCCATTCAATGTAAACATTCTCGCTATAATAATTGTCCATTGCAATAATGGAAGCAATCCCAAGGGAGAAGAGTTCCATTCCATTCCATTTGAGAGAGAGAGAGGGAGAGAGAGATGCTTAAAAGCTATAGTTACCATGGAATGAGATGCTTTGTTGCCTTCTCTTCGAACATATGAAATGAAAACTTTGGGGGTTTTTGGCTAGTTATATGACAATAATCTATAATGATGTTCTAAATCCTCCATTGAATATGAGAGTTACTTTCATTGATCATCTTCACAATTGATCTGTTTTCAATAAGAATCAAAAAATTTGGGAGATCTTCCACTAACCCGAGCCCCAAGTAAAAGGCCATTGCTTCAGCTTCTTCCAAACTGCATGGATTTAAGTCTTTCATTTCTTCCTGGATGAAAAAACCTGTATGATCTCTAGCTATTGCTAACACCACACATTGGTAACCAATTGTTCCATCAACATTAATTTTGAGTGAACCAAGTGGGGGAGGTATCAAGTGGAAACACAGGTGGATCTTCGAAATAATTCTATCTTGCTGAGAAAAGGAGCTCATATCTAGATTATAGTCTCTGCATCTAGCCAGCTTTATCTAATATAGATTTAGCTTAGGTGATGATAAAAAATCAATTAGTTTTGTGCCTTCCAAATGCATCACATAATTATTGCCCCATGATAAAAAAGTATGTTGGAAGGGGAAGATGATAGCCAAGTTTTAATCCATCCTTTGCATGTTTTGTGGCAATCCCTTAGTCTGAGTCCAAGATGGGACCTAAACCAAACCACCTTAGCCAATTTACACTCAAAAATTAAATGATCAGCGGTTTCTCTCTTAGCTCCACAGATAGGGCAATTGTTATCGCTACTTGATAAGAATTTTTCCAATTTGGATTTAAGAGGCAAGACATCATTAATACATCTCCAAATGAACATAAGGACCCTTGGTGGAACACTTTTTTCTTTTCAGAATTTTAACCAAAACTTTTTATTTGTTGCAGCATGTATTACTGATGTTGATCCCTTGTTGTCGGCTAATGATTTGTAAACTGATTTAGCTGAGAATTTACCAAAGAGAATCTTTGTCCAGATTAACAAATCCTCTTTGTTGTGATCATCCTTAGGCAAATGGATTTGAAGGATCTTAGCATCCATCACCCTATAAAAAAAAGTGTCTTGATGTATTCTTCCTTCCATGTATGAGTTTCATGATTGATGAACTCATATACACGAGATGCTTCATTCTATGCAGGATTCACTTTTTTAATCAGAAGATGAGAGTTAGGAATCCATGGATCATACCATATTTGAATGTTGTAGTTAGACTTGATCATCCAACATGCTCCCCACATAAGAATCTCTCTATACTTTAAGATGTTATACCATGTTCTGGATACTGTTTTAGAACATTTTCTGTTCAAAATTTTTTGGTTTCTTAAATATTTTTGTAACACCCTGCATTACACTTAAAGGGTAAAAAGATAATTTGACACATGTAAGGGTTAAATTGTCACTTCACATATTTAAACAGACCATAGAGTGGTTTAGGAATCCATTGAACCAAGTTAGAAGTGTAAGACGTAGGTTGGGTCTCGAACCTGTTAAATTCGAAAGTTATCTGAATCTTGCATTTGGGGTACTTTTGCGAGTTCACTAACACCAATCCTGAGAGAATTGGAGGTCATGTCATACATTTATGGAAATATATAGGAGTCTACTTTCCAATAAAAATAAACGGTGTGCAATTATGAGTTTCGTAAAAGAAGTTATGACAATTTTCCCATAATGTGTCTGTGTTGTTAGGCCCATAGATTTGGGGTAATTTCCCTAAGCCCACAGACACAAATCCTGAGTGAACTAGAGAGTGATCCACACCTTGTTGAAAATCTCTTGAAGTCTAGTTTCCAACACAATAAACGGAGATCGATTATGAGTTTTATAAATAATTATAATTATTTTAATGTGGGGGGTCAGAGCTGAGAAAACCAGTTTGAATCAATCCAGCCACTCTCGGGTTTCAAAAAAGTGTATAATTTGTGTTGGATCCAGGATCTATCCATGATCAATCCAAATTACCCATATTATGATTTTTTTTGAAGCAAAATCAAATTTTCTTCATTTTTTGGGAGTGTGGAACCCCCCAACTCGACCCAAAACCTTAGAAATATGATAAATAAATCCTAATAGCCTCATTTACATCAAAAGGAAAAGAATTAAAGAGGTGTATGAGATTTGAGAACTAAGGTGTAGGAGTTCTTCCCTAAATTGGGTAAGTTTCACTCCCAACTCTAAAAATATGCTAGGGTAGCTTGGTTTCTTCCTAAATCTTCATGTCCTATCTAATTTATGCTACTTTTACATCATTTTATAGAGGTTAGGCACAAAGAAAATGATGTTATAGAAGGTTTTGAAGCTTGAGCAAGGAAGAAAATTAAATTGCAAGTTTACATGCATGATGTGTCACTCCTTTGTTCTCTTACTAATTTTTTCATAATTATTTATTGTTTTGATTAGTATTTTGATTTCTATATTACTTAATGGTAAAGTCTTCGAAGTTTTGCAAGATTTCAGCGCTTGATTTGTAGATCTATGGGTTTATGTGTGTTTATATACATGATGTGCTACTCTCCTTGTTTCTTTTATTGTTTTTTCATGTTTATTCATCTATTTGATTGGTATTTTAGTTTCTTCATCACTTGATTATTAATCTATGAAGTTTGGTAAGTTCACACTACTTGATTTTAAGATCTATGAGATTTTGGTGAGTTTTCATACATGATGTGCTACTCTTCTTGCTTTCCTATTATTTCTTCATTGTTGTTCTTGACTCCCATTAGGGATCTCATTCTTTGATCATTTGTTGGCTAAGATTCATGAAGTTTAGTAAGTGTATATCATTTGATTGCTAAATCTATGAGAGTTTGTGAGTTAAGTATATTGAAGGGAGGTATTTTCCCCATAGATTATGAAGTAATGGTGTGAAATCGAGGTACTGTTTTGGACCCAATTATCGGGTGACAGTAATAGGTGAAGATGACACTAGTTTTCCATCAATTTTGTATAAGATTTCAGTTTTGTTAGAGACCCTACATGGGTCATAGGAGATTCTGTTTTGTTAGAAACCCTACATGGGTCATATGAGATTCTGTTTTGTTAGAAACCCTACATGGGTTAATTTTATGAGTTCAAATTTGTTAGAGTCCTTATGTGGGCTAATCCGTTGGATTTGATACGAGGTGTTTTGATGAGGTTTGGTTCAGGAACCCTACATGGGTTAAGTTGGTTTTGATCTGAGGTGTGTTTTGCTAAAGATCATTCTCGAGTTACGTTCGTTTGAGAACCACATTGGGTTTCCCAAAGCATGTATACGATTTTGATATCTCCTAGCTAATGCAGTGTATTTGAGAGGTGTTAAGACTTATTTACACAGGTATTTTATAGTAAACATTTATGTTGCATATTACACTTTCCTTATGAGCTACCCATTATCTATTTCAATTATGAAGTTATGTTGATTTGGCTTTAGTACTTCTATCACCTTTACTAGAATTTGATCATTGTTATGGCTAGTTCGACTCTTATACGTTATGCATGTTCTAATTTGGTATTGAGTCGTACTCGTGTAGATTCAATTTATTACATGGGACATTATATATGTTCTCTTATAGGCTTTATAACTTATCCATGTTTTTATCACCATTTCAGGTGTTGTTTTATAATACATGATCTTATGTAGGTTCATTTTTAGAGGTGGTTCGTGGGGACAAAGGACTATTTCATTTATGCACTTTTTGATCATTTACTTCTAGTACATTGTTGTGTATGAAACATGGATTATTCATGCATGATCTTACTTAGTAATTAGTAGTTTTTGTCTGAGAATATGGATTATTGTAGGCCATTTCGAGGGTCATTTGATGGTATTGTCTAGATATCCATGATTATGTTATGATTGGAGATTAGTCATTTATTTGATATGAATATTTGGAGTTTATGTTATTATATTCTGTTGCGTAATTTAGAATTTGTATGGTTATATTTCTGCTGCATTATAGAGATTGAATGTCAGTTGGCATTTTATTTCTTATTTCGCTTCATTAGAATATGTTTATGGTCCGAAAGGTAAATTGAACAAAATTTATAGTGATTAGGATATGGATTCGGATAATAACAACTTGAATTCACACCTATATACAGTTATGAATTTTGGGGCTTTATAATTATGCTTTAAAAATTTTAGCCCAGATTGCAACTAGGTTTTCAAGAAACCTACATAATAGCTTGGAAACAAGAGATTTATTGACTAACCCCATGTCTCTAATACCCAATCCTCCTTTGTACTTATCTTGCTGAAAATGTCTCTAAGATTTAAGGTATAAGTAATTCTCTCATTTGTTGAACCCCCACCAAAAGTCTCTTAATTTACATTGAGTTTATTTTCTTATAGATTTCCTTTGGTAGAAGGTAAGTTTCCATGAAGTAAATTAGAATGCTTGTCAATACTGCTTTTATCAGGATAGTTCTTCCTACATGAGATAACAGTCTTTATTTCCATCTAAACAGTTTTGCCTCCACCTTTTTAAGTAAAAATTGATGGTTGCTCTTTTTTAAGGACCCATTAATAGGTTTGCACCCAGGTACTTGTCGTCTTCCTCCATTTTTTTGACCCTAATCAAAGAGATTAATTCATCTCTTTTCTTTTACCGCACATTCCTACTAAAGTGAATCAAAGATTTTTCAAAATTGATTTTCTTCCCATACCACTTCTCAAACGTATTAAGCATTTCTTTGATTTTGATAATGGTATGCATGTTAGTTCTTCTAAATAAGAGAAGGTCATCAGCAAACATTAAATGGGTAATAAAAAGGGGCATACTTGTTAATTCGTAGTCCTTTGAGTTGTTGAGTTGTTTCCATTTTCAAACTCAGTTGGGAGAATACTTCAAAACATAAAATGAACAAGTAAGGATAGAGTGGACAGCTTTGCCTTATGCCCCTTGTAAGCCGTATGAATCCTTTAGGTGCTCCATTTATGATCACATAGAGTGTAGTAGATGTAACCCCTTCTATAATCAATTTAACTATTGTTTGGTCATAACCAAAATGCCGCAGCATGGACTGGAGGAAGCTCTACACAATCTTGTCATATGTTTTGGACATGTCTAACTTTAGTGTAACTTCCCCTATCTGACCTTTGATTTTTCTATAAAGTGGAACAATTCTCTAGCTATGACAATGTTATCAGTGCTTTGTCTTCCTGCAACGAATGCACTCTAATTTAGGGAAATTAATGTAACACCCTACACATGCATCATATAATATAATGTGGTAATTTGATTCTCTGTGTTAATTTGACCTAACCTAAAGACCATAGAAAACCATAGGGGACCTTAAGAATCATGTGTGTGTGCCCAAGTTGAAAACCAGGGGTTTAAAGAACCAATTGGGAATTAAAGAAACAACGCCCAGGCATAAGGGACACCTCGAGCAACCGTGACACCCTACGAGGGCTCGTGGTGTAGTACCCCAAGTTGTTGCTGGTAGAGGCGAGCGGTGGCGGGGTGATTTCCAGAAAGTGAAGTTTTTGAAAAATTGGTTTCTAATCAAGGCGAGCTGTCGTGAGTTGAAGCGAGCAATCACAGTTCTCAAAATCCGAAAAATAAAATGGGGATTTCTCCCCATTTTGAATGATACTTTTCTAGAAAGGGTATTTTCATACTCTAACGTATATTTAGCTTATTTTACATCAAAACTATATTAGAATACGCCTAAGATAGGAAAAAAATAGAAAGAAAGAATTGGGAGAAAGATAAGAAATAACTCTCGTAAGATAAAGATAAACCCAATCTTCTTAGATCTAGGATTGTTAAGCTAGAGTTTGAAGAATTGGACTTTAGATTTATGCTCTAGAGTATTTTCTCATTGGATCTATGTAAAATTTACAAAGATTAAGGATTGAAGCTTGAGGAATTGTAGAAGAAGGTTGAAATATTGTAAGTACTCTTGCAAACTAATGTCATTTCTCTTCTTTATTTTTGTAGATCTTTGTGAATTAATGATGGGTACTTTTGTTGGAATGCTTTTTGATTTGGGAATCATGAGAGCCTTGTTCTAAATTGATAATCCTTCAATTGTAAAAGATTTTTATGTTAGTTGGACACTATTTCCTTCATCTATGAATAAGTCTCTTGATAGATTTATTGTTTTCTATGAAAATTCTCCAGTAAATTGATCTAAATTGATTCTAAATATGTTTGATCTCATGATTACCTTATTGATGGATCCATAAAGTTCTCTGTATTGAATCCGTAATGTAATTGTTTGATTAATATGGATGTAAGCTTGAATTGATAAGAATCCCCATGAAATTAGTTATTATAAATCGTATAACAATTGATCTGAGAGAATCCTAATGAAAGACTACAAGAAAATGTTTGAAATAAATATAGAATTGAACATAGGAAAGTGAGTACATTCGAACCCAAGTATGATTACACCTTCGATTTCATATATGAACTATAAAGTATGAACCAATAATTTGAAATCTTGATTTATTGAATTAATTGAAGGTCTTATGTAAAGAAAGATCATATGAACTAAGAATTTTGAAATTCTTTGACTTATTGATTATAAGTGAGCAAAAAGACATGAATATAGGATTTGTAAATCTAAATTTGAAAATGATATGATGGAAACCTATTGAATTTTGATCTTTCTTCAAATGCCATGAGAGCCTCTTTATTGAGTAATTGTTATTCTTTGACATGTCTCATTTGGATATTGTTCATTGACATCATTAAACTATTGACCCTCCTTGAACCTTATTGACTATTGGACATTTTAAACAATGTTTTAGGACCTTTCTTTGGGTCGCAACAATGGAATACGATTTTTGGGACCTACCATTGGGTCACAACAATAATAATGTATATAGGACCTACCCTTAGGTCGCGCAACGAGAAAATGGTATGGGACCTTTTATTGAGTTATAACAATGGACATGTATTTGGGACCTGTCATTAGGTTGCAACAATGGTAAATTATAGAAGACCACACCGATAATCTATATGGAATCTTCCATTGGGTCACAACAATGGGTATGATACGATTTATAGGACCTACTATTAGGTCACAACAATGGTAAAGCTTTTTGGGACCTTCCATTGGGTCATAACAATGGAAATTGTTATTTGATCACAATTTTGAACTCTTTGAACCCTTTAATCAGTTTTAGGACCTCTCATTGGGTCGCAACAATGGTATTGAACTCACAATTTTGAATCTATGAGTCATTTGGACATTATTTGAACCCTATTGAACTTATTGAACCTTTTCACTCTGTTTTGGGACCTCTCATTGAGTGACAACAATGGAAATTAAATTCAACTATTGACTTGGACTCTTCGAACTTCTTTGAATATAGTTTGAACCTATTAAACCATTGAATCCTAAATGAACATTTATTTGAGACCTCTCATTGGGTCACAACAATGATAAGAATGATTGAACTATTTGAAATTTATTACATGATGATATGAAATAACGAGAATTTATTGATTGAATCTACAAGTATATAAACCAAATAATAAATAATTGTTTGAATCACTAAAGTATGAAAACAAATCAAATGAAAGGAAATGAATCATGAATATGGAAACTAAGAAATGAACTAACCACTACGTAGAAAGACATTGATGGTTATTACTCCTATTGAAATGTGTATTTCTTAATGTCCATGGTGCACATTATTGTCACTCTTATTGAATCATTCTTGCCATGGACTATTATGATATTATTTCTTAAAGTTTGATATTGTATCACTTCATACATTTATTGAAAATAAAGAATACCCTTGTGCAAGCTATATTTTGTTACGTTTGGATATGGTTTGCATTTGTACTTGTTGAGTCTATCAAGCTCACCCAAATTAGCACAGGTTTGGATGAGATGGTAAATTGATCAGGTTAATGACTAGGTTGTGATGCATCCAATTAGATATAGATGATTTTTTTATTATATTTCTTGTTGAGACTTTATTTGGGAAATGTAATAATACTTTTGTTGTTGGGTTCAAATGTAATAGAGTTGATATATTGTTAGAAGATTTCATATTTATGTAAATAAGTGACTATGGGTATCACATTTAATACTCATGGATCATATGGATAATGAGTAGATGGTTTACTTTTCCTCTGCATACTTATATAGATTGTTGAACCTTGATGGTCATTCTTTATTGTTTCCGTTGCGTATTATTATGAATGGAATGTTTATGAAAATGTTTAATGAATGAGTTATACTTCTATTAAATGTAAAAATAATGGATATGAGACAATGGTTTAAAAGGAATGACTTAAATAAATGACCTTATTAGATATGGAATACGGATCAAAATGGGATTAACCGAAAGGTTAACCAATGTAACGATCCAAATCCAAGACACATACGAATGTTATCCAAGTCAGGGTTCGGGGGTGTTACGATTAGTCTATGTAGTGTAGGTTTTATTCTATTCACAATAATTTTTGAGATCAACTTATGCTGAAAAATAATTAGGGCAATTGGCCGGAAATATGATGGATATTCATTATGATGTTTTTTGGAATTAACATTAGATGGATGTAAAGGAAGTTTTCCGTTCTTGAACAAGAAATAGTAAAGTTCATTAAACAACCACATATCTACATATGTTTTCCCATGATCATCATATGAATCTCTGAGATCTAATCTTAAAGGAAGTTTAGAATTACCTCAATGATTTAACCGGACACAA
>JAOXJP010000017.1:3487123-3500702 GCA_025762735.1 Platanus orientalis
AGACAGTTCCTATGGGATTTTCCTTTCTATTATTTTTTATTAAGCCATGGGTTTAAACCATCTGGTTGCTATGAAAAACTAGTTTTCTCATGATTCTTAATAAATTTTATCAAGAAAATTATTTTCAAGCTGTCTGGTTGCCATGAAAGCTGGGTTTTTTTTTCCATGTTCTTTTCTTTTTTGTGAAATTTTCTTGTCTATTATATTGTATCATTTTCTATTCAAAACAAGGCAACCAACAGAGCTGAAACAAAAGGAAAATAAAATAAAATAAGAAAAAAATGCTACATTTGGGGTTAAAAAAAGTTTTCAGGTATAAAAAAGAGATTCCAAATTCAAAAATTAACGCCTACATAGGCCTGTGTCAACACAAACAATCATTCTCCAATAAATACCACAACCGTTGACTCTGTAGACAACGATTGATGCGATCAGCTCCGTTCAAAAACACCCGGCGCCGCCGGCGCGCTCTGTTACGCGTGTCTGTCGCCGTTCCATCCGATGGCTTTGCATTTCCCCTCCACTCACATATAAATATATTCACATCTCGCCACACGCCTTCATAAATATTATTATTTAGGCAAGGGCTTCTCCTTTTTGGGGCTCTGCTCTGTTTTTCACAACTCCCTGTCTCCCTCTCTCTCGGTCTCTCTGGTTTCTCCGTCGGGAGCTTGGTGGTGATCCCAAGGTTAGTGTTTTCCCATCTGGGTCTTGTTTAGTATTCATTTTTCTGTAATGGGTATCTTATAACGACGCATTAGAGCTGGGTCTTTCAATTTGATTTATTTATTTTTGGTAAAAGCAGATTTTGATCTGTTTATGTTGTTTTTTCTTGGTTTGTTTTACGGAGAAGAGAGAAGATTATTGGGTGGAGGAAAATAAGGGGGAAAAGAACCCACATTCTCTTCTGCAGCTTTAGTGATTTTTTTTTTTGTGTATTTTATCTGCAGGATCTTGGGTTGTTTACGGAGCTGCATTTCAGTTTTTCTTGACGGGTTGCCAAGGGAAGAAAGGAACCCTTTTACAGAGCTTTTCGGGTTGTTCGTCCCCAGAAATTCGTTGTAAAGGCTCTTTTTCCTTTGATTTGATTCATCAGGATCTCCTGGAAAAACCCTTTACTGGTTTCAAAAATCTGGAAATCAGGGAAGACTGTCAAGAACTTTATTTTCAAATCCAACCCTAGTTCTTACACAAAATACCCAGATCTTATTACCTCATTTTCTTCTTTCTGTCATTCTATTTTTCTTGAAAAATCTGTAAAAAGGTATCACGTTTGATCTTAAAAGCTACAAAATCTTACTGAAGGAAAGGAACTCTTTTTCTCTATTTTCTCTATTTCCCCTAATCCCTTTTTATTAATCACTTAAGCTCTTCTGTTCAATCTTCAATCAAAATGACAGAACCAACACAACAGACACCCTTGATTCCACAATCACCGTCGCGAAAGCTCCCTGATTTCTTGCAGTCCGTTAAATTGAAGTATGTAAAGCTTGGCTACCATTGCCTCATAACCCATGGAATGTACCTATTCCTGTCCCCTCTACTGGTTCTCATAGCCGCCCAGCTCTCCTCATTCTCAATCCAGGACCTCCATGACCTCTGGGACCATCTTCGATTCAACCTCGTTTCTGTGATCCTCTGCTCTACCCTCCTCGTCTTCCTCTCTACACTCTACTTCCTCACCCGACCTAGACCCGTCTATCTTGTGGATTTTTCTTGCTACAAGCCAGACGAAGCTCGGAAATGCACAAGACAAATCTTTATGGAACGATCCGGGCTAACGGGTTCCTTCACTAAGGAGAACCTGGAGTTCCAACGCAAGATCCTTGCAAGATCTGGCCTTAGTGAATCAACTTATCTCCCAGAGGCTGTCCTCAATGTTCCCCCGAACCCATCAATGGCCGAAGCAAGAAAAGAAGCCAAGGCTGTGATGTTTGGTGCCCTGGATCAGCTCTTTGCAAAGACCTCCCTCAAGCCCAAAGACATTGGTATCCTGATTGTCAATTGTAGCTTGTTCAATCCGACCCCATCTCTCTCTGCCATGGTCATCAACCATTACAAGCTTCGAGGAAATATAATTAGCTTCAATCTAGGTGGGATGGGTTGCAGTGCTGGTTTAATTTCTATTGATCTTGCAAAAGATCTTCTTCAAGTCCACCCCAACTCCTATGCTCTGGTCATCAGCATGGAGAACATCACTTTGAATTGGTACTTCGGGAATGAGCGATCCATGCTTGTCTCTAATTGCTTGTTCCGAATGGGAGGGGCTGCAATTTTGCTTTCAAACAAGAGTTCTGACCGGCAAAGATCCAAGTACCGATTGATCCATACTGTTCGGACCCACAAAGGAGCTGATGATAAGTGTTTTTCATGTGTCACTCAACAAGAAGACCCTGTGGGTAAAATTGGAGTTTCTTTGTCAAAGGATCTGATGGCAGTTGCCGGGGATGCCTTGAAGACCAACATCACTACCTTGGGTCCTCTTGTTCTGCCAATGTCTGAACAGTTGCTCTTCTTTGCTACATTGGTTGGGAGGAAGCTGTTCAAGATGAAGATCAAGCCCTACATCCCGGATTTCAAATTGGCTTTTGAGCATTTCTGCATCCATGCTGGAGGAAGAGCTGTTTTGGATGAATTGGAGAAGAACTTGCAGCTATCTGAATGGCATATGGAACCATCTCGAATGACACTTTACCGATTTGGTAACACTTCTAGCAGTTCTCTTTGGTATGAATTGGCATATTCAGAAGCCAAGGGGAGGATGAAGAAGGGAGATAGAACTTGGCAGATAGCTTTTGGGTCCGGGTTCAAGTGTAACAGCGCAGTCTGGAAGGCTTTAAGGACCATAAACCCAGCAAAGGAGAAGAACCCATGGATGGATGAGATCGACCAGTTCCCAGTGACTGTTCCAAAGGTCGTGAATATCTAAACTCCAGTTGGTTTTTTTTTCCAGTCATTTGTTGTTGTATTTCCATGATGGGCCCCTAGCTGTTTGAGCAGTGAAATCTTTTGTTTCTGTTCTAGGGTGGTGGAATTTGTTTATGCATAGGGATTGAAAATTGGTTTTTGATGTTGGATATGTCTTGTGGATATTGGCGTTGGGGGGTGGAAGGTTGGTAGTGAAGGTAGTTTTTGCTTGTGTTCATTGTAGAGAATATTAGTTAAGAGTTGGGAAGTAATGTTTGAATATGATTTAATTATAATTGGCAGGACTTGGACATAGCATTGCTTGTGATTCTACTTGTTAGGACTTAGGATGTGGGATTAGGATTGGCTATTTAGTTCAGGTTTTGTCAGTGCAGAAGACTAGGATTTCAAGTTTGGACCAGATTAAGATGAGGATATTGGAATGTAATTCATATTGATATTCATGTTCGTCTGAATCTGTTAAAATATCTGGTATGCTGTTCTTAATTTGTGCCTTTTTTTCTTTTCTTTTTTTCCGGTTTATGATGGAGGTTTTTTTTTTTGAAAGATGATTTCATTAAAATTCAAAAGAGGAGACAAAGAAACAAAAGCAGCACCAAGAAAAAACAGAGCACTGCGAAGGTGCAGACATGACAAGACAAACAGCAACAAAGAAACAAAAGAGAGACAACACCAGCAAACAAAAAACAACCCCCACTATACAGAGGCTCATTCAAAATCCCTAGAAGTGGAACACCAATCAAACAGCAACCTAACCACCGCAACAATCAAAAAACCCTTTTGAGAGGAGAAGGTACCCTAAAGAATTCTTTGGTTCCTCTCCTTCCAAATCCTCTAACAAAGGCTCCCCGGACAAACATACCAAATGGAACATGGAGTACCTTCCAAGTCCCTGAGGCAACCCCCCTGACAAGACTGAAAGAACAAAACACCCATGAAATCTGTACTATCCCTACATGAAGCCAGCACTGTTTGTGTTTTTGAACGTGCACTAACTGCAGTATTGAATTTGTTGGGTTTCGATGGTGCCTTTCTGTGCAGCTTCGCAAAAAGACTCCAAAATGGTGGGTATGGTGCCAACACCATTTTCTTCTTGTTCTCTTTTCTGTTTTTGAACTTTTGTGGGTGGTAGGTGGTGGGTATGGATGCATTGTTTATCAGGATACTAGGTCTTTTGATGCTATTGCTTCGTCTTTGTAAGGAGAATTTGTAATGGTGCTGCTTATGCTTTGGCTAAGCAATGGTATTAACTCTGTTAGTTTGGAGCATTAGGTTTCTTCTCGATGGTTAGAAAGCTATGTTTCAAGATGTTTTTTTTTTTTTTGGTAACCAGTCATATCATTACTACGAACAACAAGATATGACTCTGGGTCTTTCACCCCTTTTTGGGCCGGTTCATGAACAGCCAATGGCTGTTAAAACGTCTAACCACTGATACAATGTTAATAGCATTAAGGGAGTTCAAATTCATAAGTATTTCTCAAATGCCACGGACATTGACAGGAGCATCACATTTGAAAGCTTAGTCTGGATGGCCAACCGAATCCCTGGCAGAATGGCCTCTGCATCAAAAGAAGGCCTCCATTTGATTCATTCAAGAAAGTTAACTTTTTACCAAAACAAAAAACAAAAAAGAAAAGTTTGTACGATTAATTTTTTTTATAATCAAGTTTGTACAATTTGATACAAGCTAAGGTGAAACAACAGAAGGTGCAATGAATATTAGTGTATGTGTTAGTCACTTGGAAAGTTTCACTGGGAGCAGAGAAAATCGTGTATCGCTTTAAATCTTTCTAGGTCATATCATTGTCAGATTTGTTGTTGTGATTTGACTGATATTTAATATTCAAATTTTGAGCTTGTCACATCATAAAGCCCGTTTATAAACATAGTTTTGAGAATTCAATTGGCCATAGAACGGATGGTTCCGGTTCAAACGGGTTAGACTGTCGGTTTGTATGATCTAACCGTGGTTCGTTTCAAACATAAGTAATAAAAATTACAGTAAAATAAAACTATTTATAATGCCTTGGAGAGCTTATGATCAGGTTTTTAATTTTTAGATATACTAAAAAATGTAATAAAACACAAAAATAAAAACGATGCATGGAAAGTGGGATTGGAATTTGGAAAGACCTCTTAATGGTTTTTTTTTTTTTTTTTTTTTTTTTCTGTTAAAAAAACTAAAAACCAATTGGTTTTATTAGAACCGAATTCATAAAAAACCGATTGATTTTCATCAGTTTTACCAATTATATGTGTTTTTTTGGCAGACTGGTTTTAAGCTTCTATAGAACCATTTAGAGTGCCACTTCTGATCATACCAAGCTTAATCATCCAGTCTGATCCGATTTTCAAAACTATGTTGTAGTGATTTTGATCATTTACCAATTATATGCATTTTTTGGTAGACTGGTTTTAAGCTTCTATAGAACCATTTAGAGTGCCAGTTCTGATCATACCAAGCTTAATCATCCAGTCCCCAGTCCGATCCAATTTTCAAAAGTATGTTGTTTAGTGATTTTGAGCTGTAGATGAATTCATCTCTTGCATGGCGGACATGTATCTAGCATTTGGTAATGAAGTGATATTGTCCATTCATACAGGAGATGATTTAAAATCCCATTTTCTTGGATGTCACAGGCCACGCTCCAAAAAACATTGAGAAAAAGTCAAGAGGAGAAATTACGTGGGGATTTCACACGTAGCCCGTAATGTTCATCAGTCATCACCACTCACTCAGGGGCTCTGTGGCGTGTGCTTTGATGTCTCCCTTAAAGTGTTCTCTTTTTTTTACGCTTTTAATCCTGATGGTATGCAACTTGTCCACTCGAAAACTAACCACATAGGATCTGGACTCCTTCATCACATGACATTGTACTGAAAGTTTTGAGAAAGACTGCAAACGCAAAAGTTTCAGAAGATCTCTGCTGGGCTATCTTCCCTTGGCCTTACTGCTTGAATTGTGTAGCAGACTAGCAGTTGCTTTTCCAGTCCTAGACATCCCCAGATCCTGTAAAGCTACAGCTTGAAAGCTTCCACTCCCATGTGAGTAGATGGGACGTTCATGTGTGTCTACACAGACCAATTCTCCTTTACGTGCAGATTGCAGACTAGGCCAGCGTCACTGTCGTCAGAATCGGTGTCCCGCTGCAGATCAGAAATGCAGAATTCAGAGCAGAAGAGCTTTGATTCGGCAAACCCCCCAGTAGCTGGTTGGTAATAGGGATCACCTGCCCCTTCTTATTTTCAGCTACCACCACAAAATGGATATATTTGTAAGGGCGTAATTATTTCTCAGGAACTTGGTGAAAGGAATAATTTGTGTGATTTTAGCTTTTTCGAGTGTGTTTCTCTTGACAGAGTATCTCAAAAATTCAGAATAAGCAATAGAAGTGGGTTCAAACTCTCTTAACAGGATCTGGCCACCCTCAGGCCGGATTTGTTAGGACTCCTAAAGTAAAAAAATGACATTAGGGGCTGACACATCAGCATTGGATGCTTTTCGCTTTTTGGTACTGATTTGTCGGCACCTAATGTCATTCTTACTTTAGGCTAACTTTAGGTTGTCCGACCAAATCATCGGTGGGCCATCCCAGCCTGACCCAAGATTAGGCCCAACAGAATCCTGGGCCTGAAATTGAAGCCTGATCTTTTGTTTGGATCATGCTCAGGCCTACCCTAGTCTGGTCCAAGGCCCAAGCACCCGATACTAAAGCCTGATCCCCATTATATAAATATATAGAGTTTTAATAAACATTTTTATAGAAATATGTATTTTTTTTATAAATTTTTATATAAATATTATTTTTTTTAAAAAATAGCTTTATTTAATATATTAAAGTGCCTTTCGTACAATAAAATTGGGCTGGGCTCGGGTCTTGATTTCTGAGTTTGCTCTAGGCCTGAGCCCGTAATGTACAAAGTTGGGTCTAGTAGGCCCGGCCCATGCACACCCCTACTAACAACTCAGTTTAGGAATAGAGACATTTAAAAAGTTACTCAAATAAATTTACTGATGCATTAAGAAATGACTGTTATTGATTATTATGTTTCTAATTAGGTTTTTGACAAGTTAAGAAATGATTGCCTAGATAAGAGATATAACGAGATCTAATGAAAATAATAATACTTCTTGTTTGAAGGTGAAGGAGATGTGCAATCTCTCTAATGAGGTTAGAAGTCTTATTTTCTTATACTCAGTTAATTTTCCCTAATTCTCTCAGTTTTTCTCTAGATCATCTCTGGCTAGCTTGGCATGGCCAGCATCTAGCTCACAAAAGATACACGTGGCAACAATTTAGGTAAAAAAAAAAAAATTAAACCCTTTGATACTATTCACACTGACCATGGTCAAGCAATAGGGGTGTGGTAAAAAATAACCCAACCATTGTCTCACCCCACCCTGCTCTCACCAGGATGATCTCCCTCACCGACAACAGCCATTTTCGTCTCACTATCGATGAGAACATAGATCTTGTCTCTCACTGTTTCTATAGCCTTTACATACTTTATCAGAAGCAGTTCCAAGTCCAGCACAACAATGTGTGTGTCTGTGTGAGAAAGAGAGAGAGAGAGAGATCAAACTATTGCAAACAAATTCACATACGTGTTTCAGAATTTCCCACTTATACCCAGACGAAACAAGTCTTTCTGCCAGCAAAAAAATTGTCAGGGAATAACAAATTCTGTGGTCTTAGTCACAATAGAGAAGCAATCCACCCCTAAAAAGTCTTGCAGATATACACGGCTAAAACAAGTGAGAGTACAAAGGTCTTCACCAGGGATTTTGTTTCTCCTTACTAGGTGCATGGAATAAGAGGTAGGAGCATTCACGCACTAGTCCTTGGAAGACTTGTTGATGAGAGACTTGTGAATGTGTGGGATTACACCTCCACCAGCAATGGTTCCTTTGATCAACGTATCGAGTTCTTCATCCCCTCGGATTGCAAGCTGCAAGTGCCTTGGAGTTATACGTTTCACCTTCAGATCCTTGCTTGCATTACCTGCCAGCTCCAACACTTCTGCAGTCAGATACTCCATAATAGCTGCAGAGTACACAGCAGCTGTGGCTCCCACTCTACCATTTGCTGCAATCCTTGATTTCAGTAGACGGTGGATCCGACCCACTGGGAACTGCAGATACATGAAACATACCCAAAAAAAAAAAATGGCTCTTTAGAGAAAGAGAGAGAGCATATAATAATAACAGCAAACCAAGCATAAAGTGCCTCTTATAAGGTACATAAAACATACAGAACTAGTAATAAAACAGCTTATTAGAGTAAAAATAAAGCATGTATTACACTGGCAAACTAAGAATGAAAATCCTTGATACAGAAATATGCAGAAAATAGGGTACTACTAGAGCTACAACTGCATCCCTTACATATAGACAGATCCAATAGAACAAGAAAAAAGAACTAATAATATCTACTGAGGCTATGAAGATGACGGGTAGATCTTGCAAAGATGTCCACCAAACCTCTGCTGCACACAACATAACAGATGGGAGTTTGGTCCCATTTTCCAGGACAACTAAGAAGATATCTGGATCCGAAATGACCCACACAAATGACAGAAATAATCTACCCTTTGAAATCCTTTAGACAGTCAGGCCCAGAAAAGTGGCCTCAGAGAATATGGTTTCATACTCCTGTCCATCCAGTCTAGTTAAACTCGACAGTAGAGATTGCCCTTGTTGGACCCAACATCCTTGGATAAGGGATAAGGATTCCTCAGGAATTAAAGACTCAATAGCAAACAACCCATTTAACCAAGATAAACATCCAATCACTACGAAACAGAACCACAAGAAATATTGAAATGAGTGTGATCCCATGTGACAGTACATTCACGACAACTAATCATCCACATGATAACAAACACGCCAGACAAGCTTTCCAAACAGTGTACAACGAAGTAAGATGAACAGAGCAGTTTGATGGTTTCTAAAATTTTTGACTGGTTGATACCCACACAATGCAAACACTAGTAGCAAATTTCCATTTAAAAATAAATAAAAATAATAACTACAATAAAATAAAAACATTAGCAGCAAGTTCTACAACATTTAATGTCTTCTATTTACTTAGCGTGATCAAATTTTTCATTCAAAATCCTTGGTAGGATTTTGCCATTAAACAGGTTTTACTCAGTTTACAAGTATGGAATTCTTGTAACCTACCATTTAAGCAACTGTGGGTTGTAGGCAACTAGAGACAAGATTCTCACAATTCATCTATACTGTATATTACTACATAGAAAGACAGTTGAGGAAAATTGCAAGAGCACATTTAAAATGTTCTACTTTGCTTGTATGGTCCAAAAGCGTAGATATCATGTAGCTTTGATTTTAGACAGGGAAGCAGTCTTTAATTGGCAAGCTTAAGCTGTGGGAAACTAGTAAAATACAAATCAGTGGACATTGTGACACTAAAAACACTACTTTCATTTAATGTGTCATATCAAGAAGAGTATGGTTTCACACAATTAAAACCTCCAAGAATAGGTAATCATTGACATTTTAATTACCCAGACCTTTGCAAAAACCCTAGGCTGCCTTGGATTATGTTAGTTGTGAGATCAGAACCTAGGGTTTTAGCAACCCAGATCGTAGCAATAAATATTTTCGCAGCAGACTCACAGATCAGCAACCAGATGATTTCTTATTACAGATTGTACAGAAAGAGGAGGTTATAAAGTTTCCAGTAATGATTTAAATGATCGAGTCACCACATGGAGTCAAAAAGATCAGGAAGTAACATAGCATGTCTAAATCAAACTGCAACTGCAGAAAAATGACACACCAAAGAAACCTGTTGGGATCTCCATGGCTGTTCCCAACAAGAGACCCAGAGCCGACCACAGCGTGGTGCTCTTACTGGTGGCAGAGGTGGTTTTCACCCTTTGACTAGATTCAATGCGCACTCAGTTACCTCGTCTACCGAGTCCACCTCCACCTCCACATTAGCTCCAAGCAGCATTGGCTTTACTCATGATCAGGTTAAAGTTCTCTGACACTTCATGGCTAGCCTAACACCATCAACATCCACTACACCCACAAGCTCATATGCCCAATCAGATACACATGCATATGTGTTTAGTGCGTCTATGTCTGCATATAGCCCCTCCTGGATCATTGATTTAGGTGCTTCCGACCAGATGACAGGTAATTCCTCTTTGTTTTCATCATATAGTATTTGTTCGGATCAACAAAAGGTGCGTATAACAGATGGTTCTTTATTCTCTATTGCTGGAAAATGATCCATCTCTATTACTCCATCCATGAGCTTAGCATTTGTTCTTCATGTTCCTAACCTTGTTCCCAATTTGATGTTTGTCAATCATATTACCGACTCTTTTAACTACAGTCACATATTTTCCTTCCTTTCGCATGTTTCAGAACTTAGTGACGAAGAAGATTAATGGTAGAGGACATAAGGAAGGAGGACTGTACCGACTTGATATGGACTCACCCACAACTTTCCCTGCTCCACAATTGCAATTACTTGTTTCAGCTTCAATTCGTGGCGAGAGCGCCACAATTATAGTGGCATCATCGACCTGAATGTCCCTCTTTATTTACCTTGAAGAAACTTTTTCCTTTATTTTCATCATTTTCATCTATGGATTCATCTTGTGATGTTTGTAAAGTTGTAAAACATTGTTGGAGTTTTTACAGTTCAAGTAATAATAAAAGTACTCCATTTTCCATAGTTCATTATGATGTGTGGGGGCCTACCCCAGTTATTGCTATGTTTGTCTTTCACTATTTCGTTACATTTGTTGATAATTTTTCTAGGGGTACGTGGGTGTACTTACTGAAGTTAAAGAATGAAATATTTTAGGTATTTCAACTTTTCCATAAAATGGTTGAAATACAATTTGATACCAAACTCAAAATCCTTCACTTTGATAATGATGGAGAGTATGTTTCTTGTGTATTCTCCTCTTACTTATCCTCCCATGGTATTTTACATCACATTGCATGTCCCCATACTCCAAAGCAAAATGGTATAGTTAAAAGAAAAAATCGCCATCTTTTGGAAGTCACCCGTGCTCTTCTCTTCCAAATGAAAGTTTACAAAGTTTTTTGGGCAGATGCTCTCCTCACTACTGCCTACCTCATTAATAGACTCCCCACTCGTGTTCTTGACTTCCAATGACCCCTCCAGGTCCTCTCTCCTACTTCCTCTCAGTTTTCCATTCCACCTAAGGTGTTTGAATGTGTGTGCTTTGTCCATGTTTATAAGGCCGATAGGTCGAAATTGGATCCTAAAGCCTTAAAATGTGTCTTCTTAGGTTATGCTATAGATTAAAAAGGGTATAAGTGTTATAACCCAGCCTCTCAAAAGCTTTTTGTTTCCCTTGATGTTACCTTCTTTAAATTTGTTCCATTTTTTTCTCCCAGTCGAACTCATTCTCGAAGGGATAACCATGGTAGTGATGATGAGTCCCCACGTCCGGCTCCCCCTTTTATGTTTGATTTTGGTGGCCCTGCCAGTGAAGAAAGTAAGACAAATGAACATAATGATCAAGGGGGGAATGATTGTAATAATTCAGATGTCTCAAACCAAGATACAACTCAAGGGGAGAACGAAAGAAGCACTTCAAAAGATACACAAGTTTATGAACGAAGAAAAAAGAAAGTCTCCGTTCCTCATGTACCTCAGCTAGATTCTTCCTCATCACCACCTGATCAAGGTAATTCACCAGTTCCATCTGACTTACACCTCCCTATTGTCCATAGAAAAGGTGTACATACATGTACTCAACATCCTATTTCTCATTTTATATCTTATAACCATCTTTCACCCAAGAACAAAGTCTTTGCTCTATCTTTGTCCTTTATTTCTATTATTCGCAGTGTGTCTAAAGCATTATCACAAGAACCTTGGAAAGATACTATGATTGAATAGATGAACGCATTAGAGAAAAATGGTACCTAGGAATTGGTTGAGCTTCCAAAGGGAAAGTCTACAGTTGGATGTAAATGGGTTTTTACCGTGAAGTTAAAACCAGATGGAACAGTTGACCGATACAAGGCCCGTCTAGTTGTTAAGGGATACACTCAAACCTATGGTATAGATTATCAGGAAACCTTCACACCTATTGCCAAGATGAACTTTGTGCGAATTTTGATCTCTGCGGTTAATAAAGGGTAGCCTTTGTTATAATTGGATGTTAAAAATGTTTTTCTCCATGGTGATCTACAAGAAGAAATTTACATGAAAACGCCTCCTGGATTTCAACACTCAGTTGCTAAAGGCAAAGTGTGTAAACAAAATAAAGCACTTTATGGATTAAAACAATCACCTAGAAAATGGTTTGAGCACTTTAGCAGTGCTATGAGAAAAAGAGGATACTCGCAAAGTTAGGCAGACCATACACTCTTTATCAAACGTCAGGGAAGTGGGTTAATTGCTCTAATAGTGTATGTTGACAATATTGTTGTGACAAGCAATGATATGGGTGAGGTGGAATAGTTGAAGAAGTATCCCAGTCAACAGTTTAAGATTTAGGCCCATTACACTACTTTCTTGGGATTAAAGTACTTGGCTCAAAAAAAGGTGTTTTTCTCTCTTAGAGGAAGTATATATTAGATATTATTAGTGAAGCTACAATGTTGGGTTGTAGACCATGTGATACTCCCATTGATCCAAATTATAGGTTGCGAGAAGATGAGGGTGAAAGACTGATCGATGTTGGAATATACTAACAGTTAATGGGAAAGCTCATTTATTTGTCTCTTACCAGACCTGACATATCATATGCAAGGATTTGTGAGCCAATTTATGCATGCACCCACAACAGTTCATTTGGAGGCAGCTTATAGGATTCTCCAGTATCTGAAGAGAAATCCAGGCATGGACCTACTTTATAAGACAAGTGATGTGATCCGAGTTGAGGCCTATACTGATGATACACTACGGGTAAAGGGATATATTGATGCAGACTAGGCCAGATTAGCAACTGATAGAAGGTTAACTTCTGAGAATTGCACATTTATTGGTGGGAATTTGGTAACATGGAAAAGCAAGAAACAACCAGTGGTTAGTCATTCTAGTATTGAAGTGGATTTTCACTCAATGGCTAATGGTATTTGTGAGTTGTTATGGATACAAGGAATGCTGTTAGATTTGGGCTTCCACATTTGGGCACCTATGAAGCTATACTGTGATAAGAAGGAAACCATTATCATTGCTAATAATTCGATGCAACATGATCGTACCAAACATATTGAGGTTGATCATCACTTCATTAAGGAAAAGATTCAGTCTGAACTTATATACACTCCTTATGTATGAACAGGAGATCAGCTTGTTGATGTTTTCACTAAGGGATTATCCTCACCTCAATTTTGATCTATTGCATCCAAGCTTGGCATGCATGATGTATACATGCTAGCTTGAAGGGGAGTGTTAACAATGAGGATATTATTATAATAAAGGGTATATACACAAAGGTATATATGCATGGGGATGTAGGGTATTTTTGTCCTTCATATACAAATATATGAAAGGGCGGCTTGGCCCAACAGTAAGGCTTACCGTTAGCGTCCCTGGTGGCGTAGGTTCAAGTCACGGAAACAGCCTCTCCAGAAATGGGGGTAAGGCTGCGTACATCTTGCCCTCCCCAGACCCCGCGT
>JAOXJP010000017.1:3507346-3527183 GCA_025762735.1 Platanus orientalis
GCCCAGTCTGGTTGCCATGAAAAGGTTTTCTCATGACAAAATTTTCTCATGAAATCATTTTTAAGCTATCTGGTTGTTATGAAAAGCTGGTTTTGTCATGTATTTCTTATGATTATTTTCTTTTCTTTTATTTTCTTGTGGGATATTTTTTTTTTCTATTCCTTTTTTTTTCTTTTCTATGCAAGTCATGGCAACCAGACTCGGCCTAAAAGTGATTAAATTCTCATTGAACATTTTCTTAGGAGCATTAAATATTATTATTGTTATTATTATTATTTTGAGTTGCAACATTTTAACTAGTTGTAATCTTCCTCTATCAATCTTTTAATTTAAATCCTACAAGTATTAAGCAGGGTGCATATTAAAGGAGTTCATTAGTCAGTATTTTAAGTGGACATTTATCAAAGGAGCATTAAGGCTGTGGAATAGTTGCCATGAAACTCATATGCACCAGATTCAATCTAGGGATGAAATTGATTTTAAGGTGAGTGCTATGAAGCATGCTTCATCTAATTACTATTAAGGTATAAGTTAATTTACTACATTCTAAGTTACTAATTTCTTTTTTTACATAATTTATGCTCAATTTATTTTTGCATTTTCATCACCATTATTTCAACCGAAAATACAAAAGAAAGAATGGCTAATCTACCTTCAAATCACTACTCTTCCCTCAAAAGATAATAAAACATATTATTATGTATAGCCTATCATTCACTAAGCAATAATAAGATGATCACCATCTCTTATTAGCTTTATATCATCAATTTCAGCTCCATCTTTGGTTTGGACTTTGGTGGGCGAGAATCCGAATTTTTTAGCACAGATTGCAAGCAACTCTTGTAGGGACTCTGGCAGCAGCACAAGCTTTCTGGTGCCATCACCCGTTTCTGGGCAACTAATTGTTACTCTAGCAGAGTAACTGTCACAACTCCTGGCGCTTGGAGCATGACCCATAGCTAAAAGTAGGCCTCTTTCACTTTTGTGGGCAGCGGACATGATCCCAAAAAGTGAGTTGTTGAAATTGTTAGTCTTGCGCCTTCGAAGTTTGTCCCTCCATGGCACTTCCGCGGGAGTCGCTGTGCCTACAGGGGACAAAGGGCGAAGTGATGGCTCACTTGTGAACCTCCCAAGATAACGAACTCCTTGCTTCTCAGAAACGGTGATGGAGGATTGGTTATTGGTCTCTTGTTTGGACTGGAAGAGAACTTTTATATCTTCGTGACCCTGCTGATCTGCTAGGCCCCCTGGGGTCCAACCTTCGGCATCAGGCTTGTCAATTACAGCCCCCTGGTCCAACAAGAACTTGACTATTTCACTGTTGCCCTCACAAACTGCAACATGGAGTGCAGTGGTTCCATTGATCCTTGGCAGCGTCACATCTCCTCCATAACGTACAATGTCCTTGAGCAAGTCTAAATTATTTTCCTCAGCAGCAGTGCACGCATACTGACCCACATAACCAGAAAAGATGTTTGCACCATTGTCTATCAAAAGCTTGATCACCGGTTCATGTTTCTCTAGTATTGCCTCCCATAGGGGAACATTTCCTTCTGAATCTGTGTAAATTCATTTAAAAACAATGAATGAATAAGAACAATAAAATAGCAAATAGAAGCGCTCTAATATATTTATTGCTCTACATATATATATATATATTTTTGGAACAGACTAAATATGATATTATGGTCTGCTGAACGCTTTCAACAGACACATCAACTCTTGGGTTCTATATTTAAATTTAAGGAATAATAAAAAAAAGATCCAAAGACCTTATGATGCAAAATAATGGCTAGCTTGAAATATGAAAGAATAAGGTTATGTATTGACTCTAACCATAACCATTTTAGGACGTGGATAAAGTATATACAAGAGAACAAAACAACAAAACAACATGAAGAAGAAGTACAGAAAGACCTATGCCTAATAACATAACCACACCTGCTGCCATAAAAAAAGAACATAAAAAAATTGTGCACATGGAAAGAAAGGGCAGGGTCTAAGATATGGCCAAGATTCCAAATCTTGACCAAACAAGTCAACCTGCCAAAGAATAAATGAATAGAAGAAAACGGAAACAGGAATAGAAGAACCTAACACATTTGTGCATGTATTGATTTGGTGATGATCTTGAAGATACCTCTGCTGTTAGGGTCTGCTCCATAGTCTAGCAAGAGAAGAACACAATTTTCACTTCCTTTCGATGCTGCTATATGCTGGTTAAGTAAAATAAAAAATAAAAAATAAAAACAAAAAAGAGATTTTTTTAGAAGAATTTAAAATAATTAAAAATAAAGGTTTAAGCAGAGGAATTATAAGCACCAGAGCAGTGCGCCCACTATTGTCTGATTCATTTGGATCCAATCCCCTTCTCAGTAACTGATGCAACAAGAGATCATCTCCTCTAATTGCTGCAAAGCATAGGCTGAGAGGAAGGTCCATTCTACCCCGAGCTAGCATGTTCTCCGTCTCTGTTAGAACTCCTTCCATCGCTGGGTCGTTCTGCTCTTTCAAATGCTGCTCCACCAAAAAAAAAGAATCAGGCATATTGTGCAATACAGTTGATCCTTAGAAAAAAAAACTAAAAGAAAAAAAAGAAAAAAGAAACAGTATTATGCCAAAAGATTTATTTTTCATATTATAAAAAAGATTATTAAAGATCCAATTGAAGTTCAATACAAGATATCCAAATAAGTGAAGCACAAATATAAAAGCTGAAAATGTAGGAAACACCCAGTATTCATTTTTCAGAACCATTTAAAAGCATCATGACCCTGTCAGGGCTACAAACCTGAAGAAGATTGTTCATGATTATGGCCCCATCTCCTACATTAGCCTGAATGATGTTCAAAAATATGGTACGATTTAAACGCAGCAACTGACTCAATCGTTTGCTGCGGACAGTGAACAGCTGTGGTCTATAACAAAGTACCCCAATCTCACCGCAAATATCTCCTGCTTTTACCTCTCCAACAACCTGCAATCAGCCATCAACCCATCTTAGAAAGTATTTTCTTTATCATGGAGAATCAAGTTCCATTATACAAATAGGATCATTATTTAGAACGGTTATAATGATTACACTTGCCTGTTCCACTCCATTCTTGAGCATCAACAGATCCTGCAAAATTCCAATACCAAAAGCCATTATTTGCAAGAATTAAACAAATTAAAAAGAAAAAAGGAAGATCCTAACTATCGACTGAGTAGTAGACTTGCAATCATAGCTTGCCAAGTTGTTGAGTTGACTCGTCTCCAAAGCCTAGCCAGTCGAGTCTTGCTATTGACTCTGAAATTTACCTGTAGCGGTTGAGTCAAGTTGCTGACTGCTAACTCGGTTGACTCCTATAACTCGGGCTGAGTAATGTAACTCAACCAAGTCTAACTTTGTTCATAATCATACATGAGAAAAAAACATAAAAATAAAAATAAGGACCCTGAGAAATGTCATAACAGAATAAGACCCCTAATGTTTTTTTGGACTCCATGTTTCTTTCCTAAAGTCTCCAACAAGTGAGATCTCAGAAGAAATTCAAAATCTAAAAGAGAGAATGCGAGATGGAGTGCAGAATTTGGAAAAATGAAGATTAAAGTGATAAAGAAGAGTGAATATCAACTAATTTTCTGAACAATAAACTCAAATATACAGAAATTCAAATGATCATTCAAGGGGGATTCAACCGATCCATTAAGTTAAGATTCAAGGGATAGTCACGTGATGATTGCTAGAGCAACTAAAACCCTAAAATGTATTTTTTCCTACTTTTTTATGTAATAAGAATCAACAATAAAGTCTTCTTTTTTTTCACCTTTTAATCATCCCAAAGTCTTAATTCCATAAAAGTGAATTTGCAAGGGTTGTACTTTTAGAGATTTGGTTATATTGTGTACTTACATTTGTTTGTGTCGTAATGTTGTAATTTGGTTTTTCAATTGATTGTCATTAGTAGTAGTAATTTTCATTTGGAGTTCAGACGATAAACACATGAGATACATCTACTTACTTGATACGGTTTTATTAGTAAATTAGTATGATTTATTTTTGGAGCTTGGATGGTAGAAAATGTTCATATTTATTATATACTTTATCCCAAATATTATCAATTATTTTTTAAAAACAGTTTAAAGGGTCCATTGCTTTGGTGCAATGGTAGCAACTTGGGCTGTCAGCGTGAAAGTGCAGGTTTGAGACTGGTGAGCCTCCACTTTGTGCAAAAAGCTAAGGGTTAGGTCTGAATCCCATCCACCCCTCCCAGCACCCCGTAGTTACGGGACTTGCACTGGGTAATGACCTTTTTATTTTAAAAAAAATATTATTCTATTAAAAATATTTATATATTTTTAATTTTGAAATTCTCAATATATCAAAAAATATATTTGTTATTTTATGGATAAAAAAGTGATATGACTACACAAGTTGATTCCAGTGGCTCTTGAGTAGAGGCAACTTCTGAGTTCCCCAAATCAAGTCAAAACCCAAGTCAGCAAGCTATGCTTACAATAGTTCAGAACCTCTGGTCTATAATTCACATTTGAGAGCAACATGCTAAATACTAGATCCATTAATTCAAATTAGGCAATATAAAAGAAAAACAAAAAGCAAAAGGAAGTCAAGTGATCACCGCAGCACCAGTAACCAATATATAAAAGTCCATAGGTGCTTCATTCTGCAAGATCACATCTTCTTTAGGAGGGAAATACTCGGCTTTCATCTCTGAGACCTTCAAAATTATACCAAGGTAAGAAGGAACACTTAAGTAGAAAAATTTAAAAGCTTTCAGGGGTTCTTAATGGATTACCAGCTGGAAAAGCAAGTCATTCGATACCCCACGGAACAAGTAAACCTTATCAACAAGAGAGTAGAAAAGAAAGTGTGATATACTTGATCGGATGGCTTTAGGCAGCGAATCAAGAGTCTCTTGCTGTTGCAGCCCCTCTGAGTCTGTTCGGAACTTTAAACACAAGTGCGCAAGCATCTGATCTTGAAGGCGGACTGGGAGTTGGTTCCGTTGAGCAAAACTTGAGGCCGCTTGAATAGTATCCCTCTGTAATTCCACACAGACGCAAAGAAACAGTGAAAAAGAAAGAAAAAAAAGGAATCCAACCACAAAATCAAAGTAGGCACTCTTAACAAAATCAAGCAAATCATGATGCATAAATCACAATCAAATGTTTCTCTATACCATAATAACAACAAATCAGTAATCCCAAATGCACTGTATACAACATGTAAAAATACTTAAGTACGTACAATACACAGTGTTACACCATGTTATCATAGTAGTAATGATAGTAGATATATAGGAAATAAGAAAGGATCACTCACAAATTTTCTAGTTCGACTAGTCCCATGGACAACTAAGTTGGTCATATTTCCAATCAGATATGCTGTCAATCCTAGGTTGAAAAGCATGTAGAAGATGTCAAAGATCATTTCCCTTGTATTCTGAGGATGCAAATCACCATAGCCAACTGTTGTGAGAGTAGTGATGGACCAGTACATTGATGTCACATATCGGAGCCACAGACTTGTCTCAAGAAAGTTATCAACAGATGCTCCAATCCACGTATTTTTAGGGTCATGGTAACGTGCAGCAAGAAGATAATAGAAGCACCCAGCACAGTGAACTGCAAAAAGAGTCACCTGCAAGAACATCCCAAGCCTAATAAGATAGATCATTACTAAAGAGTCCCCATCCTTTCATGAAAATATCTAAAGAGTTCTCTAAGAGACTTACACAGATAAGCTTCACACATCGAACCCCAAAGTAACTAAAGTGCCTGTCTTTCTCCAATCTGTTAAGATAAAAAAACAAAGTGGGCAATTATGATCCAGAAATCCAAGCTGAGCATTCTAGCATCAAAATCAGCCAGTTTGAAAATAGGGTTGTGAAACATACCATACCTGGCAAACAGGGAACTGACTCTTCGGAGACGCCAGAGACGAAGCATGTTGAAGAAGCCATATGACCGGACAGATGGAGGCAAAATCTTCCGAACAGCTTCTGAAGGGATTGTGGATATGACATCAAAGGCCAACCAGGTGCTCGTATACTTCCAAGCAATTTCCTTTGGGTTGTCAACGAGAAGGTAAGTAGTTTTATCAAGGTAGGCAACAAAAAAGGTCAGCGCGATATCCACAGCGAAGAACGCATTGACTATGTTATCAGCTATGGAAAGAGGTCCCTTTGGTCCCTCAAGGAATCCAAATTCGAACGGAGATGCCCAAGCAGTATACACAACCAAACCAACCAGAAAAGTCTCCCAAGCTCTGCATGAATCAGTTATCTTTGTTAAATTAAATAAAAATCATGTTTCCATTATTAAGGTATAAAACCACTCAAATAATAAAAGAACAAATTTAATGCATTAGGTCAATTCAAACAAAAACCATAAAACCAGAAATATCAACCAGAGTTTTTGTTACATATATTATTGCAAAAAGATCCAAAACTTTTAAACCTTTGTTTTTTTCCAACATGCAGTCCTCAAAATATGATAATCAAATCATTATCTTGCATCGGATCAAGGATGACACACAAAATCTACACGTCAAATAATGCAATTAGAGGCAGTTTAATCAAACTCCGAAAACTGCAAATTTCTCTTCTCCAATAAATCAACCAACCAGTTTAGTTGATGATGCACCCAAAAAATCCAAAGGAAAAAAAATGCAAATAACTAGCCTGTAAAATATAAGAACACTCTAATAATTCATTCAATCATAATAAAGCAAAAAAAATTTAAACATACACATTAAACCATCCTGTCATTCTGTAAAATCCTCCAATAATATTCATTCTCTCACTACAAAACCCAAAATCAACAAAGTAACTTCAATGAAACACAAGAAAGGTAAATAAAATAATGTTTTAATAAATCATCAAAATTCTCCCCTGGATAGACAACAATCAAAACTTTCAACCCCTGCATTTACCCACATCAAAATCAACAAGAAACTAAAATAACTTTCTACCTTCAATACCACCAAATACACACAAAGACATTAACAAACCTCCCATCAAGAAAATAAGAATGGAAAAATAAAAAACTAACCGACTAATCGAAATCAAATTTCCCTCTTATTTCCTATCATAAAATCTACTAAAAGAAACAAAACAAAATCAAAAGAGCCCAAATAATTAACATTAAACGTAAACCAAAAAAGAAATATAGAGAGCCAAATAAAAGAATCCATCTTCAAAAACACCTGAAAGAGAGAGATTCTGAAGAAATAGAAGAGACCCATCACCTGTAACGACGATCATAAGGCGAAAGAATGAACCTACGAAGCTTTACTCTGCGATTGCTCCTTGCTCCAAGGGAAGGGAGAATCCCATTGGAAAGGCTGTATTGGCTTCCATCTCTGGATATTTGTTCAATCTCTTGACCACACATATAAACCCTAAAAACCCCTCTCTGTCTCGTCTCCGACATTGCTGCAACAGCCCCAAACCTCCCCAAAAATCTATCTGTTCTTCGCTCCTCTGTTCCCGCCCTGTTTCTCTTGCCTTCGTTTCTCTTCTCTTTTATAAGCCTCCATTCTGTTGTTCTGTTTAAACCAGTACATCAACCCGTGCATAATGTAATAAAAAAAACTATGTACGAAAAAAGGAACATAAAAATAAAATAAAAGAGAAAAAATAAACATATGAGAAAATAAACATAAAAATAAAATAAAATGAACATGAATAAAAAACAAATCAAATAAAAATTGAACATGTAAAAGAAATAAAAGAAAAGAATTTTCATAAAAGAAAGACTAAGTGAATTCAACCATGCAAGTACGGGCACCAAAACCATATTTGTTGAAGAAAATAGTAAGTTATATAAAAAAATATACGATTAATTTAAAAATAATTAGGGATAGCAATGTTTGACATGACTTATGAATCTGACACGAACCCAACACACAATATCCGGGTTAAGGTTGATTGTAAATGTGTTTTGAGTCAAATCGGGTTAACCCATTTGACACCATTAATAAATGGATAAGATTCTTATTGACTTATATAACCGTCTACCACTAACTTGACACGACACGATTATGACCCATCAACACAAATTACCACATAACTTATCAACCCAACATGAACCTTATACGAAATAAGTGAGTTAGGATTGACTGTAAATGTGTTTTGGGTCAAAGTGGGTCGTCACCTTGCTTTGAGATGACTAATAAATGGGTTGGGTTCAAGTTGAGACACGACACAAACCTATCCCAACCCACCAACACAAATTGTCATCCTTAAAATTAATTAAGAAGAAAAAAACAAAGTCATAAGATAAATAAAAACATAAAATAAAGTGGGTCAACCCATGTTGACATGATTTATAAATGAATCGGGTTTAAGTTGATCTATATAATTGTATACCTTAACTTGATACAACACAATCTGGGCCACTAATACAAATTGTCACACAACCCAAAAACCCAATACTAACCCGATACAAAATTAGTGGGGTAGGGTTGACTATAAATGTGTTTTTGGGTCAAAACGGGTTAACTCATGTTGACACGATTAATAAATGGCTGCAAACATGAATTATCACCTCTCAAAGTGGTATTTGTTGAAGCAAATAGCAAGGTCTAAAAGAAGGTACAATCATTAATTTTAAATATTATTGAAAAAGAAAACCCAAAATACTAAATATGATAAAATGTCTTGGCAAAAGGTGATGATAGTGTAGAGAAATGAGAGACTTTACCATGGGTTTCTATATATAAAAAAAGATTAATAGAAGAAGAAAAAAAAGGGGGTGTGTAGATGGATGAAAAAAAGGAAAAGAGAGAGCAGCAAAAAAGAAAAAGAAAAAGAAAAATTGAAGGGTCATACTAAAGATGATGTAAGAGAGTCATACAGGAACAAAAAAAAAAGAAAGAGAATGATTGTTTGTTCTAAGACAAACCTCTTTTAGTGAAAGTAAGGCTATGAGGTATTGTGGTTGTAGGTAAAAGATGAGAGAGAAAATATGGGAAAAAGGAAAAATTCAAGGCAATCCATGTGTCATATGCAAAGGGGCTATAAGGTATTGTAGTCGTACTCCTTTTGCTTTAAAATGTTTGGCTACACGTAAAATGTAACATTAATGAGAAAAACAAAAAACTAAAAACAAAAAGATAAAAAATTAGAAAAATTGATAAGAAGCAAAACGGAATCTATTATAGAAACACGTTTGCTTTAATATATAAGTATAGATTAATAAACAAACATAAGTTAAAGATCAAAGTTGACAGATGGAGATTACAGAAAATAAATGAAATCAAAATAAATCTTTGTAGATAAATTTAATACACATATTTCAATTTGTTATATCTAAAACCTATAAAAGTTTTAGAACCAAATCAAAATTGACGTCAAAGTTTAAGTAATAACATTCATTGGATTGATTTCCAATAAAGCTGGTGAGATAGTATTGGATGGGCAATTGATGTCGATCAATAAGAATCTTAGCTCAGCAATGGCTCATCAAATTGAGAAACTAATGAAAATTAGAAATTCTTATATATATTAAAATTCCTCATTTATGGCTCCCTAAGAAATTGTCATTTTACATCAATAGGCATAAACAAAAGTCTACAATTAGAAATTTGTTTTCTTTATTATTGTTTTAAACCCCACAAAATTAGCGACTTAAGTGTTCTCCAAATCCTATTGTATGTTACAATCTTTGATCGACTACGTCAAAGAATGCTTGATCTTCATGCCAAGAAAAATATAAAGATTCCTACTTCAACAAGCATTAATAAGAATTTCAAAAAAAAAAAAAAAAGTGTTAATAAGAAAAGAATAGTAGTAAAGACCATTATTTTTTGGTTAAAAAAAAAAAAAAAAAACACAATAACACAATTAAAAAATAATAGAAAAGGGGTTCAACTAAATAAAATAATCCATTGAAAGAGCTAGATTTTAAGAATCGGTTAGATCTTAAACTAATTAAATCAAAAATTAGTGAAAATGTCCAAGTTAGTACAATTAAGGATTTAAACTATGTGCGAAATCCATTGTTGACTTTTTTTGTCCGCTTGTAAAAAGCCAAAGCTTGAATTTACTTTTTAGTTTATGTAATTTCCTCCTAACTAAAAGGTATGCAGGGGGTTCCGTTCGCTCATTCTCATCAATTTCTTTAACACTTTCTCGATAACCCATATAGATCGAATTTCGTCTAACCAATGTCACCTGTGAAAAATAAACTCAATTTCTAGTTATTGAAGTAGCTAGCCATTAACTTGTAAGATATGACTGTAAGGATTGTAGACACCATCCAGCATAGGTGTACCCTTGGTCTTGGTACCCCTTTTGAACCCAGTCCTAAATCATTGAAATATTATGGCGGTCACCTTTTCCTAATACCTCAAACATGTATACAACCTTTCACCATGGAATACTCTTAAAAAGAAAGTGTTAGAAAACTTTTTGGTAATTTAATTGTGAAACAAATTTGAAAATAAATCATAGACATTAATATGGAACGTTACTAATATTATTTTTACCCGTTAGAAAATAATGAGTGGAGAGAGAAAAAATGAAAATAATATTTAATAGGAATAAATAAGAAAGATAAATGAGTTGATATTATAATAGGAAAAAAATGAGGTTAGACGTGGGTGGTGAGAAATTTAAAAAAAGAGTTTTTAATGAAAATAAATAAATATTGATGGACATTTACCAAAAATAAATAAATAAATATTGATTGACATTAGATATAATTTAGGGTGTGGCATTAAAGATAAATAGGGAATAGAGAAAAAAAATGTTATAAAGACGTGGGTTAAGAGAAATAAAAAATGAAAATTTTTAATAACAATAAAGAGACACTGATGTTTTTTTTTTATTTTTGGTAAAGAAAACATAGATTAATATGAAAGATAATTTAGGAAATGACATTAAAGTTAATTAAGAAGTAGAAGAAAAGGAGTTAGAGACGTTGAACATTATAGATGGGTATATTAACAACTTGCTAAAATAAAAATAAAAAATAGCAAATTATTTGGTAACTTGCTTAAGAAACAAATTTAGAAATAAATCATAGACATTAATATAGAACGTTACTAATGTTATTATTAACCATTAGAACATAGTGAGTGGGAAGAGAAAAAATGAAAATATTATTTAATAGAAATAAATAAGAAAGATAAAGGAGTTGACATTATGATAAGAAAAAATGAAGTAAGTCGTAGGTGGTGAGAAATTTAAAAAAAAAAGAGTTTTTAATGAAAATAAATATATGTTGATTGCCATCTACCAAAAATAAATAAATAAATATTGATTGACATTAGATATAATTTAGGGTGTGACATTAAAGATAAATAAGGAATAGAGAAAAATGATATAAAGGCGTGGGTAAAAAATTTCTATAACAATAAAGAGACATGATTTTTTTTTTGGGTAAGGGAGACATGGATTAATATTAGAGATAATTTAGGGAATGACATTAAAGTTAATTAGGGAGTAGAAGAAAATGAGTTATAGATGTTGAACATTATGGTTGGGTACATTACAACTTGCTAAAATAAAGAATTTAACAAATTATTTTATAATAGAGAGATATAGTAGAAAAAAATAAGAAGGATTTGAAAAAAAAAAGACATTAAAGATATAAATTAAGGAAAAAAATATGAATGTAAAAAATGGGAGTAAAATTAGAAAAAATTAAAAGGTAACCGAAACTTTTAAATGATATTTTATAGCAATATTTATTAGAAATAAAGAAAAAAATGAATGATGGAGAGAGAATACACATGTGTGGGAGAAGCATGTGTAACAAGGCAATGAGGGCCTCCAAATCATCACGAGTTGCTTTAATATATATATATATTTCTTATGTGAGAGTTTTTTATATTTATTCAGAAGCCGTTTAAGGAAGACATGGTCTTCGAGAATAAAAGGAAAGATTAAGTGAGATTAATTTGGGGCATTTTGCAATGACTAACTTTTTATAAGTAGTAGATAGAGAGAGCAAATGTCAGAAGAGATGCCATTGAAATTGAGATAGAAGGAAACTAATACCCTATTACCAGGAAAGAGACGATGATGATGGCTCTGGCATTTGGGAACAAATTGAAGCAAGTGTTGGAGATATTGGCAACGTCAATGCTTTTCATGTTGAATCCTCCAACTAGATATCAAGTTCAACAGCCACTTAGAAGTTGCTGGTGTCAGACCCATCACCTCCATTGTCGGTGCCCACACAGAGATAGCTTGGTAAGGGTAAAGAAAACAGTAAGGGTATGTATGACAGAGAGAGAGAGAGAGAGAAAGAAGGGGGAAGGCAGTGGATGGGTGAGGGACCGATACTAAGGGGTGCAAAACCATAAGAGGGAGGGAGGGAGTTAGTAGGCTGGTTTAATGATAAGGGTTAGAGACATTAATTTTCCATTGTTGGATTACCACTAATCCAACAATGTGTATTTACCACATTTAAGTTAAGTTGGGTTTGGTTTGGTTTCTATTATACTTAGGGGCGGGTTTGGCTTACTTTGGACTAAAATTAGTTATGACCCCAGCCAGCCCAAAGTGATTTTCGAGCCTAAAGCCTGGATCCAAAGTTCAACTTGTCCAACCTGCCCATTCTTTGGGTCGGATGAATAGGGCTTCAGACCAGTCCGACCCAATTGACAGCCCTCCCAGCACTAAAAATTAGGTGAGAATGAATCTTGTGAGAACTGTGAAAACGGCATCAGGGTACGGACACATAAGTGCCAAAAAGTGATAAGTGCCCCCCAAAAAGTGCAAATCACTTTTCAGTACTGATGCGTCAGCCCCTCTGGTGCCGTTTTCACGGTTCTCACGAGATTCATTTTCACATAATCCAAGCCCCCAGAAAGAGGGTTGGGACTAAGGGTGTCAATTGGGTTGGGCTGGCCTGAAACCCGGCATGTCCAGCCCGAAAAATAGTTGGACTGGGCCAACGTAATTTCAGGCTGAGCTGAATTTGGGCCCAAATTTCAGGCCTGTAGTTTTATTCGGGCTGAGTTTGGGCAGATTCACTTTCAGCCTGAATTCAACCCAGCCCAAAATAGATAGAAAATATGGTTTGGCCAGGCTTGGCCTGTTATTGGTATAACTTAGCCCAATAGGTATAGGACAGTTTTGGGCCCATTATAAGTTCAAATTTAACTAATTAGACATATTTTCAAAATATTAGAGATAATAAAGACCCATTATCAACCCAAATTTTAAAATGAACTTTAATAACAATTTTTTTTTTAAAGGAGCTTTAAATTCAGGCCAGTCCTAACTCAGCCCAAAGCCCATGATTTTGGAACGGGCTGAGTTTGGGTTAACTATCTAGGGCCAAGTTCGGGCTCATATTGACTTGTCCCACCAAAAAGATCCATAAGGCTGAATCTCAATAGAATCAAATGATCTCAAGCATTCAGTTTTGCTTTATTCCTTTAGTCGGTGCAAAATTTCTTATAATATTCTGGACAAAAAGTCAATAAGTCAGATGAAAAATGCACATCATAAAAATGATCTCTAACTGAAATGGTTGTGGTATGGTCTCTCCAAGGGAGAGGTCGGGGTTTCAAGTCCCAAGAGTAGCATCCCCAATGGATTGGGTTGATGCTTGCCCCTCCCCACCAGTTGTAGTGCAGTTTTGCCCTGTGTGGCAGTAGCAAGCCCACGAAGCCTTACCCAAAACACACACAAAAAAAAAAAGCTGGCCTGATTTTATATCCTTGGTCCAGGTTTGGCCTCACTGTTATGGCATATTGTTTAGGCTTGATTTGGGTCAGGCTGGGTTTGGTTCGGCTTGCTATTAGTGAACAAAAAAGAAAATGTTAAAAATAAACTTCAAGAGGCTTTATGTTTTGTTATATGTAATACTTAAAATGGTCTCTTGACATTAATCAAAACATCTTGAATTTCCATATATTTACACACATTTACATTTAGTGTGCATTTGGATGGCAGGGAATAAATTTATTTATAGAGTTCCCAACTCATGAAATCAAAAGCCAAAATTTCATAATTTTAGTGTTTGCTTGAGCATGTGGAATTTGGTGGAATGTGACCTCCAAATTCAAATCCTTTGTGTGGATCCTGCAAAACATCAATGTCTTATGATTCCATAAACATGTAATTGACCATAAAATTGGAATCCAGAGAGTAGGAAACAACATCCTTAGGGTACCATGGCCAATATATTGGGGGAATAATAAAGGGTGTTTTAGAAATCATAACACCCAATGTATTGATCAAAATATTCTTGGGATGCTGCTTCTAGTTCTAGTCATATGATTTGCACACGAGTAGGAATTTCCCTCCTACCTACCCGGTAGATAATCTTTCTTTCTCGAAGCAAATGTTCTGTGATAAAAATGCCTCTGTAGTGTATATGGTGAATTATAAACAGACGTGTTGTTTTGGGGGTAAAAAGGTCCAAAAAAGTGTTCAGTTAAAAAAGTAGGTGGTCAATAAAAGACATCACATTCAACAACACCTCATTTGTCAATCAATGGCACACCTTTAGAGGTCTGTCTCACAACAGACAATCATTCTTTCTTTAGATAGAGGACAAGTGTATTTTGGTTACTGAAGAATCCTAATTAAATTAACAAAAAACATTCAATTGGACTTTTGTAATATATAAATGGTGCTTGGTTACATTTTCCTACTCTACCAAGTATCGCCCCTCCCCTCCCCCCCCAGGCCCCAACCCCTTCTCTCCTCTGAAAACTAATTGGTCTTAGTAGAGATGGCAATGGGTTTGATTGGGTTACCCATTGAAGGTAACACTTATATATCCAACTAAACTTACCCTATTTATTAATTGCTTTGCAAAGGTCAATCCTAATCTAACCCATTAAAAATTGGTTTACCAAACCCAACCTGCCATACCATCTAAAATATATGTATGTATGTATGGATTCCTTTTTTCCTCCAAAACATTGCTATTACTAACAAATGGATACTAACCATATTATTTGAGATACCTCATAAAATAATAAAATTTAGATTAACTTCATGTTTGTAAGATATGTTTAATCAAATAAACTAGATAAAAACCAGTGCTTCCCAGGAGAGATGAACGCGGTATAACCTCTCTAAGAGAGAGGTATGGAATCAAGATTCACTGGCAACATTCCACCTGTGATTGTATTGAAATCTGCTATTCCCGCAGTATGAGGCTGCCTCTGATGAGGCCTGCCCAAGTCGTCCTACTGAAAAAAAAAGCATGATAAAGAATAAATCACTGCTTTCTCACGTAGCATAAAAACTCCTAACTACAAAATATGATACTCATGAGTCATGATGGACCTGAGGGCTTGGTGTGACCACCTGAGGTCTGCCTAAGGTGAGACTGACATTAGGGGTTGACACATCAGTGCTAAAAAGTGAAAAGTATCCCCAAAAAGTGTAAGTTACATTTTCAGTGCTGATATGTCAACCCCTAATCAGTCTCACCTTAGGCTCACACCATATGTGAGGCATCATGACGGATCAAATCCAAATGGGTTAACTCTTGAAATACCAATTCGAACCCCAATGTTAAACTTTATGGAATCTCGTGTTTGAGTACTCAGGCAAGGTGTCTCAATAAAATGAGTTTTGCCCGCTCAGTTAAGGTTTGTCACAAAAGAATTAGCTCAAATTTGGCCAGTCTCAGCATGCACCTAAGTAGGCGAGCTTGAGGAAGGATTCTGTCGGCCTCCCTGAATGAATGCTTGGCCACAGGACATCAGGGGCTGACATATCAGTGATGAAAAGTGATTTATTCTTTTTTTTTTTTGGTGGAGTGAGGGAGGGGGCACTTTTCATTTTTCAACGCTGACATGTCCACCCCTGACACCCAGCAGACCAAGCGTCCGTTAAGGGATTAACGGACAAAATCCTTCAAGCTTAAAACTTTAAGATTGAGGTAAGCTCTGGTCTCCAAACTCAAGTTTATCGCTTAAGGCCTGAATCTTAAAAGTGTAATGGCTCATGAACCAAAACCGGTTCCTAATGGCTAAAGATATTTCTGGTTGAAACAGGCCTAACAGCCCAAGAACCCGAAGATCCCCAGCCCTCTATAAAACATCGGCAACTTAAAAATGATTTTAATAAAAAAAATCAAACAATAAAAAAAGCCATATGAACTTGGAATAGTAATCAAACCCATAACGAGCCGGATGAGTTGCATCCTTAGACCAAAATAGAATGATCACCTAATTTTGGACCAGTTTATATGAAAACCTTTTTTTATCAATTCTTTGGAAAGTTTTCAACGATTAAAAAAAAGTTAGTTGAGATCATCCATTTAAATTGATTTTTTGACTTTACTGATCTCTAAGGTCCGAACATCGCGTGTATGTTACCTGTTGTTTGCAAATATGGACATATGTGTGCTGACGGAAGCCTCAACCTTTTTTATTTATTATTTTGATAGTGGAAGGAGGTCTGAGCCCTCATGCTCTAGATTTTCCCCTATATTTATCATTACATGGCAAGTACTTTCAACCCCTTCGGCTGTGTGTTTTTAGGGAGAAAAGTTGGTTAGGTACAATTAATCTCATTTGGTATTTGTTTCTTACAAAGTAACATGGATCTCTAAACAACTCTGAAAAATTAAAAAAAGTGGTTTTTTAGTCCTAATAAAGTGAATCTTGTCCCCATGTTCCCTTAGAAGAACTTATGTTAGAGATGCAACTCAGGTGGGTTATAGATGAGGTTGAGGTCAACCTTACCCCACCTCTTAGGTATAAAGCCTGTTTAGGCTTGGATAACTAGCTATAAGTGGGCCTGATATCGTCTGCGACGCCCCCTTTTGTGACACACGAGGGTTGAGGCAGAGTGGGGTGGGGGGGGGGGAATCAATTCACTTTTGGAGATGTCACTTCAGCCCCTAAAAGTGAATTGATTCCCCCCTCTGTCTCGGCTCCTGAGCGGCACAGAGGATACCACCCCCTATAAGTGAGGCTATCGATGAGCTGAGGTAGCTCAATTCGGCCCATAACTTAGGGTATCATGAGTTGAGCCTGAGCCTTTTATTGAGATCGTTTAGCTGAGTCTGAGCTAGTGCAAAAAAAAGCTCAGTTTGTTAAAAGATCAACTTGATTAGGGTTTATATGTACTTGTAACACAGGTTTTATTTTTCATGTGTTGATAAAGATACATATAGTTTATTATACTATATATTTAAATACTAAATTCATGATATATATATATATATATAAACTTATTATGATGTTGGTTGTCTGTTTGAATCTGTTATATCTTGAGCCTTTGGGAACAAGTTGAGCTCATATAAAATTAGTTCCCAAAACACAAATCTTGAGTTTGATGAATTGAATCGAGCCGAGCCCAGCTTCTCAGGCTTGAATCTAACCCATTAGAGTCTGACTAGTCCTTGGGTGACGAGTCTTGCTTGTTGACACTCTTAATTATAAGTTAAATAAACAACTCAAATTACATTGCATAAAATTTGAACAAATGACCTCCGGAAAGACCAAGTTGCATTCTAACTGCTAATTTGAGGATTTTTAAATATATTTTAAAAAACTGTATACTTAAGTGTAGGAGTATAATAGGTCAGTTTGAGGTAGGTTTGCGTCCGCTCTTCTAAAAATTGTTAACCTCTGCCTTCCGACAGGGGGCAGGCACATCAATGCTAAAAAGTGATTTACACTTTTTTTTGTAGGTTTGGAGAGGGGGGGGGGAGGTATATCACTTTTTAGCGCTGATGTGCACGCCACCTGATAGGGGGCAGTGATTTGCATTAGTTAAGAGGAGCGTTCCCAATCGTCTATGGTCAGTTTAAGGTTGAAAACAACCCAACCCGAGCCTAACCTGAGGTTATGTTTGGTTGGCATCTCATACCCCCCCAGCTCAACCCAATTTAAACCCTACCCAATTGAAGGTTGTAATGGTGTTAGTTTGGGTTCGGGTTCGGCAACTCAAGTTGAACAACTAATTAGAAGACAACTTGGTTTGTTGGCCATCGTAGGTCTAGTTCTAAACAAGAACTAAAAAGAAAGCTTTTTTAATACTATTAATTTATGTATCTCTTAACATCTTAAGGTTTTGCAATAATTAATTAATTTACTATTAACAAAAAGGCTGTGATGGGTTGTTTTGCGGTAAATGAATAATTCATACATTCTAGACTAGGTTAATGAATGTTCATCTGTTCCCCAAGTATTTGGTATGACCCCCTTAAGTCTGCCCGGCAATAGGGCTGACACACCAGTGTGGAAAGTGAAAAGCATCCCCAAAAAATATAAATCGCTTTTTTGACAGTAATGTGTTGCCCCTGATGCCGGTCTGACCTTGGGCAGACCTTAGAGATGTGCACCAAATCAGAGGTACAATCTGTTAGGAATGTGGGCCACGTGTAGAAAAGACGTGGTGACATATATTCAAGGATATTTAGGTCAGTTTATATGGAAACCAGCAACGTCAAGGAATTTCTCGCCTTTCAAACTTTCCCGGTAAAATAAGTCATGACTTAATTGGTAAATTTCCACTTGATGCGTGCACTTCAAGTCCAAAAGCGACAGAAATTTCAGTTGAGGTTCTCTGTCGAAGAATTTTAGGGTTTGATTTAGTGAGAAGGAGATTATTACCAAAAAAAAAAAAAAAAAAAAGATTTAGTGAGAAGGAGATTCCCGTAGGTGAGGAATTTCAGTTGGGAAGTGGAGAGAGAGAGAGAGAGGGAGGTGAGTGTTAAGATTTCCTCTGGTGGCTCTGTAGTTGAATGAGAATTTGTTACAGAGAAAACCACGGCCATGCGAAAGTCGTTTAAGGACTCCCTAAAAGCTCTCGAAGCTGATATTCAACACGCGAATACTCTGTAATTTTTTCTTCAAACAATAATTCTCTCTCTCTCTCTCCTTCTCAGATTTAAATATCTCGTTAATTTGAGAAATATATGATCTTTTGTGTTCGTTCCATCTATTTGGTATTTTTTTCCTGTTTAGAGATTTTTTTTTTTAATAATTTTGCGGGAGAGTTACTGAGCTATGCCTTTAAACTATGAAGATTGTGGGTTTTATTATTATTATTATTATTATTATTATTATTTTATGTTAAAAACGGAAATTATACTAATTCTGATGAAGTGCATGAGATTTTTTTTTTTGACTTTCTAATTTTTTTTTTAATCGATGTTAAATTTATTTTTTCTCTTCTTGCATCCTCCTAAGTACAGGAATCTGAATTTTTTTTTTTTTTTTTTTGACGGCTTTAGCTATCTCATAGGCGTTTGATCCCAATTACGTTTCGGAATTTGTTCATCAGATATATTTAAAATCCGTGATGAATTTGTTATTATCTGCTTACTATCTTCCCCTCCCCTTGTTGTTTTTGTGATAGTTTCCTTTTGAGAAAAATTGTTTCTGACTATATTTTATGCCATCTCTGTTCTCCTGTTTTTTTTTACTGGATCTTGCTGTATATCAATCACTGGTTATGTTGATGGAAAATAGGATTTCTCTATTTTCTGTTTCATGTTGTAGTATTTGCTACTGAACTAAGCAGAGGACTGGTTTATTTTCAGAAATTGATAGCGGCAGTAGTGAACACAAAATTGAATAATACAAGATTCACGCTATTCGATCTCTTTATTAGAAAATCAAAATAAGAGCGTACAACATATTAATCAGAATACCAAATAAAAGAAGTATTAGAAAACTTATTGGTTTTAAGCTGAGGCTGATGGGATCCCTATTATTCTCCTTCCATATGAAGCTAGGGCTGCCAATTCTTATGTGGAAAATATTTTCTTTTTGGGCCTAATCTGGTTGCCGTGAATTGTTTAGAAAAGAAAAGAACAGAAAATCCCACAAGAAAAGGAAAGAAAATAATCATGAGAAATACATGAGAAAACCAACTTTTCATGGCAATCAGAT
>JAOXJP010000017.1:3527283-3540229 GCA_025762735.1 Platanus orientalis
TAATATAAATATACATAAAATAAATGCGATAATACTTATTTTGATTATGATAATTATGCAATTTTAAGCAATTATCAACTCTTGTGTATAATTACAAGAAAATATATGTTCAAAGAATGATGCATTCCTAAATTTAATAACAGTATTATCATTTATATCAGGAATTTATGATTTATGAACTGGAAACTGATATGCATTACTGTTATGAGCATAACCAATAAATCTGCAATCAACTATTTTAAAGTCATATCTTAGTATTTTTAAGGATATGGACCATCATTTTTGCTAAACACCGCCACACTTTTAAGAATTTATAGGAAAGTGTTCGACATTTCCATAATTCATAAGGTGTTTTATTAGTTTTCATACGAGGCATTTTGTTAAGAATATAATTTGCAGAAAGTATTACTTTCTCCCATAAATTCTTAGGCAAACTAAAACTAATCAAAATAACATTCATCACTTCCTTTAAGGTTTTATTTATTTTTGTTTAGTAACTCAATTTTGCTGAGGTGAATAAGGTGTAGTAGTTTGATGAATAATACCATGTTGTGAACAGTACTCACCAAAAGGTGATTCATACTCACTACCTCTATTACTTCTTAAAACATTAATCTTTTTATTGAATTAATTCTCAATCTCATTTTTATAATATATAAACATTTCTAAGGCCTCATTCTTGCTTATTAGCAAATACACATAACCGTATCATGTGCAATCATCTATGAAAGTAATAAAGTACTTTTTATCACCTCTAATTTGAACAAATTTTAATTTATAAATATCACTATGAGTTAATTCTAATGATTCAGTACTTCTTATAAAGAATTAACTAGTTAATTTTGATTTCACACAGATTTCACACTTATGATTTAAATTAATATGAAATTTAAGCAGAAATTCCAGGTAAATTAATCTGCACAGTATTATAATTAATATGTCTTAATCTACCATACCAAACATTAAATAACTTAAATATATAAACAGAAGATGTATTCTTATTAATGTTAAGAATAACATTCATTACATTCATTTTTAAAGAACCCATTGCTCATGTACCTCTTTCTCACATACATCCGACTCTTAGTGAATACAAATTTATTAAATTTGAAAACTAACTTGAAACCCTTCTTACTCAACAATGATCAAAATACAAGATTTTTACAGATGTCTAACACATGCATTACATTATTAAGAGTAAGTTCTTTTGCCGAAGTCATCTTTAAAACTATATTTCCTTGTCCTTAAACTTTGGAAGTTATAGAATTCCTCATTAAAAGTTGTTCTCCATTATTCACCATTTGATATGATGAAAATACTTTCTTGTCTAAACAAACATGGTGAGTAACTCTAATGTCTACCCTCCATTCTCTGATATTTTCTACCAAATTCACTTCAAATACCACTACAAAAAGGTTCATCTTAGAAATATCTTCAGAGATATAGTCCACTTCGATCATATTGGCTTAAACAGCTTTCTTGTTGAAGTTCTCTTGATCATTCTGTTTACGACAATCCTTTGTACAATGTCCTGATTTATCACACATGTAGCATTTTCCATTGAACTTCTTAGAGTAACTAGCTTTAAAACCCTAAAATGAGTCTTAGCTGAAACACTTTTTCTTCTTGTTATTAATTTTCTGCACTTGTTCTATTATGTTCGCCTTAGATTCAATGGACTGATTCTGCACTTTTCTTTCAAAATTATGGTTGTTTTCTTCAATCCTTAATCTCACGATTAAGTCTTCAAATTGAATCTTCTTTGCTTATGCTCTAAGTAATTTTTGAATTTTTTTCATGATGACGGTAATTTTTCAATTATCGCATCCACCTAGAAGAATTAACTTAAAGACATTCCTTCGACATAAATCTCATGTATGATCAATTAAAGGTCTTGCACTTGATTGATTACAAACTTTGAGTCCACCATTTTGTAGTCAAGGAATTTACCCACAATGATCTTTTTCATTCTATCATCTTCCGCTTTGTACTTCTTTTCCAAAGAGTCCCATAACTCATTTGTAGTCATGATTGGACTATACACATTATAATATGTGTTATCTAATCCATTTAGAATGTAGTTATTGTACAAAAAATTTGCATGTTTTCATGCATCCACAACAGAAATAATATGTCTATTAGTCTTGTTCTCTTTGAAAGCAGGAGCATCCCCGTAGAAAAATTTCATCAAATTCAATGTTGTGAGATAAAACAATATTTCTGTTGTTATCTCTTAAATTTAGTGACATCGAATTTTTCTGGCTTTTATCCATGGTGACTAGGAATAGGGATAGAAACAACGATTCGCATCACAATGGGTGGTACAACTTTACTTATATTTCTAGTTGTCATTTTTGTTAAAATTATTCCAAAAAAAAATTTAAATATGGATGATTCATATGAAATTAAAAAAAAAAAAAATTCACAAAATCCACAAAGAATAAAATATAGAAAAAATGGAAATCCATCTTAAGATTGTTATTCTATATCTATATGATATGTGATTCTGTAAACAACAAGTATTTATTTCATAAAAATAAAAGACTTGAAAATAAAATGAATAGAACAACTTACTTGATTGGATAAATAGAAAAAATTAGAATCGAAATTGATCAAGACTAGTATTTTACACTATGTCCTTAAGATAAATTTCGTCCATCGCAGTAGTGCTTACAAGTTTCTTGGACGTTTGCCTCCCATAATACAATGATCTACTACTCACAAAAGAAGCACTACAATTTGTACGCCTAGCGAACCAAACTTGTGTTGTTCTCTCTCTCTTACATAAAGACTATGATGTACTGTAATGATGCTTATGTTTAATTTAGATTTCGGATGCATGAAATGAATGAGGGACGGTCTATTGATAGACTATTCATGTATATTCGAAATAGGTATAGAAACACACCTTATGATGTTCGAATAGACACGAAAGCAAAAAAGATGCAATTGAGCAACCATATTAATGTCTGTTCGGAACATATAAGAGGGTAAAAGGGGTAATTTAATAGTTACATTTGTGATTGTTCCGGTTCAGAACAGTCATGAGGGTAAAAAGATAAAATTGCACGAATAATAGACACACTCCCACAGGTTAACTGTTTTTGTGGGCTTGACCCATGTTAGCTAGGTCCTCCCCCTTCCATAAAACTGCGGTGCCCCTTAGGGTCCATGTTTATGTTGAAGGCTACTATTTATAAACCTTAAAACTTTTCTCATTCACCCATTAACAATTTTGAGAAACCAATCATATGACGTTATTTTCCTCATAGAGGTGAACAAGAACCCATGTGGACCACCTCAAACAACTTTTGGGTCCCACTTTTATTTTGGCTCAAAGATGACCAAATAGATTTCAAAATCTGGGCACAATCAAAATTGAAACTATTTCTACCAGGCATGCCTTAGAGGATCTTGACTATTGAATGACCACTACTTTTATCCACATGGAGTGATAATGTGGCCACCGGTCCACCAAATAGATAATTTGAATTTTGATACATGTGCAATGTAAAAATCCATTTCTTTCATGTACCCTTTAGTATTGAATTCTTTGTCTAGTAAAACCACCGGTCCACCAAATATTCAATTTGAATTTTGATACATGTGCAATGCATAAATCCATATCATTCGTGTACCCTTTAGTATTAAATTCTTTGTTTAGTAAAACCACTGGTCCACCAAATAGATAATTTGAATTTTGATACATGTGCAATGCATAAATCCGTATCATTATTCCTGTACCCTTTAGTATTAAATTCTTGGTCTAGTAAAACCCATCTTTTAGCTTCATTTTTTACTTGGACTATATCTATTTGGTCGAGAATATCTAAATTTTTTGAAGACCTCTTAACATTTTCTTAGGAAAAATTTTTGAGCAGTGTCCGTTTTCCACTCTGACAAAGCTATATGGTTTCTCTTTTCATTTTCTAACTAAAATGTCATAAATTTTTATTTTCTTTGGGATTCTTGACATTTTCTTTTCTAGCACATTTTGAACGAACAGATGGAACATTAAGAATATACCCAAGAAAAAGCTTCCACGCCATGTTACTTCTCACATGGAAGACATATCCTTTGAGAATGCATATGGCATTATGGGCCTACCTACAAGTATGAAAGGGAGTTGTCAGGTGTGTATCTCCCATTACACCTTTTGATGCTTATACTTTTCTTTTCCGGCTTGCATATTATACGTTGACCCTATCCTCCTCTAACCTCCGCTGAGGGTCCAAAAACGGGTGGAAATATTGGCACCGAAAGTGATTTTCACTGTTTGGGGGTGTGTGTAAATCACTTCTAACAATGATGTGACCGCCCCTTGACCACAGCGGAGGTTAGCATCGGCGTAAAAAATCCTTTATTTTCACATGCTTTGGGCTCACAATCCTAATCAATACATATTGCATCATTGAGAGGACAAGGGGTGTGGAAGTGAACCTATTGAGACCTATTTAGTCGTCATCACTTGAGCCTTGACATATAAGAATCATGGGTTGTCCAAACCGTTTGGCTACATAACTTCCACTCAGATCCTCTATAGTGGAAACCAGTAGGGATTACCCCGGGTTGAGACATGGCAAATATTTGAATTTGGTGTATTTTTGGGTGCCTTTGTTTTAGTTGAGACATTTGTTTTGATCATTTTACCCCTATAAATTTCACACATCAGTTAATAGTGATAACTACCGGCTTCCACTACCAAGGATCCTGATTCCATGACATCATGTCTGAAATGAATCTATATGACATAAGAATCTAAATTTATAAGATTTGATGGTAAAAAAGGGTTTCACATGTTCACCACATCATTCTCACCAAATGCAAAAGGAACCTTTCATGAGCGAGTATTTTATTATTTAAAATTCCAAAGCTTCTAGAATTATATGGTAATATTTTGGTTCAATAAATAGTGTGGTAATAAAGCTGAAATGGACTAGAGCGTCGAATATACGACCATACCTGAAGGGAAGTATGACATTGACCATAGCAAATGCGAAATAAATGTTTTGTCCGGAATTTGATGTCCAGGATACCAGGGGATTTCACATGAAATAAAATGGGGGGTTATTGAAATTTCAAATTCCCACTCATTCTATTCCATATGACATACCGGGTGTGTCTAAGGTGGGAGCAAAATCTTCTGTAACCAAAATGAATGTGACCAATATGTGACATGCAATACAAACTGACACATGATGTATTTCAGACTTTGGTCCCTTTTGAGCAACTACTTTTTTACGCTCTCAAATCTTTACACACCATGTTTTGGACCATCTTGTGACGCACACTACAAACCAACACATTGGTCACAGCAGATTTCCTCTCAATCATAATTGGTGTGACCATAACACATGATGTATTTTTGAGCTTGGTGTCTCTTTTTAGGCATCTATTTTCTAATTAAACAATTTTTTACACTTTTAACCCTATACATTTCACATGTTAGCCTGTGCTGTAGCCACACGGTGTTCATGTCAATTTTGGTTATAGAAAATTTGTTTTGAAATAAAATGACTTTGTTTTTGTTTTTTGTGTTTTCATTTATAAGGAGTCTTGGCTTAATTCATTCCAGAAAAAACAAAAATCTTCCTACTTATAATGATCCATTGTGAAAATGGAAGAAAAACACTAAGGGATATTGTCTAAGTTCCATCTCCAAAAATAGATGTTCTCTAACTGCTAACATTGCTAGCGCATGCACAGCCTTGTTATAAGCTTGTGGAACATGTGATATTTGGACAATATCAACAAATTGGAAACTATATCGACAACCTTAGAGTGGAAATCTTGTTTATATCATTGAGAATCTTCAGAATTGTGTTATAATCATTTTCTAAAAGAGTTGGAGTTGGAGTTGTTAGATCCTCTTGAGCTAATTTCTAACCCAAATAAAAGAAATTATAAAAAAAATAACCTTACAAATATAGATACCTAATAAAGGGCATTTTCATAAATAACTATATAAGGGTATATTACACTCGAGCATGGATTTTGTCCATCTCCCTTAACGGACACTTCTTCTGCTGGGCGTCAAGGGGTGGACACATCAGCGCTGAAAAGTGATTTACACTTTTTGGGGGAGCACTTATCACTTTTCGGCACTAATGTGTCTGCCCCTTGACACCTAGCAGATGGAGTGATCGTTAAAGGAGGCAGACAAAATCCTGCTCAATTACACTCATGGATTTGAAAACTTGACCAGACTAGGCAGTCCAACTTGGTTTGACTAGAACGGCACCCCTAAACAGTTTTAAAAATCTTTCAACAATTATATAAAAATAAAATAAAAACACATATAACCAGCAAAACCAATGAAAATCTGCTAGTTTTTACAAACTCAATTCTAATAAAATTAACTGGTTTTTAATATTTTTAGTAAATTAATAATAAAAAAATTAGAAATGTGTTTTTCCAAATTCCAATCCCACTTTCTACTAAGTGTTTTTATTTTTTGGTATGTTTAAGAATTAGAAATCTGGTTATAAGCCTTCTAATTAGGGGTGGGCATGGACAAGGTTCGAGCCAGGCCATGGTGGACTCAGGCCCCACCCTACAATTATAATCCAGGCTCAGGCTTGACCATAATTAATTGATCGGGTCAACCCATGAATTCCAAAAAAAATTTAATGTTCATGTGTAGGTTTGAACTCTAAATCTATTGTATAATAACTAATGCTTCAACAAATTAAACTACTAAATTTTACTAGTTTTAAAAAGCATAGAAAACTATGCACTTAAATTCTAAGGATTGTTTATTATAAAAAATTATTGATTTCACTAGAATTTGAACCCAATACCTATTGGAAAAAACCATTTTTATCAACTAAGTTATCTAATGTTGATAGTTTTAAAATATTTAATATATTATATATAATACATATATATTATATATGTAAAAGTTCAGGCCTCGAGCCAGGCCCAAACCGGGCGAAGGTAAACCCAAACCTTGTCTTAAATAAAAGTTCGGGCCTTGGATTGGGCTCGGGCCCTTGTCGGGTCTAGCTTGAGTCAAGCCTTTTTGGGCTAATTTTCAGGTTGAGCTATGGCCGGTCCATGCCCACCCCTAATTCTAATGTATTATGAATTGTTTTATTTTCTAGTATTTTATTACATTTTATTAATGTTTGAAGCAAAATCACGGTTAAATCATATAAACTGATGGTCAAACCCTAGGAGTGGGCATGGGCTGGGCCAACCTGAGCAAGACCTGGCAAGGGCCTGAGGCCTGAACTTTTATTGAGGGCTGGGCTTGGGCTTACCTCGGCCTGACCCAAAGCCCACCCCTATCGAACCCAGTTGGACCTGAACCTGCTACCTTACTGGTTCGATGCCGGTCCGATTCTAAAAACTATGATTCCTGTGTATTCACCGCAATACCCTTTATCACGCATTCTAGAAGAAAACTATTTCCAATTAATGAGTAATTGAATTTTTGGTTTATTTTTGTTGTAGTATGAGGTCATGGACAGCCTTACAGGAAAAGGTTCCGATCGAACGGTAGGGAAAGTCGCGTCAAATGAAAGCTAAGGCAAATATTTTCGAGTATATATGTATCTGACAGCGTGGTTCTCTTTCGTTCAATTCAAATCCCTCGAAAAAGCGGAAAAGAAACGAAGATTCAACATGGTATGTTTCGACGCTGTCTCTAGGGTTATGGTTAGGGTTTTTAGGGTTTTTGCTGATCGTCTCCAGTGTTTTTTATTCTCATTTACAGGCGCTTCCCAACCAGCAAACTGTCGATTACCCTAGCTTCAAGCTTGTCATCGTCGGTGATGGTGGCACTGGTACGTGATTCCCGTTTCATTTTCATCGTTATTTTGTGGGAATAGCCTTAGTTTTTTTTTTATTTTTTTATTTTTTATTTCTAGTGGATTTAAGGGATCAAGATCGTTTTATTTCTTTTTCGTTTGATTTCCAAAACCAGGTCACAAGTATGCATTTGATGCTGTTCTTAGATTTGTTTTTAGTTGAGCTTATGAAATGAGTCTTTTGCGATACAGGAAAGACGACATTTGTTAAACGTCATCTCACTGGAGAGTTTGAAAAGAAATATGAGCGTAAGCATTCGATCTTGGTTTTGTTCGTTTATATGCTTTTGTTTTGTATGATTTTGTTTTATGAAATTGTGATTTGCAGCTACGATTGGTGTCGAAGTTCATCCCTTGGACTTTTTCACAAACTGCGGAAAGATTAGGTTCTATTGTTGGGATACTGCTGGGCAAGAGAAGTTCGGTGGACTAAGAGATGGATATTAGTAAGTTTTTATTATTTATTTATTTATTTAAATCACGATCTCCGATTCTAGTTTGATAAAGTTCTTTGATAAAATTCCTATTTGACATTCAGGTAGGTTTGTCATCATAGTAAAGAAAACAATAATAAATTGGACAGTCTGAATTTTTTTTTTTCGTTTATATTCTTCTGTGAGATTGGTTTCTTAGTCTTTTAGTCTTGAATATCTAATGTAAAGGTAGCATACACTAACCCAGATATGTCACATAGCCATAAATTGTGCATTAATTATTAATATAAAATTAAAGAGAAAATAAAACATAATTGAAAGTTTGTGGACACTTAAAAATGTCCAAAAGATCAATGTAAAACCATAAAAATTTGTACTTATTAGAGTTCATACACTTATTAGAGTTCATACTTCATGTATTTAGGTGGAGGATTAAACTTCTTGGATTGGATTTGGAACATTTATGTGATGATGGTACACTTCACCTGATTCAACTTAAATAAAACAAGGCAATTCCATGGCAGTTTGGTCTTTGAGATTTAAACACAGCATTAGTGCTTCTACAACCTTAAATTACTCTGAAATCATTTGGACTCTCAGAGCCTTGTGGAGCGTCTGTTGCCTATGCAACTTGAGTTTTTGTTAGGATACTTAAATCTATATTAAAGTGGTCTTTTGTGAGTAATCTGAACTGAGCCAGCTGATCAGCTAAATCTTTTTCTTCTGATATGTAATCATGTATAGTACCTGAAAACCAAATTATAAATATTTTTCGTGTTTCGCATGTTGTTGGCTTATATACAACTTGTGGTTTGCTTCATGTTCTTGCATGTCTCCGGTCATTTTTCTTGTCTACTTCATGTTTGGCATCCATCATTTCCTAATTGATTTATATTTTTTTCTTGTCCATGTAGTATCCATGGCCAATGTGCCATCATAATGTTTGATGTCACAGCTCGTTTGACATACAAGAATGTTCCCACATGGCACCGAGATCTCTGCAGGTGCATCTAGAAGCACTAATTTTCTCTTATTTGTAGCCATTTTAATTCTATGACTTTGAGCCTAGTAGTTGTTTTGGCTGTTGATTTTTAACTGATTTCTATATTTGCAATGGTAGGGTGTGTGAGAATATTCCCATTGTTCTTTGTGGAAATAAGGTTGATGTCAAGAACAGGCAGGTGAAAGCTAAGCAGGTCACATTCCACAGGAAAAAGAATCTCCAGTATTATGAGATATCTGCAAAAAGCAACTACAACTTTGAGAAACCTTTCCTGTATCTTGCTAGAAAACTTGCTGGGTAAATGTCAAAGAGGGTTTCCTCATTGTTATTATTATAATTTTTTATTTTCTATTTTGGGCTTGATTTTTTTCTACCTCTACTAATTTTATGGATGAGATTATATAACAACTGAACATGCCTTGTAGGGATCCCAACCTTCATTTTGTTGAGTCACCTGCCCTTGCTCCTCCTGAAGTTCAAATTGACATGGCCGCACAACAACAGTAAGTGATTGATTCCTTACCATCTCGATTAACTGGTCTATTATTTAATTTTTCTCAACAATCTAACTTAACTGTTGTTACATTGACAACCCCAATCATCAGATGACAAACATTTATCTACATATGAGACAATGTTTAGAGAATGGTTATTCGCAGTCTTGTTTTTTATATTTCTTTTCCAGACCATTTCATTTCATTGGTCACTTAATGGGAATCTTGGCCTAGAAATATTTCAAATAATGCATCATTTAGGAAATGCTGTGTTTTCCTAATTAAGTAGAAAAATAGATATACCTTATATTTTCATATATATTAGAGGTTTACACATCACAGGTTTATTCTATGGGTGTTAAATGAAATGAGCTTTAGCCAGCTCAGGCTTGTCGCACAAGCATAGTTATTAAACCCAGTCCGGACATTGACCCAGCCAAGGGTCACTGGGTCACCGGTTCAACCAGTGGGTCACTGGTCAAACCGTAGGGTCAATTAAAAAAAATTATAAAAATTAAATAAATTAAATAAATAATAAAATAAATTGAAAAAATTATATTATAATTTTATATCACATATTCTTAAAAATATAATGTAAATAGACAAAAAGGCATGTATAAATATGTATGATAAAAATGAAAGTTTGTTTAACTTATTATTTTTTTGTGACAGAAACAAAGCAAAAAATAATTAGTAGTCTAGTGGTTAGTACAATATGTTTTACTTCTAATAATAAGAGTTCAAATCTTCATAAAACTTATTTTTTATCCTTTAATAATTTAGAAAACCAGGTTCAAAAGATGGTTCAACCAACCAGATTGAACAGTCCAATAAAAAGCCTGTCAGGTTTGTATGGATTTCACTGGATTTATAACAAAAACAATGCAAATAGAAACCCGGACCAGTTGAGTGCTGGGTCACTGGTTTTCCTGTCCGGTCCAGGTTTAATAACTATGCCCTCAAGCTAATGAGGCTACCAAAAAAATGTACTCTATAAATGTATATTTTCAAGTATATATAATAGTTGATTAGGGGTGGATGGATCCTGGATTAGAGGAAAAAAACGGATTCACTAGAATCTAAGTTGCTTTAAACTTGAGCCAGACAAGTAGCTCGACAGAATCTAGCTATCTAGCTCGAAAGGAAAAAAGAAAAAGAAAGGGTTGGTAGGATTAATTGTCTCATAGTTGTCACCCAGCCATTATTGCCTCCTTTATAATTGGTTTTATCAAGCTTTCAAACTTACTAGATCTTGCATAATTTGAAAAGTTCATCTACCTTACATTTAGCTTCATATCCAAGAAATGAAAAGTAGCCATCTTAATTGCAAAGTTCTTTTCCAAAATGTCCTTGATTTAGTTATTGACCCTTAACATTCATTAATTTACTGTTAGGCCAATGATAGTAGGGGTGGCAATGGGTTAGATTAGGCAGAGCTCAGGTCCAACTTGATGCATGTTGTGAACAAATTTGTAAATACCAACCAGACTTAACAGGTCAGGTTGGAGGATTCCTTTGCTTAAAGAGTTAAAAAAAGGTTGGGTCATGTCCAATCGGGTTGTCGGGTTTATGTTGATGCAAGCCTACAACAAGGTTGGACAAGGCCAATCAATCATCCTGTTTATCTTCGGAATCATTGCAGCTAGTTCTCCTATGGGACTCAACACGCCCTTGTCCGGGTGGTTACAGCATCCTCTCTCCTTGTAAAAAGATTATAAACCCTAAATCCTAAAATATTATAAATTTAATCTCATAGAATGATAATTGATTGCATAGATTGAATTGCTTTCTCTCACATTATTTCAGATCCAGCCGAACCAGTTCCAATCGAGCGGGTTTCTTCGACACTAAATGGGCCTACAAAAAAATTGCTTTCCTATGAAAAGTAGTTTTCGACTTAGATGATTATGGGAATATTTGGTGAGGGTCCCCTATACAATCATCTTTTGTTATGTAGGGCAGCAAGCCGAGGGAAAAGCACTTTTGGTAAAGTTCTATTTAAACTTTCCGAATATGATACTCTTTTTATGACCGTCACCACCCTAAGATAAGAAAAGTTCCATAATAAAGGAAAACCTGGTCTAGTTTTCCGTGCCCACAATCACGTAAGCTCCATGTGCCTTTGTCTATGCTTCCTCTTGCCCCTCCCCGCTTTAGAAGTGTTTTCTTTTTCGATTTTTGGTGTCACGACAATCTCCTTCAAAGTTCAAAGTACTTTTGCTGCTACGTAGTGGGATCGGGTCTAAGACATTCAATTTGGGTCTGACAACCTTATCTAAACCGGGTTTAAAACAAACCGGCCTAGCCTAGGCCGGGAGGGTAGTAAGTGGGGTTAGCCAGGTTCTTTTTAATGACTATAGCTCTGTTCATGGATTTTTTTTAAGACTCCAAACCGTAGAAAACAAGAGAAGGGGGTTGGGGAGGAAAATGGGTTGACACGTTGATTCAAGAATTGCAGGGCTTGTAGGTAACAAGTTCAAAACCATGCTGTCTTTCATCAATTCTGTGGCCCAACAATTGGAACAGCCCCAATTAATGAGCATGTGTGCCATGTGCCATGTCTACAGCATCTATGTAGAACTCTGTATGACTTGTACACCAAATGGTAAAACCCTTGAAATCTACTTTTTATTTAGGGAGAGGATCTGATGCACTCAAATTTGTTTGTCCCCCTGTGTCCCCACACACACATATATATTTGAGTGGGATAGGCTTACTATTCAGTTTTCTAGCCAGGGAACATGTAACTATATGTAATTTTTACACGTGGCAGCTGAGTTGGTAGTTTGAAAGGGATATACATGATCACGGCATCATTCTCCACCTTTGTAACGTGGTTCAATATAACAACACATGTGGTGAAATAAAGCTCTTGGCAGTTTTTTTATTTATTATTAATTTAACAAGTATACTACCAGAGGAAAAGTCATTCAAGATATGAAACTAATAAGGACCCAAGACCAATAACTAGGATTAATCTTAACAAAAGAACGGATTGTGATTCAATGAGGGGGCCCTCTTGTAAAGCAAAATATTTTAGCCATGAAATTAATGTGAAAGGAGATTCAGATCAATACATGGCTAAAGTCAGAACGGATCCTCTCCTCCACCTTATGATCTGTTAAGGTCCTGTCTAACAGGTGGCACAACATGATTGACAATTTTTTCCCACGAATCATGTTGTGCCACCTGTTAGACAGAACC
>JAOXJP010000017.1:3540329-3559886 GCA_025762735.1 Platanus orientalis
CGCCCTAGTATTAGATCGATATAACGTATTTTCAAGATTCATGTTTAAGGTTTGAGTAGTTTATTAAGGCCGGCTTTCAACCTGACGCCACCATCCTCCTTTATCCGGGCTTGGGATCGGCAATGTCTGAAGATACAAACATTGGTGGAGTTCATGTGCTCAACCGACAGCATACTCAAATAAGTGATTGCAGACTCTTGAAAGTGTAATGGAACCACAAGTAACTATAAGTCTGCACATGTCAGCACCTGTTCTTTCACTTCTGGCATGTCAAAAACTGGATCAGCAATGTCTGCAAACACCATGAACTCATGAGCTAGTGTAGCTATTTTGTATAGGCTGGATCTCATCCTAATCTAGAACTTCTTTCTCATCATATGGCTGGTCACGAATTGGGACAACAATGGTACATGTGCCAGCAACCACCACAGCCTCATCTGTCTTGCTCAAAACATCAACAAGAGTCTGCTCAATATTCTCGCATCAAGATCTTCATTCACCAGAGTAGCCATAGGCTTGTCTTCCTCATTACACATCTCTAGTTTAAACAAGGTTTGATCTTGAGGTTCACTAGATTCTATCTTGGGCTCTTAATTGCATTGGAGCTCTTTGTTGTCTTCTTAACTATGGAATTCTAAACACTTCCAATTACAACTAATGGCACTTTATTAGCAAGCTTGAGTCAGAGAAAATACCATACATCATGGTAATAGAGTCTCAACACATGGGTCTCCTTATTAAAAGCAATTTTCCTCTCCTCAATCAATCGCTTGCCTAAAATCATGGGTGTATCAGTTAAAGGGATATAACACAACAGGCATTCAGCACCGTCAAAATATAACCCTTCATGGTGGAATTGAATATCAATAATACGGTCCTTAACATATCCACAATATCTTTGATTTTCGGATCTTCCAAGAGCTCTTCAACAAAATATGTAGAAATAAGGTTCTAATCAACCTAGCCACTAATCACTATTTTAATTGTCTTCCTATAAGGATAAACAAACTCAGTATTCACTACAAAGACCATCTCATCTTTTCAAGGATTCCATAACTTTCAAGGTTTTAGGGTCCTTTCCAAAAATTCCAGGGTTTAGACCCTTTCCAAAAATTTCGAAGTTTAGGTCATTTTCCAAAATTTATTCTCTAACTTCAAAAGGAACCCAACTAGATAGGGGCTACTTGGAATAATAGTTCCCCAATGAACTGAAAAGAACCCTCCAATGATCCTAAGGAGCTGGATTGGAGCCAATTGACAACCTGACTCTGATACCAAAATTGATGCAGCACCACCCAAAGATATTAATCAAAGAACACAACCAAAACAAGGTTGAAGACAAGAGGGTGTACAAAAAGCTGTCGGGTACAGTTTGGTTTGGTTCTAAGAGGACCAAAACTGAGGTGAAACAAGAATATAAATAGGTCCACAAAAGGAATAAATATTAGGTCAAAATTAGGGATCGACACAGGTTCTGTTTAGAGGTATAACGGCAAGGTAAACAGGGAGTTTATAGGATTGATGATGGTTAAAGCATAGGCTGTTAGGGACTAATGTTCAGGACTGAGCAGCAGAGTGTATAGGATTGTTCTAGAGATAAATTGTATATGTGGGACTAAAGGGTTGGATCAGATTTAGAACAGATGGGATAAGACTTATTATAAGGTTTACTGAAAAGGGTAATCGAAAATGTGTAATATGGTCTGTTGATGGTACTCCAGCAGAAATCAACAGGAGGCTGATTTCAGGTGGAAGAACTGTAAGGGCTGAAATTAACAGAATTGTAAAGGGGCTTAATAAGGCTACAGGCTGAGCTAAAGACAAGGAAACCACGAATCAAAAATAAGGTAAATCAGTGGATGTCAGAGTTTAAGACAGGGCCTAATTGGTTATAGACTTAAGACTGATTAGCAAAGTCAAAAAAACAGGGTATAGAAGACAACAAGAAGAGGTTTTAATGAAAGTATATGGTTCAGATTTGGCTCAGGTTTAGGTGACCAAAACAAAAGGCTACAGCAACAGGTATAAGGAAGCTTAGAAAATACTCTGCAGGAGTGGAAATTCAGGATAAAATACAAAGAAGAGGCTTATATCCACTATTGTCAGGGTATGAAAAGATTGGGTTTTATTTTTAGAAAATCAAAACAGCAATGATAATGATGTCAAGGGGAGCCGCAACGTTCAGATTAATTTTATTCTTGGTTCTTCAATATCAGCAGCAGCAAGGGGAATGGTAGAAAAGAAAGTTGCTGGTCTGGGGTTTCAAGAAATACAACAAAATAACAGGTTTCTTGATAGAGTTGCAGGTCCTCTAATGGAGAAAACAGTAAGACAAGGAGAAAGAAAGAGGAAAAAGAAAGATACATACATTTGGAGTAAATAGTAATCCCTACCCCATGATCCAAGTAATCCCTACATGGATTTCAAGCCAAGGCATAAAAACTTGAAGAACAATGCAATTCCACTCATTGAGAGGAAAGGAACCAACTGAAAACTTTATTCATGTTCATCATGTCCAAAACCAGTGATTACATCTCTTTTAAAAGAGAAAATAACATAAAAAATTAATAAATTAATAAAACAAAATTAGAAAGATAACCCAATTGGACTCCTAATCGTGGGCTTCTTAAATCCCACTTTCTAAAAAAACCCAGCACCAAAAATCAGCCAAATCATAGGATGGAGTAAAGCTGTCGACCAACACTAATTTAAATATAAAGGTGTTGTCTAAAAAGCCCAAAAACAAAAACTAAAATTACCCCTTTCTCCTAAACTCTAATAACTTACAAAATTATAAAATAAAACAGAAAAGCCACTAATAAAGGTTCACTGGACTTGAAAACAAGTGTCCATCCATGTGTCTTCTCGTGTAGACCCCACCAAGCCAAGTGTGGGTCCCACCTGGCTCTAATGACCATATCATACATCAACATCCCTCTGATTTTTTCTTATCTTTTCATTCTCTCCCCCTCTCTCCATTTTTTCCCTTGTCTCTTCCATGCTTCATCTTCCTTCCCCCCCCCCAAGCTCTCTAACTTCCTCACCAATCCCAATGCCTCTCCGTCTCCCATGCCTCTCTTCTCTGGCCTTTGGTGTTCTTCCCATAAACCCTTTTATCTCCTTCCCCCTCAAACTCACCTTCTCTCCCCATGCAATCACTTTGTCTTTGTGGCTGACACACTGTAATGTAAGATCCCAAGGGAAAGGATTCCTACACTAATTAATTGAAGAATAAAGCCAAAACTTGAATCTTGAATTAACCAAGAATGCTGAAAATTGAAAGAAAGTATCCAAGAAATCAAATCCTTCAAAGAAATTATGTAATATTTAGAAGAACCAACTCAAGAATGATTTAATGTTCAAAGAGAAGCAAGAAACTAAAGAGAAATTGGAAGAGGGCCGAAAATCCCCAAATCGGGAGATTTCAATTTTGAAACCCTAAAAATTTGGGAACATGGTGGAACACCCAACCGCCCAACCTAGTTTATATAAGGATGCATTTTCATGAAATAAAATTCAAAAGAAAAGTGGTATTCGATGGTGCGGTTGAGACTCAAAAGAAGGGGGTTTCTTGATTAGAGTTTTAAAAGAATTGGGGAAAACTTAAAAAGTGGTGGAAATAGGGTGTAGGAATTGGGAAAAAGTATATAGATGGGTTTATGTGGTTAGGATAGCATATTTGTTAAAGGAATTAAGGATTGAGTGGTTAGTTTAAAAAGTAATTTGGAAAACTATGTTGCTGGAAATTTTTTCTACAGCACAAAAAATTAAAGATGAAGAAAAGATCAATAATGTATTAAAGAAAAAGATGGGGAGGTAAAGAGTAGATAGATGAAGAAAATAACGATCAAAGAGATGAAAAACCAAAGAAAAATAATAGCTTTCTGCAGCAACTAAAGAAAAGAAAAGGAGAAGGAAGAGAAAGAGATTGACGTTAGTGAGGGAGGAAGATAAAAGAAGAGAGAAAAAAAGAAGAAAGAAATAAAGAAGAACTCATTGGTATCAGAGCCAGGTTCCAACTAATTCCTATCTAGTTGGGTTCCTATGGGTCTCTTATTTCAAGGTTTTCTCAATTAGTTCCATCTAATTGGAATCCCATGAGTTTTCCAATCGTTTACATTATGAGTTGTGAAGATCCTATATTTTGGCATCATTGGAAACTCTACCATGATCTTTGAACTTTTCAAAGATTTGAAAGCAGGAACGAAAATATAGGGAAACATGAATTCAAGCAAAAACTTAACTGATTGGAAAGAGTAGAGAAAGAGGATTTTCTTGATTATTGGCACTACTTTATCCTTAAGGGTCAACATGGTATTATTCAATCCAAGCTTCAAGAAATTGGAAGGCGGGAAAATTTTCAAGAAGTGCTTGATCTAAATACGGCTATGCGGGAAGAACTCAGAGAATAACAGGAAGCAAGAATTGAGATTCATACTACAGTTCCAATTCAAAAGCCTAATTCTGCGAGCCAAACAACAACGCAAAAAAAGTCAAAAGCCAAAAAAAAAAGAGATCAAAGCAAAAGAATTCTTACAAAGATTTCATACTTGGACCTCCTCCTCCTACCATGTTGCAGACCATCACCAAAAGCTAGAGAAGATTCCAACTCACGCAAAAGCCCGAAAGCGAACCAAATCAAGATCCAGGTCCAAGCAGCCATCTAATCCAAAAGGTACATGCAAATCATCAATTCTAGGACCTCCACCACATCTTACCACCTTTGTTATGGACTCCTGACATATTACCAAGTTGTGATGGAGAATAGCTACATCAAAATTTGCGGTCGAATTTCTTCACACCCAGGGAGAATGATGCAAACAACACAATGAGACTATCTGCCGCCTTACAAGAGGGTCAGATTTAAGTGTACATGTTATGTGGGGTTATTTAGGGTCTTATAAGGGGGTTACAACATTTTATGTGTACACATAATAAAGCCAATAGTGTTAAACTTTGGGTTTTTTGGATTAATCCCGTTTTTTTAATGTTTATCTCACTTTTTCAAAGGTCAAAACTTGACTTTTTTGCTTGATTTTGGTGTCATTAGATAGGTTATTCAATTACCTTTCTAACGATACCAAGATTGCGCAAATCCAAGGTGATTTGGGAAAGCTATTACCAAACAACTAAGGGGGTGTCAATAAAAACGGGAATAGGTCTTTTAGAAAGTCTTAAAGTTTTAAATTTTAGGAAAGTAATTTTTTTTTTAGAAAACTTGGCTAGCAAGTTTAGGATTTTTAGCAAGTTTCTAATTTTTTAGGTTATAAACCTATTTAAAGGCAATCCCTCCCCATAATTTGAATGTGAAGAATAAACAAGTTTTCGAAGATTTGGGTGTTCCCAAGATGTGGCTATAGTCATGTTCTCCTCTCAAGGGTTGATGCCATCTCTTAGGCTCCCCTCTTCTCTCTCCATATGGGTTGTAGCACCCTATTGCACTTGTGAGTATCTACCTCACCCTCCCCCTTTCTCCAAAACATCTCTCTTATCTATTCTCTCTTTCTTTCTCCTATATTCTTTCTTATCTTCTTCGTCCTCTAAAAGATTCCTTGCTCGTTTTCATCAAAACCTTCAATAAAGAACCGTCACTTTTATGAAATTCCTTGATTTGACGCATCGAATCTTATCAGAATTACATAAAATTTTAACTGTAGAACCCTGAAACACATCAGAAACGGCAATAAAAATTTCAGAATTTCCTGACACGTCAGAGGGGCATTTTGATAAATTTTGGATTTTATGTCCAAAATTACAAAAATAACCTTTTAGGCTCTTTTCTTCTATTTTCTCATCTTTTTCTATTCTAATTCATTCTCATCTTCTTTTTGTGATTTTATTTTCTGATTCTTAAATTTTTGTGGTTACTTGAGGTGCTAAATTCAATTTTTGAAAACTTTTGTTTCCGCACTTTAAATCTAACCAATGTTTGAGAGTTTTGGAATTACTCTACATCAATTTTTGGCATCTTCTCCTTGGACTGCATCATTCACATTACTTGTGAGAAGTTTTTAGAGAGATACCAAGCTTCCACGAGCTTCAAAAGCAATATTCTTTATTCAAAATTCCCAACCGATCGTACAATAGGTCTATTTACATTTTTTTCTAGAAAATGACCAAAATACCCCTCTGTACGGACGGTCTAACAAATTAAGGCTGAACATGGGATCGGGCCAGCCCGAGCCCGGCCCAAGATAGGCCCGATAAGGGCCTGGGCCCAAGTTGAAGGCCCAAACTTTATTAGGGCTGGGCTTAGGTTAACCTCGGCCCAACCCGAAGCCCGAACTTATATAAATACACACATAAATATACACATATATAAATACATATATATATAGGTATGTATGTGTATATGTATATGTGAAGAAAATGTTCTATGATGAAAAAGTGTCTTTAGTATATATGGTAAATTATATGCTAACACGAGTTGTGTTGAGTGTTAAAAACATCCAAAAAAGAGTTGAGATGAAAAAGTAGGTATCGAAAAAGAGACATCAAAGATTGTGTTTTTAGAAAAATTAGTGGGCCGTGGGCTAGCCCGAGCCTGGCCCGAAGCCCGATAAAATAACTAGGGTCGGGCTTAGGCCTAAAGTTTTTAAAAAAATTTGGGTCCGAGCCCAAAATTACTATGGCGGGCTGAGCCCCAGGCCTACCTTGGCCTAGCCCGAGCCCACCTTGGCCCGGCCCGAGCCCAACCTATCCACACCCCTATAAAAAATCCTTAAAAAAAAAAAAAAAACATAACTTCTCAAAAAAATTTCTTAAACCCACAATGTTGAACCTTCTTTTCATAGAGTCACAGTCTTCCAAGTAATAACTGACATACTTTAAAAGGAATTACATCACATAAAACCTTATCAATGAAAGTGCCAACTGAATAAGTAACAAGACACCTCTCTTGTATCTTAAGACTGGTGTTGTTCACCCATGCCACTTTGTAAGGGGATGGGGCTCCGTTTTCAACCCTATCTTCTTGCATGTCTCGTCAAACACGACATTAGTGCAACTACCTCCATCAATAATAAGGGAACAAAGTTGTTTGTTGCACCTAACTCGAGTCTGGAATATGTTGTTCCACAGCTTTCGCTTCCAGTCCTCAAACTTCTTAACTTCTCTAGTAGCCAAGATTAGACGCAAAACACAAGCAGGTCTTTCATCCTGTTCCAACTGATCTTCTGCCAATGACTACTCTGCCTCAAGAACCATCTCCTCAGTCAACTCATAATCTCTATCTCAAAATCATCATTCTGAGGATATTGTCTATTAAATAAACCCACTACCCAGTGAGGACACTATGCATACAAGTGGCTAGTACTCCCACATTGGTAACATGGCCGTCTACCTCCATGGGTAGAAGACTTTGGATGTCATGCTCTAAGGAGGAGTAGAGGTCTTGCCTGGCCTAGATGTTGTTGTGGTAACCCCAGTAGGCTATGGTATGGGTGCAGATCTACTCATAGGATTACCAGAAGTCTGGCTCACAACTCAGAATGAATTATCAGAAAAGGTTCATCTAAGCTAAACCTTCCTAATGCTTTCCTCAACCTGATAAGCAACCTAGACAGCATCATCAAGTGTCTGCAATATCACATATCACAATCCTGTTGCAATCTGTGAATGCAAACCACACCTATACATAGCCATCACTGTGTCATCCTCCCACTTAGCCTTGGCACGGGCCATAAGACGATAAAACTAAGTGGTAAAAGTCTCAACTGATGCAGTACCTTATTGTAGATGTGTAAGCTCCAAATGTGCACTTTGCCTGTAACCTGGAGGTTCAAATCTTCTTTTCATTGTTGCTCTCAAGTCTTCCCAATTTCTTAGGACACCAAGTCACCTGTGCCACCAGATTCGAGTTGTATCCTTAAGCTTGGCCTCTACAAACTGCAAGCGTCTACCTTCTGGAATATGATGCCAAAAAACAAATGACTCTACACCGTGGATCCAATCAAGGAAAACATTCAGATCCTGCCCCCCAAAAATCTAGCACATCAAGCTTAACATGGTGATTTACCTCATGTTGGGTAGCACCATACGGATGCTCAGTCCTCTCACCATAACCACGCCTGAGTTGCTCAAACCAATCCCCATTATCGTTTCTAGGATGAATCACTTCATGCTGCAATTATTGTGACGTTCCTACACTATGTACACTCTAGGACGGTTGTAGAGGAGGAGGAACTGTCTGAGAATCTTCCCCATCTGGAGAGGTGGTTGATGGACTATATTAGAAGATTCTACTAGAAGCAATCTGGCGGCAATCATACTAAGATTCTTTTGCATTTCCATCATTTGTGCTTGCATATCCTTCACATCACTTTGAATGTCCTTCACAGTGTGATTGAAGTCCTTGAATTTCCTTTGTATGCTCCTCCACCAAAGTGGATTCTGTTGTGGAACCTCGACTGTCCTAAATCAGCACTGTTTTGCATATAGAACCGTCTTTGAATAGAGCCCTTACAACCCAGTTCGAGACCTTCTTTCTGTCCTTGTTTTTGCAGCTACAAACCTGCTGTAAATTTTCTACAAATCCCTGATTTCAGTCTGGTCTTACCTTACCCTCAATCAGTCCCAAAGTTAGCCTCTGTTCTAGACCTGTAAACCCATAACATCACACTTTATTTAATCTGTTATAAACCAGACCCATCTGCTGTATTTTATCCAGGCCAGAATCACTAAATCAGTCCCTGTTTTACTTCAAATCAGACCTTAAAACTTTGTCCCAGATACCCTGGTTTAGGTCCCAGATACCCTGGTTTAGATCCCTTTCAATCACCCCAAATCAGAACCCAGATCAGTCTTTCCCATCTCTACTATTTGACCCACACAACACTCTGTTTCTCGGCTTGTAAACCTATCTTAAACCTCTTAAATCTGTCCCAGTGACCCAATTTCTGTCCCATAAAATAGCTCTTGTCAAGTCCTTTTAAAACAGCACTATCCTACATCAGCTTGCTGCAGCCACATAAGATGAACCTGCACTACCACTGGTAGGGAGAAACAGGCATCAACGCAATCCACTGTGGAAAGCTGCCCAGGGGGAAGGGATTTGAAGACCCTATCTCTCCCTTCGAGAGGCCAGAACCATACTAGGTAGTGATAGGTATCGGTTTAAATGTAGACGTGCTAGTTCCTTAACTGTTCTAGATATATAATTAAAATATTTAGCGAGAACGCTTTGTGAATAATTATGATTGGTAGGTTATATAGAATATGCAAAGATGTGTATGTCCACCAAGTTTTGTGGATGATTAACTTTTGCAGTTTCTGTGTCCCAAATGAAATAGATCAATAGTTTTCATTCTTAAAAAAAAGTTAAGGATGTAATACTCTTGAGTTGGTGTATCCATGTACTTGAGCTATGTGTGCCAAAAGTACTAAGTTGATGTATAAAGCATAGTTTATTTACATGATTATCAATTTTTCCTATTTATTTTCATAAAATGAACTGATAGCTTAATTTGGTTGAATGAATCACTACTTAAGTTCAAAATTCGCATTAGTCAATTAGGTAACTATGAATTGTACTGTAAAAACTTAGAAATCAGGGATTTTTTTTATTTTATTTTTATTAGTTTTTCACATTCAATATGTTCTTCTGTCAAGAGAAGATGCTAAACTAACAAGAGAGTTCTTTACTGTACAAAGAGAGAGGGTTCTTTACTGTACAAAGAGAGAGAGTTCTTTACTAATATTTTGCTTAGATGCTCTACATGACAAATCAGGTTGGCTTTGGTTGAATAGTACCAATCTGAACCCAACAAATTGGGTTTGATTCTTTAAGTGGGTACAAATAATAAATTTCTCTAATTTTAATAAAAAATAGCCTTAGCAGCAGCAAATAATAAATCCACCAAGCAAATGACTAATGTAGGGAAGAACATGCAGCTACTACTACCAACAAATAATAGATTTCTACCAAATGCAGCTGTTACTGTAGCAGCAGCAATTTCTACCATTCTCAGGAATGGGCTCATAAATTTTAATGGAAATTATACAAGGGAATTAGAATATATATATCAATCGAAGTTTCCACATATGTGTGGGACCAAAATGAAGCAGCAAAAGCTTGCTACTGCATGGGTTGTTGGGTTTTGCACAATAAGACTCCAAAAAGTGGTGGAAAAGTTAAGAAATGATCAGTAAGTTTCTTGGTTTTGCAGAGTGGTGTGAAGGGAGGAAAAGCTCACAATGACTAATGTAGAGAAGAACATAAAATGTTGTTTTGATGTTCATTAGTTGCAGTGGCAGTTGGGTTTGTTGGTAAGTACAGATTTTCATGAGCACCATTAGGGGATAGATTTTCATGAGCACCATCTACTTGGTGAATGATGAATGCTGGGCATGTTACATTAGGGGATAGATTTGCAGGTATGATCTTAAGATCCCATTCAGAAATTGAACAAGGACATGCCTTGGGTACTTTTGATTGGTTTGCTTATCATTTTGTGTTAATAGACCAATTTTTCATGCTTCTTTTGCTCATTTATTCCCTCTCATTTGATCAGTTTCTCATGTAAATTTGGGTAAGATGTCTCCAAGTTCAGGATTTTAATTATACCATCATCCAGGTCTCTATAGTTGGCAACTTGGTATCAGTTCTGCTCAATGCTTGATTTCCTGTGGGTTCGACAGTTGGATAAGATTCATCTGTTTGCACCATGGTCACTCATATCTTTCTTCAAGGGAACAACTCCGTAGAAGCGAATGGATTTTTGAGTATACTAAAAATTGCTGGGATGGAGCCTTTGCTAGCTGAAGAGATGGAAACACAATGAACTTCTTTGAAGAGATCAAAGACTTCAAAGCAATTGTCTTCATCCGGTTCATGGCATCATGCTCCAACAATGGAAGCAAAAGGCCGTTGCTCTTACCAATGGTTTATTTTTTTATGTATTCCTCTTTTGCTTTTAATGTTTACTTCCATGGAACTAAAAGTCAATTTGACTGTCAAATGGAATTGTGTTGGCAAAGATTGAATGATGCGGACAACAATGCTAGACTTATGTATGTACCCCAACATAAAGAGAGCACAATTTAAAATTGAGTATTAGGTGGGGTGATTTAGGATCTTGTAAGGGGTGGGTACTTTTTGTAATAAGGCCGTTTGTGCCAAGGGTAGATCAAATGATTTTATTTGCAAGGGTTTGTAATAAGGCTAAAAATCAGGGTCTAAATTGGGATTGTAGTGAGCTGGTTGTCTCTACATGTTGTTTGTTTTGTAAGGGTTGCCACATTCAACAAATGGGTCCCACAAAGAGTGCTAGTCAACAGTCCATGTGCCCATAAGTCTTTAGTAGTTTAAATTTTAGGAAAGTTGATTATTCAGAAGTCTTAAAAGTTTAGAAAATTTTGGTTAGCAAGTCTCTTAGGTTTTTAGACGTTTCTTAATTTAGAAAGCTTCTATTATTTTAAGTTTTGTAAACCTATGTAAAGGCACCCCCTCCCCCATATTTTATGGTGAAAATTGATTAAACAAAGCGTGTTATTAGGTGATTTCCCAAGGCAGCTATGAGCTGGTCCTTTCTCCCTCCATGATGCCACTCTAGGCTCCCCTTTCTTTCCAAGTGAATTGTAGCCTTGGCACACCATGGTGCAAGTGTGAGATACACTCACCCTCCTAGGTATCTACCTTATCTCTTCTTCTTCTCCTTCTCTCTTTCTTTCTCTTCTCTTACCTTCCTCTTCTTCTTCTTCTTCCTCCTTAATTTTCAAAAGATTCTCAGCTGAAAACCTCCATTAAAAAACCTTATATTTTCCTAAATTTAATGATATGAAGTATCAAAACGTATTCAAATATCATGAAATTTCTACTATAGAACCCTTGAACACGTCATAGTATAAAATTATCGGAAATTTTCTGATGCGTCAGAAGGGCATTTTGATAATTTTCGGATTTTCAGTCCAAAATTACAAAATATTTTGGGTTCTTTCCTTGTTCTGATTTCCCCTGATTTCTTTTCTCTTATTTTATTCTCTACTTTCCTTCTTCTCTCTTAAAATTCAAAGATTCCTTTCTATTTCATTAAAACTCCATTAAAGGAGCTTGAATTTTTTAAAATTTCATGATTTGACTTAACAAAACTTATTCAAATGGAATGAAATTTTAACTGTAGAACCCTTGAGTATGTCAGAAAATATCTAGAAAGTTTCATAATTTTCTATCACACAACCAGGGGTATTATGGTAATTCTGTGGGTTCTGCCCAGAAATTCCACAATTGCCATTTGGGATTCTTTCTTTCTCTTTTCTGTTCCTTTTCATCCTAACCTCTTATTTTATATTTTATTCTCTGATTTATCATTGCTTGTGGCTCCTTGAAGTGCTTCAAATTGGATTCTTGAGCTCTATTTGCTTCTGCATTATTACACTGACAACTTTGTGAGGCTTTCGGTTATATCCTTACATCAAATTTTGGTATCATCTCTTTTGTGTTGCATCAATTTTTGGTATCAGAGCTTGTATCCAGCATCATTGGGTCATTCCTTTTGGGCTAATGCCTAATGAATTAAAAACCTCATGTTATGTGCTGTATGAAAAAAAAATAAAGCAGAAAATGGTACTGATTTATGTGAATGGATATCTTTTTAAACTTAACATGTAGAAAGATGATCTTCATCAAGAAGATTGTTTTCACACCAGTTGATGATGCTTTTTGGGATCTTTGCTTTCACACCAGTTGATGATGCTCCTTGGGATCTTTGTTTTCACACCAGTAGATGATATTTTTTAGTTCATGCTTAATATCTAAATAACCTGCAATGTATAACAAAGTAAGCTCTTCACGTATTCTTGACTACTACACTAACAAATGTAATATACATAGATGATTCCAATTAAAAAGGAGTTCTTTAGTTTACTCCAAGGTTATTGTAATATTTTTATTAAAAAAATTATGGCCCATTTCATGTTTCAAAGCAGTGCAAAACTTATTTCTCCCAAGAAATAAGAATCATATTTGAAAATTGTCCTTAGGATCTTAGATTACTTTGATTTCAGTTCAGTAAGGAATCATGAACATTTTGATTCATTTAAGCTCTTAGAATCAATGTAACCACTCCTAATGTAAAAGCAGCTTATTATCAAAAGACAACTTTACTAGCAAAATCTTAATGTTCTCCCACCATGTTATCCAAGTAATGGTAAAACATTCTTTCTATTGTGAGTGAATTTTCACTTCTGCCAACAAACAACACGTACATAAAATGAGTGTGTCGAGGATGTTGAGATGGACAAGTGGCAAGACTAGAAAAGATAGAATTAGGAATGAATCCATTCATGGGAGCTTAGGTGTAGCACCGATAGGTGATAAAATGAGGGAAGGTAGATTGTGATGGTTTGGTCATGTGCAACGAAAACCAATGACTGCGCCATTAAGGAGTGAGATGATGCTAGTTGAAGGTGCTACAAGGACTACAGGAAGGCCAAAATTGACCTAGATTGAATCAGTAAGGAGGACATGGCAGGTTGTAATGTAACGACAGATATGGCCCTAAATAGAGCAGAATGGCAGAACAGGATTCGCTTCTATGCGTAATTTTCATGTGGTTTTGTTGTATAAGCACAAAATGTAGAAAGAAAAACATTGATTTTAACTTTAGTTAACTCCCCTTTATTGAGATTGATCTAATTAGTTTTTGTTAAATCTTGATCAGGTCATTTTCTTGCCGAAACAAATACAATCCTAATGCAAATTGGCTTGCTAGTTATAATCCTATGGTAAGGGAAGCACCATACAAAGAAGCAAGTAACTCTGTGATTGGTGATTGAATGGAAACACCTATGCCCAAAGTCCTTGATGGATTCCTGCCCTGAATTGCACTCAAATTCTTTAATCATGTATTTTTCTTCTTCAAAATAGTGGAAAGGATCAAAGGAATCTGTTGCTTTTAACGTCACAATCAATGCCGCAACCTTCCTCTCAAAAAAAAAAAAAAAAAAATGCCACAACCTCCTGAGGTTCTCAATTAATTGATTTAGCATTCCAAGCTATAATATAATTGAAGCTCATATATATTAATATAAATTAAAATTAATCCCTATGTTACTAAAAGTTCCCATTTAGTGAATTCATTTTTTTCTTAGAAACCAAATTCAATTTCCGACTGTAGAACCCTCATCTTATGCATCCCCATATTTTTTCTTATCAGATCCAAGATTTAGTAGAAGTCCAACCACAACAATGAACACCACTATCCAATGCAAAAACATAAACTGTCTGTGGTGATAAAAAAACTATGGAACATAAAGAGAGAAAACATAGTCAGCAAGCAAAAAAAAATGTAATGATATCGAGTAGCTGAGCTAAAAGGTTCAAAAATAAAACCTTTCAATCATCCACATATCAGGACATTCCATAACAGCTTTTACAAGGATCTGGTTTCAGTTCCATCAGCATAGCACAGATTAAAGGCTCACAGTTGGCCTAAAATGGAAGGAATCAATGAATTAAAAAAATTTAATGATACCAATAGCTCATCACAGATTGTCTTATTTGTAAGAAATTGAATGCAGATATTGCCTGTTGCCTACATCAGGAGAGAGATGGCAGACCCCACTATCATCTTTAGACCTTTGGAAGCAAGTTGTACAAGCCTCCAACTTCGGTCCTGGAAAATGCAGGGGAAGCATCAATAATATCCTCAAGACGGAACTCCTTATGATGCCAAATGGTATGGAATAAATCAAACTATTCGAAAATGGACCCAGCAACATGTTTAAATCAGAACTAAAGAGTAGCATCTGCTTATTACTCAAGGGGATTCAAAATCAATTAATGCCATAAACTCCACTGTAATGGAACAAAAGAAAAACAAAAGATACTAACAAAAGAAAATGAAAACCATAAACATGAATTCCATTGGCTTTGGAAATATAATTACAAACTTAATATTGTAGAATTCCGAATGTCATCTGCAAATCCATTAACCAACCACAAAAATAAAACTCTCACAACAGTGTCTTCTATGTTATCGTATGATGTACTACATTTGAAAATCAAATGAACCACCTGTCTGGAACGATAAGTAGACACAGTACACTAATTACTAATTAAACATCTGTCTACAAAACGACTGTATAGCCTTAATATTGTCCTGACAACACATATGTAGTGCAAGGCAACAGCTAAATGCCCTCAAACTCCTTGGGGCTTTCATTTCATATAGAAGCATAGCACATCTTCCAAAAGACAATGTAACTATGATTATCAAAAAACATAGCACTCAGCAGGAGTTATTTGATACTAAAAGAAATTAGATAACTTTATATTCAGATTATATACACCTTAAGCCTTCAAAAATACAAGTGGAAGCCCAATATTGCATTATTGGGTCTTCCAAATCAAGTTTTACATTCTACTCCACTTTGCTTAAAAGTGCCTCATTTGAAAACTGAAAAGCTGTTCAAAATCTTTATTAGAAAATGCTTACACAGTACAACTCACAAAGTACCACAAAAGGAGAGCAGCAAATAACATCAGGAATCAGGATAGACCCATGATAACTTAAAAACAGGATATTCCATTGATTTATAAGAGTTTATGGTACAGCTATTTCAAAGTCACAGTAATCCACTATCTAGATCATTACATAATCATCTTCCAGACTATAATAATTCATTTTGCTTCTTACAATGTTGTGACTTGTGAGACCATCAAAGCTAAAAAGGGAAAATCCTATTGTAGGAACAAATGAGAAAGAAAAAAGAAGAAAAAAAAATTCATGGATCAGGGAATGTTTTCCTGTCACCTAATAAGAAGGTTTGGTTCTGCAGAAACTAAATTCCTTACCTTCCTCAAATGTTCATCATTTGAAATGTGGAGCATAAGACGGAGATTGGTCATTAAAGCTTCTTGTTCCCAACTTAAGGTCCCAGAAGCATATAATGCCTCCATAGTGCAACGATAGGCATGCAACTCTAACTTATGAATTTCTGCCGTCAATTCCTCTTTTGTGGGAAGCAGGCATCTTTTCTCATATACCCGCCCACAAAAAGATTCGGCATCATCAAAATGACTGTCTCCATCTTGACTAAGATCTACTAAAGAACAAGAAAGCAATTTAAAGGGACTGTTGCTAGCACTGCTACAACTACCAACAGAGCTTGCAATACTCTCAGCATCATCAGATTCTAAACTTCTCGCCAAAAAACACCCAACATTGCCATTTGGTTTTCCCCTCTCCAGATCCATTTCAGAAAATCCAGTTGTTCTGTTGTTAAAGGAAGCAAGCATGTAATTTTCACAAAACATTTCTCGTGAGGATGCAACAGCATCTACCTTTGCGGGTAACGGGGATGGATGCCCTTGAACCAGACCTTGACACGTACCATCTTTCTCAATGGCCCTCTTTTTGTGGTCAGTTGCCATATGTGGTTCAATATGGGATGAGCAATAAGGTGATCCTCTCTTCAGGGTTCTGGAGGAAACCATATGGGACTCCTGGAAACCACAGTTGTTCTCAACAGGAAAGCAATCTTCTCCTACGCATAGTCTCTTCTTTGCATATGTTTGAGGAACTTGGAAACTTTGCTTCTGATAACACCAGGGAGATGATACTTTGTCAGATCCACCATCTTCACAATGCGCAGAACCCTGCATGCATAAGCAGGAAAACAATCAGTCAATCTGAAGTTAAGGATAGCCCATAAAAAATATTGTTTAGCCTGCATTCATGAGTATAACAGTTGGATATGTACTTGACGCTTCAACAAAGCCCTAAAGGCTTTGTCTGAGAGCAATTACAATAAGCTCATCAAACAACATGAACAACATAACTGAATTAACTATACTAAAGAACAACTGATACAAATCTGAAATGCTAACCTTTCTAAAGACAAAATAGATCCAGATAAAAAGCACAAATTATGTGCAACTACCATAAGGAAGCTCAAATTTTCACCACTGATAATAATCAATTCTTAGAACATACATATCACATGACTGTATCATCCATTACACAGGAAAGTTCCTATCAGATCAAGACAAACAATAAAGCTTTGCATGCATAAGACCAGTCAATATCGAAAAACCATCAACCGAAAAAAAGAATAAATTGTATTTACCTTTCCGACCACAACCCACTTGTTATCTTGCCAAGACTGTCGCACCCTGAGATCAGAATTGTGGACTCTGAATTGCCATAAGGATCCAAGGAGTCTAACGAGAAAGTAATCCCCACTCATAGCTTTTGAAACTGACGCAATTTTCCAAGAATTGTTATCAAAAACCTCCACAACATCACCGGACACCCAATTCTCTGCACATTTCCCTGGCAGAGGAGAAGGCCTAATGACTTTCCTAGGCACTCTCTCCACAGTTACCTCATCCATTGTGCCTGGAGACCAATCATACTTAACATCATAATGGTGCCCATTCCCAGAGAGTATTTCGGCACATCGCCAAGAGCCTGACGGCACCTCCTTCTTGCTAAAAACTTCCACTCTATTCCCTTTCTTGAATCTCATGATCGCTATTACGTTAACCCGAACACAGACAGATTCACACCCCTGTCATAACCAAGAAATTACAAATTCATCATAAGAAAACAAAACCAACCCAAGAAGCCAAATACTACAAGCAAAGGAACAAAATAACCAGAAGTAAATGACGCCATATAATCAGCACATCCTCACATAAAAACAGATGGGAATAGAAACCATAACGAAAAGGAAAGTTTATTTATATTGACGAACCAATCCATGGATTCCAAATTGAGAAAGACGAGATGTGAAATACAGACCATGAAATTTAAAAATACGAATAGAAAACCATAAGAGCAAATAGATAAATATAATGTTTTTTTTTTTCCAGAACATACACTTCTTCTAATCATGAATACACATAACAATCAAAAGGAACAGCCAAAGCAAAGAAAAAACCTATAAAAATTAAAACTTGATCACAAAACACTCTATTTTTCAGCTGATAATCCAGTACTAACCCTAAAATCTTCAAAAATTTACCAGAAACAAAGAAACGCAAACCCTAGAAGCAATGCAATAGCAATCCAAATTCATTCACATCGATGATAATCAACCAAATCAAACAAAAGCATCAAAATCCCTCCCAAAAAGAAATACTAACCAAAAAAATCTCTTCAATATGCAAACAAAGTAAACTTCTTCTTCGCAAAAGATTTCACTATCCAGTTTCCATCAACATAACAAAATCAAAACAAAACTGAACTAATACATAAAAAAAAGTTTCTGAAACTAAAAAACTTCATCGTCAAAAGTAGAGAAACTAAACCCTAAAAATCGATCAAAATTATAAAAAATAAAAAAGGAAAAACGAAGAAGTTCACGGACCTTCTCGATGATTTTCGTTCGCAACGTTCGATGTCGCAGATTCGTTCTTGTCTACACTTTCTTTCTACCCTTTTTCTCAGGTCCGTGTTCGGGAAAAATAACTGTTGTGAGAAACATTGAGTAGAAAAAAATTCATAAATACGGGAAAACTATTAAATCCGACTTTTGTGGCGGATTTCAAGTCCGCTTGATAAAACAACGAATATAGACTCTCTTGTTGCCCAAGAAAAGCTTGGAAGCTTGGATTTTACGGATCCTCCGGAGGGAGTCTTTAACATACGCGCTCTGCGTAGTGGCCGTTCGTTTTTTTCCATCATGGATTAAGACTCCTCTTCTAAGTAGAAGTGGGAAAGCTGCTTACAAGTCCAAGTGGGATTAGGAAATATGCTGTTTTAACGGTTATGATGCACTGAAGATATCATTAGTGGGCTATAGAGAAGGGTGTTTTAGTAAATTCGTAGTATTGCGTGTGAGCCCTTATACATTCAAAGCAGATTTCCTGGAGTGCTCTTTTACCGTAATGAAACTGAAGCACCATGCCGCCGACTGACACATGAACAAAAAAAGTAACCACCTGAATCACTGCAAGGTGTTTTTCACTTTTTTTGTTCACATGTCACCCATGCTTTGGTGCTTCAGTTTCACAAAGCGCTCCAAGACATTTGCTTTGACATTCATTACATTGGACTCACATCACCTGCAAAAGTGAATAAATGAGCTGCCTTGAGCCAAGACACAAAGGGAATGTGGGGCCTGCAAAAAATATATGGGATCCATCCCCCATGCAAAAAAGTGCATGGCCTCACCCCCTTTCTGTCTCGGCTCAAGACGATTCATTTATTCACTGTCGCCGGTGATTCGGTGATTCGAGTCCGGCATTACCAAATAACCTAAGGATTACACTTAATTTGTCTATTCCCATGCTCCCACACACAAATGGGTGGGTATTTAGGACTTATTGGAAGAGGATTTGGTGTCTAGGACACCATGGGATGTCATATGGAATAAAATGGGTGGGTAATGCAATTTTTGAATATAGAATATGCATTTTATTCCATATTACATCCTTTGGTATTTTTGACACATCCTATAAACCAAATCCTGGACAGAACATCATTTCCCATATTTGAAACTGTAAAAACAGTTTTCAACTGAAAAATAAGGTACCCATAAAGATGGAGGGTGGATTGTATCCGCTCCTCTCCGCACCTGTTAGGGGGTAGGCACATCAATGCCGACAAGTGA
>JAOXJP010000017.1:3564319-3577560 GCA_025762735.1 Platanus orientalis
TTTTCCTTATACCCTCCCCCCCCCCCCCCCCAAAAAAAAAAAAAAAAAACCCCTCAAGCCCAATGCTTCCATGGTTGAGCAGTCATAAACCAAATAATTCCAAAAGTTGAAATTTTTTATAAACAATGTGAGAAACTTGATGAGAATCAGAATAGTATTGGTTCAAAAGCTAAGCATGCATCAGACACAATCTTACCAATAATGAGAAAGCATAAATTTGGTTTCTGTTCCTTAGGATGACAGGGAGAGACATAGAAATGGAGAACTATTTCGAGATAGGACGATATAGCCAGCAAAATTCCTTTAGATGAATCACCTTTTTAAACCCAAGTATTTTAATCAGTTTTAAGAATTAAAAAAAGAAAATGAAACAGCTATAATGACATTTAAATTTCATAGTATTATTCACTAAGGTTCCCATATTTCTGTTACCACAAAAAAGGCTCTCATTTTTGCAAGTTCGCCTTTCAATAACCATCAATCTTTTTCTCTGTAAGCTCTAAAGAGAACTCTCCTTTAATAAACTATTAGCCTCAAATCTCACACACCCATCAATAAAAATGAAATAGCCATAGAAATGGGCAAAGACATTTGAGGTGGACTGATAACTCTAGTACCTAAATATGAAGACAAGTTATTCAATTAGGTGGCCCTCTCATGCCACTTACTACCTGCTAAGGTCCTGTTTAACAGGTGGCAGAACACTATTGGAAGGAAAAAGTGAATTACAATTTTTGAAAAATGTAATTCATTTCTTAACAGGTCATAGTCTGGCAGGAGAAGATCCTTTGCGGGTGGTGGAAGCTTTGATTTGTATTTCAATTATGGGGACATTTGGTCACTTGGCATGTTAAATTACAAGCATAAAGATGTATGAGCAAAAGCTTTTGTAACTTTGCTTTTTGAGGATATTGGACTGCAAAGAATAGTTTAGGATACCAAAGAGGGACAAACATAGAGAACATCAAGCGAGTATTTTCTAATAAAAACAAACAAATGTGGGCTAATGAAGATCTACAAGTTGGTAGGATTTTCAGGATATATTCAAAGAAGTGGCCCACAGATTGGACAATCAATCATTATGTGGATCATGTGTAAAGGTATGGGTTGAAGGATACAAAATTAAACTAAAGTTGGTTTTGCATCTTTAAAGCTCTTTTGGATAGCTGAGATAAAAGCATTAGGGTTTCCCTAACACTGAATGCAGATATTGATAAACCAGGTCCTCACAAGTGTGGAAACTAGGGCGGCGCGGATTTAGTTTGCCCCCTTAACGAATGCTTATCATCCACCCATATGCAGGGGTGGTGGACACATGGTGTCGAAAAAGTGATTTACCTTTTTTTTTGGGGGGGGAAGGGGGGGAGAGGGTGATTTTCATTTTTTTTACCCTATGTATCAGACACTGCATATGGGCGGGGACCTTAGGCGTTCATTAGGGGGCCACCCCAAATCCTGGGGAAATCGGGGTGGTCCATCATTCCTACATGACTTTGATGGTGCAATATCAAATAGGGGATGCTTGGAAAATCACATGAAAATAAAAACATTCCATTTTGTTTTTCATAGCATTTGAAACAAGTACATCACGGGATGTTATGCAAGAATATGCATGTGTTGTGGAGGAAACTTAGCCTTGTCTTTTTGTGTGCATGCAATAGTTTGCAGTAAGAAAATTTGTTTGACTTTATCTTTTGCCTTAAAATTAATTTAACATAAAGTTATCGGCGTGAATTTGGTGCACCCCCTTAAAAGACTATCTGCATCAGGGGAGGACACATTAGGGCTGAAAAATGATTTTCACCTTTTTTTTTTTTTTTTGGGAGGGGTTGTTTTTCACATTTCGGCGCCTATGTCATCAGGGCGGTCCTTAGACTTCCTTCAAGGGGGTGCACCAAATCCTGGGGGTAAAGTCATTTGGTATAACAAAAATATAGAGCTGGCTCCATTTTAAATGATGAACTTCACATTTATACGCTACGCAAGACAAAATAGAATGATTTCATGTCCATGTGGTTTCCTACACTCTCATATCTATTTTTTTTTTTGGTAGGGCCACTAGGCCCGCTGACTACTGCATTTTAGAGCAGGACCTGCATCATAAGCAAGAGAGATAGATGTCAACGTACAATGGAATGCTGTAAGATGGGATTGAGAAGAGAGGCAATGCTGCAACCACCTAGACAAGGGGACATTGACAACCTTGTATGCTTTTTTTTGTTTTTTTGGTAAAATAAAATGCATTAATGCTTTAAAAGGACTCATATCTTCTGCGGTGAGGAAAAAGTGCACCACCATGAGCCGAGACACAAAAGGGGTGGGACCCATACACTCTTTACATGCACCCCCCCCCTTTGTGTCTCGGCTCATGGCAGCGCACTTTTTCCCCAGTGCAAAGGATGTGAATCCATTTAGAAATAGTCTTTGATCTTCAAGCATAAGTGGTTGTAGCCAGCTAAGGGGATTAGCTATCCACTCTCAACTCTTTAAGGAGTTGATGGTTTCTCTCTCTTTGTGCTATCTCGTGGGCTACTTTATTTTTTTATCTCCTAGCAAAAGTAAAAACTAATTTAGCAAAAGATGAAAATAGCCGTTAAAAATCCTCAATGCATATCCTAATTACACCCCATATATTTGTTAACAATATTGAGCATTATGGCTGTTTTATGCTGGTATAAGCCTCTCACAACACTCAGCAGCACAAATTGAAACTGGACACCATCTAAAATCATGGACTCCCATAACACGGCAAAATTCAAAATAGCACCGGCTGTGTTCTTAGTTATCTTGCTAACTTCAAATGCTAGCTTAGGGTATGATGCTCATTGCATGGCACAAACTAGCTCCCATTCTGTTGAGATTTTGTCTGGAATTCAACCCAAAAGAAGCTTAAAGTGCAACCCTTGTGTGATCTGGAGAGGGATCCCAAATGACCTGAAAATAGGCGAATGGTGGGCTTTTTTTAACCTGTGTGGGTCCAACAACCTGAACGGTATAGCATCTGTTTCTGGGGTATTTCGGGATTTTAACCCATGCTATTTGTAGGGTTTCTTAGAATTCACGCTATTATGAATATCCTATTCGTAGGACTTTGCGAGAGGCCAGATCTCTGGGCTTTTAAGAGTTTCTTTTTGGGGTTTTGAAAGAACATTTTGTATTTTGTAATCTTCATTATAATGGAAACTTTTGATTGCCTTTACCGGTAGATGTAAACAATCTTGTCGAACCATATAAAATCTTGTGTTTTGTGTGATTTTCTTTTGTAATTCTGTTTTCTTGTTTCGTTTCATGTTGTCGTTAATCCAAATCTGATCAATTTTTTCATAAGGATAATACAAACTTGGTTAAAATTTGAAAAAACTCACTCCAATGACTATAGAAGATGTCAAGAAACAGACTAATGCTACCGAGATGGCATGGCTTAAAAGAAGTCATGAAACAGATTCATGCTACCGAAAAGGCATGGTTTAAAAGAGATGTTGTGGCAACAACAAAATTCTTGTCCACTCCAAAGACACAAAAATGTGCTTTGGTGGATGTTTAAGTTTGGCACCTTTGGAATCCCTGCAAGAGAAAGATAATTTCAAACCTACCTGTACTGATCTATTAGAAGCCTGACCCCACCCTCTGCCTTTCCTTTCTTTTCCCCTCAAAAAAGGACTTAGCTAGATAATTTGGCATTTCTGGTATAGGGTTGATTATTCTCAACCTTGTCTAACCTGGGGTCTAGTATGGGCTGGATTGTACATTACCTAGCAGACCTGACACATCCCAAGGATTCATATTGAAGATAGTGAGAGAAAGAGTATGAGTCCAAATCTTACAGTAATGATTTATATTTCTCAAAAATAGGAAAAAAAATCTGATCCCAAAAGAAAAATTAAATAGATGGGGATGTAAGAAAGAAATTAGGACTTCAGCTCTTTCAAATAATAGATAAAATATAGAGAATATGAGCTTCCAATCCCACATCATTTTCAATTTAGATGGATCGAGTTGGTTTCACTACATCTTGCAACCAAACTGAAATAATTTGATCACCTTTAACTTTACTTCAGTCACCTACATAATCATAAAAACCTGAATTCTCCCAAGAAGTTAGTTTAGCCAACCAACTACTATATTAAAAAATGCTCAAGAATTTTTTTCTTCTAGATTTAAAATAGAATTATGTCTAAGCCCTTATATTTCAACCAAACCAATCCATATTCTCCAAGACCCATTAATTGTTTTCTTTATAATTGCATAATCTCTATTACGAGGATCACCATTTGGATCACAGATCATGTTCGTTATCGACACAGACTGGCAGCAATGAACAATGAGAATCTAATGGACCCCGAAGAGCCGCAAGAGGACAATCTTTGAGTGTACATCACCGACGAAATCATTAAGAATCGAAATGCTCGACATACTATTTATTAATTAATCAAAGTTCTATAGTAATCTCCACATTTGAACCATTCTTAGCAATTATTTAGTCACATTAAAGCCTTTAATCTCTCGTACCAAGATAGTGGCACCAGCATATTTTGTCTTACTATCAAACAAAACGAAAAGCAGAAACATAATGTTTTCAGCCTGTTTCATGATTACTCCAATGGTAAGACTCCTAATCATCTCTCAAATACGTATGATATTCTTTTGTCTAACTATGATTCTCTCTTTATGGCTGTGGGCTATTGGTGTTGACAAACTAAAATTATGCCTCAACTTTTTTATTTATATATAAATGAGTATCATGGCACCTTATATATGTCTTATGGGTATTCCCCTTTAAATCTCTTTTTTTATTACTAAAATAGAAAGAAAAGAAACACAGTGGCTCTTAAGCTACTCCATTAAGTTGTTCCATGGTAGCATGTGTAAGTAAAGAATCAAAGGAATTTACTATATCAGCACATATCAAACATCAATTGTAGTATATGGGTGTTGAAACAAACTTGATTTGTTAATATGATGGCACTTAGCTACTAAATCTGGCCTCTTATTTCATTTTTATTTGGATGGTGTGAGACCTACCACTCTCCTAAAAGTTGTACAAAAGGCTAATTTGCAAAAGCCATCCTCCTTTTCTCTGTAAACAACCCTGGCTGGCCTTGAGACTATTATTAAATTTACAAAAACAACCTTGCATTTATAGCTTTTTATGAGCATATGCCAAGACCCATTTTTTTTCCCTTATCTTTTTCTATCTTTTACACTGAAAGAAGAGTTGTGAATGTTGTCATGCTATCACCACCATGTAGTGCAAAGCCAAGTGGCACTGTTCTTTGCACAACACTTGTCACATAAGACCATCTTATTTGAGAAGCGAACGGATCGATTCATGTGTCACACACATGTTGTTACATGACTTGCAGCATGTGGTGACATGGATTCTTCACATCAGCAAAATGTGTGTTATATACCCTAGATACATACATAAAATATGCTTGAAAAAAGTGCCTTGTGTCAAAATATGAGTGCCACAGGCCCACAGGCATTGGCACTTATTAGTATTTTTGTATTTTAATTAAATTGCCTAATTGCTTACCTCTTGGAGGTATTTTTTTTTTTTTTTGTTGCTAAAGTTCTCAGAGAGAGGAACTTTGTAGCTCCCTTTCGTGTTGTTCTCACCATAGAGTGATGCGTGACAAAAATAAAAGTAATAAAGCCACTTAACACAAAAGAGGGTAAAGGTAAAATGAATTCATTACCCCTAAACAAGTTTTTCATCGCAAGTCACTTTGTGGTTAAAACAATACAAGAACAACACTAAAAAGAGTTGCAGAAGATCCAGAGGTTTTGAGATGGTGTCTATTTTATTTTAAGAAATCTTACTTATTCTTTGTTTCATGGATCAAAGAAATTGAAGCAAATCTTAAAATTCAGCTTGCCTTAGCCTTTTTTAAGATCATTTTTTTAGACAATTTATTTGATTATTATTTATGATTTATAGACAACTTTTGAGAGGTGAAGGAAACTAGGAGTGAGTTCGAGTTTGGGTGTTCTGTTGGGTAGCTTGGAAATCAGCATTTAGTTGGAAGGGCATTTTAGTCACATAGTGGAATCATGTGAGAAAGGACTAGTTTTGGACTTTCTTGCGCTCTCTCTCTCTCTCTCTGGTGTTTGGTGTGTACAGAATGTAAGCGCGTATGAACAAACAAAAAACAAAAGGTGAGAAGGGTGGGAAGGTAAGCAAGAAAGAAAAGAGGAAGGAAGAGAGAAAAGCCTTTTGTGTGTTCTTAATACAAGTAAGTCCAAGATGGTATTAAAAGGTAGTGAAACACCTATTTCTCTTTATTCACTTTTTTCCTCTTTTGATTTTTGATTATTTTTATTGTTATCAGATCTTTCAATATCTGCAATTTATGCTTCTCTTCTCTTTGAAATAAATGTTTACTTAATTCAACAGTTGAACTGTTAATTTATGGTTAATGGGTACCCATCAATCATCTAAGTAATTGAGTAAAATATATTTCGAATGGTATTATTCTTTTTAGTTATGGGAAATATTCTTGAGTTGTAGTTGAGGTGCTCTCTTTTGCCCACTGCCCACAAGCATAGATTCTCGCTATAAATTACAAATCGAGAAAAACCCTCTTGGTTGGGGGGCCTCTTTCATGAATGATGTGCTTTGGTCTGTTGTGGATTCTCTGATTTTAAAGATTTCCTGCCTTTTTCTCTCTTTTATTATCTCTCTCTTTTTTTTTTCTTTTTTTTTTTTGTGGGTGCCTTGCTCTTTCTGAACTTTTGCGGTTTCAGGAACGGTGTATAACTTGTGTAAGCAAGAGTAGCTGATGCAGATTCATGGATTTTATTCCAACTTCACCCACCCAGTTGAGTATAAATAGAGATTGCCAATTTGGGTGTTTCTTCATTGCAGGAGCTCTTCTCAATTATTGCTGGAATAGGTTGGTGTGTTAGTTCGGTTTTTCGGGCTGTCAAAATGAGCTTTTCTAGCACTTCTGTGGGTTCTGGTTAGTCATTGTTCCTTCTTTAATGTGTTTTGTTCTTCTGGTTTCATATTGAGTGTAAAATTTTATATGTAATGAGTGTCTTTTTTGTGGGTTTCTGGTTAGTTCTGTCCCTTTTCTTGATTTTCTCTTCTTTCCTTTTCTTATTCTTCATCTGGGTTTTGTTTGTATTGTGGATTGATATCAGCAGTGGATGAATGGTGGTGTTGTTGGTCTGTTTACTTCTTTAGTATTTTTTTGGGCTTTTGTGGTTAACTGAATTGAGTCATTGTTTTAGGTAGTGGAACTGCAAGAAGACCATTTGAGTTTGGAAGAACCCATGTGGTCAGGCCAAGAGGGAGGCACCAGGCCACAATAGTTTGGCTGCATGGCCTCGGTGATAATGGATCAAGGTATTTTTGCTGTTTGTGAGTTGCCATTGTCAAGTCCATTATAGTTGTTCCTTTTAGATTCTTTGTCTGTATAAATTTAGCTTCACGGTTATTATGAGAAATAAGCTTTGATTATTTTGGGCTGGATTCCATACCAGGTTGATTGATAAATTGGTTAAATTATAATTAAGTTTATATAGGAGTTTGTTCGGTTAAAATTATATCTATTTTGCTATGTGTCTGTTACTTTTTCACTATCACTGGAGACGTGCATGCATCAACAGTAAAAATAGGGACTGGGGAATGTTAATAATTATCGGTATTATTGTGTTATATCAGCAACGTTGGTGAGATTCTATTCCTCTTCTCTCTATCCTGAGGATATACCTCGCATAAAATGGCAGAACTTTTTGTTGCAACCGTAGAAGAAAAAGGAATTGGAAAATACCTATACGTTGTCCTGTTCTCGTAGGGTAATCGTTTAGTGTTAAATTTAACCATCTTGAACTGCATGTCATTTTCGTCGAGATTCTCATTCTGATTGATTGAATGGGAGATAGCAGTGGTATAGTGAACAAAATAAGACCTGATTGTTTGCCCCTTTCATTTGTTCTCTTTTTTGATCTGAGCTCAGTTAGGGGATCGATCCAGAAAAGTGAATATGCCCAAATGGTTTCATTGGGGACCACTAGTTCATTATCTGGGTTGTTCAGTTAACTGAGCAAAGATATTGGTTAAACCTCATAGGTAGCCTTTTTTCCAAAGGATAATTATAATAATATGTAACTAAATGCTAATGCTTACAGAACTCTTTTCCCTTTCCGAAAGTATGATATTGTTAACATTAATTCATATGTCAAATTAAGATGGGCTTCATTTTGTTTGCATGCTCAAACCTTTTTTGGAGAATCTTATTGAATGATAAGGACCATGATCCAATTCGAGTGGTCCCAGAAGGAAGTGGGTTAGCATAATTATAGCTGGTGGGTCTTGAAGTTCTGCAATAATGATCTTCAATCTTCTTAAAGAGTGTCAGCATCTACTTCTTTAAGCCCTCATATTTCATAATTTCTACATATGTTATATTTCACTGCTGAACAGTTTTACATTATCGAAAGGATATTAAGAGATCTCATCATTTTGTGCTTTGGGCTTATTTGTGCAGCTGGTCCCAGCTCCTTGAAACCCTTCCTCTTCCAAATGTAAGCATATTAAGTTATTTTGATTTACTTAGAGCACACATGTATGTATCTCTAGTTCCCTTATCTCCGGTGACTGGAGAATGGCTTCCTATTTTATGAGTATTTTTATCATTTACTTATATTGATCTTCTATGATGCAGATTAAATGGATATGCCCAACAGCTCCTACTCGACCAGTAGCACTTTTCGGTGGATTTCCTTGCACGGCATGTAAGATTGATTGCTTTGGACAAGTTCTTTTGTTTTGGTTTGGAATCACCATCAGGTGCTGTTTTACTGCAAGTATTACTTGCAAATTGGTGATTCGTGATACATTTTCTTTGTCAAATGCTTCAAAGTTGAAATCAGAACTCTTCTGCCATTGAAGCTCTAATAAAAATATTCTAACAGTGATTTTGTGATTCATATTAGGGTTTGATGTAGGAGACCTTTCAGAAGATGGTCCTGATGATGTGGAGGGTCTAGATGCTTCAGCAGCACATGTGGCAAACCTGTTGTCAACGGAGCCTGCTGATAGTAGGTTTCTTCCCTGTAGCTTCCAATACTTGCTAATCCTTCTTTAGTGAGAAAAGGACTTGTATCTGACTCCTGCCTGTATGACAATGTGATTTGTCTATCAAGACGTATTAATACCCCATCAATTTGAGAAGGACTACAAAGAGATATCTAGGGGGAAATTGTAGCTCAATTGCTTCTTGGATAGAATTCTATGTTTCTTCTTTGTGGATTTTTTGTTTTAAGCTAATGTAATAAAGGCAATCACTTTTCAACAAATATAATATATTTATAACTGCACAATCTCAGCATCTTGATGCTTTCTTATTTTTCTCATTACAGTCAAACTTGGTGTTGGGGGCTTCAGCATGGGTGCTGCAACTGCCCTCTACTCTGCCACTTGCTTTATTCAAGGGAGGTACGGTAATGGTGGTCCATACCCTGTCAACTTAAGTTCAGTTGTTGGTCTAAGTGGCTGGCTTCCATGTTCAAGGTTTGGATTACTTTGGCCTATTCTTTTCCTTCCTCCCACCCCCCGTCCCAAAAAAAAAAGGAAAAAATTAATAATAAAATAGAAATTAAAGAAACAGACACAAACCCACACTCACATGGCATACAATCACTACCATGGTCACCCAGACACTTTCTTCCTATATATGTAGTTTATTCTTGTAACTGTGTTGATAAGTCAACAGCTATTGATTACCAGGAGCTTGAGAAACAAGATGGAAGGTTCCCATGAGTCTGCAAGGCGTGCCGCATCGTTGCCGCTTTTGCTATGCCATGGCAGAGGTATTTTTATTTATTTCCTTTGGACATATACTATTGTCACAGGCTACATTTTTTTCCTAACAGGTTACTTCACAGTGAGATCATGTTTTAACTACTATATTAGCTTTTCATCAATCTCTGGTGGTAAGGCATAAAAAAGATAGCCTGCAAGCTGTTGCTTTCCAATCAATTGTTCTATTCACTTGCCATCAGAACACCAATTGTTACATGGGAAATGGTCATATGAATCGACTTACGGGAACTAACACCCATAAGTTGACCTTGTAGTGACCAGCTGTTTAATGGATGTTGACCAATACAAAGTCTGACTTTGTGGTAAATCAACTCATATGATCGCACTCCTTGTACCATCATTCATGTTTTAGCTTTTAGAACTGATAAACTTGAGGTTCCTTCAGAACTCTTGAAATACCATTATCCCCAAACTCTTGAAGGTAACCTTACCAAAGTCATTTTTCTTGTCTTCATCTTGGATGTCCCTTAACCTAATCCAAACTGATCCTAGCATTTTTTTTTTCTTTTTCTGCAGTTTACATTGTTAGTTTTTTTTTTCCTGTGTATTTACAAGATCAGTATATATCTATCTATCTATCTATCTATCTATCTATCTATATATAAAAGTCCATTTTCATTCTTAAACTTGAGTGGGAACAAATTGAATATACTCAAATATAATGGTTCCTCACCATCTAGAAGCACATGGAGGGTTGAAGGCAGTCAAATAGGGGTATCGCATGAACTTTGAATGCCTGGTAACAATACTATGTTTAGGATCTTGATTTGGTATTCAAAGAACTTACTCAAAAGGCAGTTGTTAGAGGCAAATCACATCAATTAAAATCCAATTACTCAATGTAGAGCTCTACGTATGTGGAAAACTTAATTATTTACCCCCAATAAACTGGACAACTTATCATCAGTATCTTCATCATAATCATCAAAGCCTGTCATCATCTTTTTGAGTCGATTTACTGAATCCAGTTCTGCCTGTTCATTCTTTCAAGGGACATCTTTTGAAGAATGTATTCCAAATCTTTTTTCACAACATGATTCATGTCCCTTTTGGTCTTACCCCTTGTCTTTTTAAAGTCATTAACATGCACTACAGTCTTTCTCACTGGTGCTATGTAGGGTTTCCATTGCACGTGGTCTCTCCTTTATTTTATGACCTATTGGAGCTTCTCCTTGGTTTCTTTGGATGTGCTTGTTTCTGATTTTGTTTCGCTAGTCTTGCCACTCATCCATCACAACATCCTCATCTTGGTTACAAACTTTCTATTTACATTAATGTTTGGGTTGCCTTCATTTCACTCCATTAAGTGTAGGGTCAATTTTATTGTTGACTTGCATCTATTTATTTGGTACACAATCAGGGATTCAGAATAGTAGTTTCCTGTTAGCCGGTGAAGGCAGGTTTTGAACCCTGCTCCGTGGTACAACCCTCAATAATTTACCAATTTGCAAGCTGATGTTCTTCCCTTATATTTCATCCACATAGCATGTGGGAAGCACATGTCCACTTTAGCCACCCTAAACTGGATTGCCTTATATTTAACTATACCAACTCTATATAAATTTTCTTTTTCTAGATTAGATTTTTTATCTGTCAAGTGTAGTAGAAGATTTTTTAAGATTTAATTTACTTCATTTAGGGCTCCCATTAGGGTGTATGTCACACCGACTTTATCAAATTTTTAATGTGACCATAATAGGTACTTAATGGTGTCCTATATGAGTTTTCTTTGAGTTTCAAGAGCATCATATTTGAATTATGTACAAAAGAAATGCTATTGTGGTATAGGGACTCTTATCTTCATAATTTCCTGTTGCAGTTGATGATGTAGTCCTCTACAAACATGGAGAGAAATCTGCAGAGACCTTAAGTTCAACTGGATTTCGTAATCTTACATTTAGAACCTATAATGGGTATCCAATTGGTTTCTCTCCCTGGCAAGAATTTTCTTGTTTATATTTTATAAGAACCAAAGAGCAGTCTTCTTAGTGTTCACTTTCACTGTGCAGGCTTGGCCACTACACAGTGCCTGAAGAAATGGATGAGGTCTGCAATTGGCTGACTGCAAGGTTGGGGCTTGAGGGGTCTCGCTCGTAATTGCAAAGTCATATCTCATTTTCAAATAATAGCTAGCGATGAGGAAGAAATAAGAGGGGGGAAAATGGAAGAAAAATACACTATTATCTGTAAGGAATAGAAAGTGGGTAGTTTAAAAGTAGATGTGGAAGTGGGTATATGGTATAGTGGGCATTATCTACCTATTCCCTTTTGGTCCTCTTGCCTCTCCTAAATGAAACTTTTGAATTTGCTTCTCTTATTTGGCTTGTTGGCACCTGCTGGGATTGGTAATGTTATCTGAACATTCATGAATTCAGTTTTTCTTTATATGGAATTTGGAATTCATTTGTCTTATGTCAGGTTGAGTGAGAGCTATCTTCTTGATTGTTTATCTAATCTTGAAGGAAGCTTGTTGTTCTTGATCTCCTTAATCATACCATCGATTGGATGAATGTTAGTTATTTCATGCAACGAGGTTACGAAGCCGACCACACCATCGATTGGATCAAAGTTATTTCATGCGCCGAAGACAAGATTGTTGCAATGTGGTGTCACATTAAATGGCACAAAAATTAGGGTAAATATCAATCTTATAGTGATATATGAGATAAATTGATTCATAATACCAGTGTGGTCCATTTGGTTATGTTGTAGCCTTCCCTCCTTTTTTGCTTCGACCAACAATGGTGCATTAACAACTGAGTTATGCAACATAAGCCATAGCATCACCTTATTCAAATGCTGGAGGAATATTTAACCAAGTTGGAATAACCTCTTGGTGGAAGAAAAGATCTCTATTTGTCCCATTTAACCACTGTAGTTAATTTGCAACCCACTTGGAATCAAGGTATTTGCACATTGTTACTTCCTTAAAACAGTACACAAAAATAATCAACTTGTCAGCATTAAGCCCCTTGATCTCAAATAAAATTTATATTCGATATAGAATAGAAACAGGGAAGAGAAAAGGTATGCCTTGTGAGCATAGTTCTAACTTTGGAGTATGGTACAGATAATTTAGGATTCATTCAAATATTCAATATTTAGAATTTACTCGAATAGACCAGGTAAGACAAAAAAATTGTTTATTTTAAAATGAATGTTTAATTTGATTTTGGGTAAAAATACTAGGTAGAAAAATATTTGAGTAGATATGTGTAAATTGCTAGGTGAAAGAGATGTAGGTGGCCAAAGAAAATGCCACGTGACTACTTAGTTGGCAGCCCAAAGAGGCTCTACGTATTAACCACATCAGCTTCTCGTGCTATATTTCAGCCTGAAATCCTCTACGCCACCCCCCTTGTGAGCCACTCAATGGCCACACAAGGGGGGGGGGATCAACTCAGTTTTT
>JAOXJP010000017.1:3593761-3611399 GCA_025762735.1 Platanus orientalis
TTTTCAATGCTGAAATGAGTGTTCTCAGCTCCCGACATGCATTATGCACAGATTCTGTGCACACAGAAGCCAAGCCGCTTACATTGTAGTGTGACACGTACCCAAAAGATCAAATTTGATAGGTGAATTTTACTTTTCAGTTAGGTTATTTCCAATTTTTTTGGGGTACATGTTTGCACTGTAGGTGATGCCACACTTTAAGCCGTAGTAAAGGATTTGCTTTCTACTACTTTACAATATTCAGATGTTTCTTGCCTATCGTCTCTGATTATACTGTCTTTAATCTATACATTATCCAAAGGAAATTAATCAATTAATTAATTAATTATAACATTACCAATAAAAAGGAAGAGTTATTATTATAATATGATAAGAGATCATCCCATTCCGGTTATAATAGAGTTAAAAAATCACATTAACTTTGAAGTCTTTAATTTAATGTAGGCACCATGTGATTACAGCACTTAACCTGCCGGCCACCTACCCACAAAGAAAAATGAAAGGAAATCTATAAAATCTCTTAATGCTCCTGTCTGTATCAGAGTACCCAGCAATCTGGACGGTGCGGTGCCAAACCAATAAGAACCCTCATGTCTACCCACGGTTTTAGGGGCAGCTTTATCCAAACCAATGGACAGAAATGGAGAAAGATACCGTATGCCAATCTCAATGCCCCTCTTGTTACATAAAATTTACGGTGGGGGGCATGTTAAAATGACCATAATACCCTCCTTCATTTTGATCATCTCCACATTGACACCCAAACTCCACATTGCTATGTGTTGTTATGTTGTCTTGCATTCAACCTGAAAGCAACCCAATATACAACTCATTTGTGTGATCCGGAGAAAAGACTTGAATGGCCTAATAATGACCTGTTTTAAGATTCGATTTGGGTATGTCGATCCAAACCGTTTGGGGTCCATCTTTTGAGGGGTATCTTTGGGTTTTCGTGTATGATTTGAAGTAGGGTTTTTTCACTGATATATATAATTGTATTTGTAGGACATTGGGATATTTTTTTTGAGAGAGATTTCTTAGGGTTTTAGGAGAACTTGTTGTAACTTGTAATCTTCAATAATAGAAGTTTATTGATCATCTTCACCCATGATATAAACAATATTACCAAACCACGTAAAATTCTTGTGTCTTGTACTATAATTTCTATCTTATTTATTTTCTCGTTTCATTTTACATTACCGTTAACCCCCGAATCCAATCCATTTTTTCATAACATTATATATGTAAAATTCAGTGGAAGGACAGTATGGTCTAATCCTCTAAAAAACAACCCATGCTCTTGCTTTGATCCTAGTGGGGTATTTTGGGGAGACAACATGAGAGCAACCAACCTCAACAGAAAGCCAAGTAAAACAGGTGACTCCGACGTTGGTATTAAACTAAAACCATCAAACTTGCTTCCCAACAACCCTCATTCCATTGTCTCCCATTGCTTGCTTATAAATAATCCAACCTGAACACCAAACTTCTTCATGCAGAGTTCCAAAGAAAATCTTCTTTTTGAAGCTTATCATCCTCTCCCTCTCTTTCAACTCCATCTCAGTTTCCTCACCAACTTATCCTTTTCTTCAATTCTAAAATGGCGAAAAATGTAGCTCAGTCTCCTCTGGAGAGAAATGGGTTGGCTTCATTGGACCAGAAACTGGCCATGGCAAAGCGATGTTCTCATGGTATTTGTTTTCTTTTTCTTCGGCCCCTTCTATTTCTGGGTCTGTTTTGCTGTTCAAATCTATGAGATGTGGGTGATCATGCTGGGGTTCTCATAATTTGAACCATTATGAGATTGCCATTTCTGAATAAGCATGTCTTCTTCTTCTTAGATTTGTAATTTAACATTTTTTTGGTTCAACAGAGGGTGTCATTGCAGGGGCTAAGGCGGCTGTTGTGGCGAGCGTTGCTTCTGCAATTCCTACTGTAAGACTTCTTCATCACCATTTCATATCTTTGCTACTTTTATATTCACTGAGAAATGCAATTCACTTCTCTATTTTTCTCAAAAAATTTCAACTTCCATAGGTATTATGACAATACCTTTTTTTTATTGGTATGTACACTATAGTAACGCTTCTTGATAATCAAAATACCCTCTTTATTTTATGTTATCATTATTATTTTTTGATACCGAGGTATCCAGCCTCTTAGAGCACCTAACTAAGTCCTCGGGTAACATGGACTCCCTGCTTCTCTCCCACGCACTGGATAAATCGGGTTTTCTATCCTCGGGCAAGTGGCCTTAAGGGGATGGGTTTCGAACTCAGGACCTCTGCTTCCTGAGGCATGATCGTAGCCAACTACGCTACCCTTAGGGTTAATACCTTTTTTATTTAACATGTGTATCAAAATTGAACACATGAATTTTTATTTAATAACCCAAACACCCTCCAAAAATATTATGGTTATTGTTCTTAGAAACTATAAAGAAATTACTAGACACCTTCATGTATTTTAAGGGCACTGCTGAGATCTCAACTCTGTTTTTGTGGATTCAAATGCAGTTGGCCAGTGTGAGAATGCTGCCTTGGGCCAGAGCCAATCTCAATCCCACTGCTCAAGCTTTAATAATCTCCACAGGTTACTATCTTCCTTCACCAGCTTCATGGTTACAGTGTTACTTGTTTTTTGTTAATGAAATTTGTTTATTGATTGCAGCGGCCGGGGCTGCCTACTTCATAGTTGCAGACAAGAGTGTTTTGGCATCAGCAAGGAGGAACTCCTTCAAGCAAGGCGACTACCCCAACATTGAAGCCTGACTTCTGAACACTACAGATGGAATCCTTGTTCTACTAGCTATAAGTGGTTCTGTTGTATGCAAATCCAACTTGTAAATATTAATAAACATGGGTTTAGATCAATCCACTTGATTGTTTTTCTTATTTTCAGTTGGGATCAGATCAATCCAATGTTTCCAAACTTGTTAGTAAGAACCAAGAAAGTTGGCGAACATCTAAGAACCGGCCAAGGCCACAAGTTCAAAATTTAAATCTAATACAAATAAGCTAAGTGGATGATCACTAAGAAGTAAATATCAGCAATAAAGAAGCAATAATGTGCAACTATATTTGCAAAATCTAACATTGATTTTGGTTCCAGCTAACATGTTTACTATCAGTCCTGTGCTTTAGACTATCCGGGGGCTTTTTTTTTTTTTTTTAAATTTAAGATGGTCATTGTTCAAAATCATAACATTAATCCAGAAGAAACTCACCCAATGCAAACAGACCGGATAAAGATCGGATATATATATATATATATAAACTGGATCGGATTGATATATACCCGTATCGTATCCGTTTATAAAAACGGATATTTTACAAACGGATAGATATTTAAATGGATTAGGTACCTATTGATCCGTATTTACTGTAGATGTATTGATCCGTATATAAGATAGGATAAATGTTGCTCCCTACTGGGAGATAACAGAACCAATCAGTCATTCTACATTGGCCAAAGGGAATATAAATTATAAAGAGAGGTGAGAGAAAATTTGATAGAGTGAGATAATTAAACTATTAAATCATCATAATTACACCCATTCAAATATCCATTGATCACATGAGTAGGAAAATAATCTAGGACTTTGGAGTCTGTAATCAACACAAATAATTTCTCTAAAGCAAAGCTAAAATTCTATGAATTTCAGGAAGCAAGGTTTGATACCATTGTTACTAAACACATTTAATGCAAAAATATTCAAATGTTATAACAATTTTGTTTAACCATGGATCATTTTCATGAATTTTTTCAAAATAAGAAAAAATATTGCATGCATCCCAAAAATGGAGAGAAATTATAGAATGATGTTGAAGATCTCTTGCACGGCATTTGCAAAGCCATATATGTGTAAGTTTACACTGTATATAAATTTACCGCCATAAAATAATGATTGAGGCAATATTATATAAGGAATCGTGACAAAATATGATTGGTGGAAATAAGGAAGTCAGTATATGGTTTCCTATTAGTGGAAGAATTTGAAATTTAAAAGAAAATTGCTAAATGTAACAACGAATAGTTATTGGAGGAATTTTCTATATACAAGTAATTGGTGGAATTCAGACTCAAGGAAGTGCATCAATTGCCTACTTATGAAAAATTATTGGAAGATTTCTAGAAGAAATTATAAGAACATGTATCAGTAAATAGTGAAGACATCGGGAAGAAATCAAATAACTAATTCGAAGCCCATAAATAAGAGGCTAGGACAACAGAAAAGGGATCCCTTGATCAACAAACTTCTTAACACTGAGTCAAAATACAATCAACTCTTGAATGTCAAATAGTTCTTACTGTTAATTCTTAGTTTAGGTAATTAATACTTTCATTTCCTTTTCTCACAAGGATTTTGTACCACTTAGACTCTCTATAATCATGTTTATTATTCAGCAATTTAGGTTTTCCATATTGATGAAGTTATATTTTCTCTGCAATTGCATGTGTTACATGATTGAGTTATATCCCAAAATAAGTTTTTCTTTGTTAGCATTTTTAGCCTTAATTTAATTGAACAATGAAGTAATTTTCCTTCTTAATCATTCTGGTTAGTAAAGTCCAAGACAAAAATGATTGACAAAGGAACTAATACCCCCCACTCATAATCTCTTGATATAGCATTGGTGGCTGGACAAACCACCTGGAAGATTCTTCTGGTTGTTCTGTTTGGATCAACATCTGGGGTCACAGGAGAAAATACTATACTTGTGCTGACTAAGCACTGGCGCCCAAGACTGACCTTGTGGTCTACAGTCTACGGCCTCTTATTTTTTTGATAGATGTTTGTGCCATCTCTTAATTCACCCCTACTCTCTCAATAATGGTAATTCATATGAAAGATGATTAGATGGCATCTTCTTGTTTTCGCGTTTTGTTAAAAACCCTAAGTCTCCGTTAGAAAAACCCTCCCAACATCTAAGCATATAGAATAAGAATAATATTCAATAATCTCTCTTTCTCTCTCTAATCTCTATTGGACATTTCGAAGAGCATCTAGAATGAGAATAATATTCAACATCCAAGATGACAGCTTCAATCTCGACCTTTAGAACGTCCACCATGAGAATTTGACATTGAACTGTGCCAAGCATTGTGCCATCACTGGAAAAAGCTATCGCTCTAAGTCCAGTTGACTCTCAGTGAGCAAAAGTAGCAACATCCACCTGTATGGTTGGTCTGCTTTCACCCTTCTTAATATTCGAGCTCAACATATTCTCATAAACAAAACAATGAGCTTGTTAGTCCTCTAAAGGATCCTCTCTAAGGAGCTGGAGGTCCTTGTAACAGTAATATTTATAAGGGATTTATTAAAATGAACAACATTCCTGTGCTTCCAAATCTGCCATGATATGATTGCTAAACTTTGAGCAAAAAATTGAGATTGTTCTTTATCTTGGAAGTTCTGTTGTAGACATTTTTTAAACCAAACGGCATAAGTGTTTGAGAGATTTCTAGGGATTCTTAAGCTCAAGTGAGAAGAGAACTAGATTTGTCTAGCTATAAGGCGTTGTAGGAGGCAATGTTCAATTGTTTCTATGTTTGTCCCACAGAGGTCACACTTTGGATCAATGGAAATGGTTTTTTTTTTTTTTTTCCCTTCTGAAGATTGCTTTTGACTGGGAGAATTTCCTTGAAAGCTCTCCATATGAAGTACCTTATTTTTTGGGGTATGTTAAGATGCCATATATATATATATATATATATATATATATATATATTCCAAATATTCATTTGGGAGGTTGTGTTAGGCTGTGATTCATTTGAAAGACTGGCTATGAGAGTATACATTGATTTCGTAGTGAATCTGCTAGCTTTATCAAACTTCCAAATGGGGGTGTCCTCATTTATATATGGACTTGGGGGAATGTTGAGGATAACTTATTATCTAAGGGAGAAATATATTGTTGAATAGGCGATAACCTCCATTGTTTGTAATGAAGGAGGAGGGTTGGCGTCTGGTTGAGAACCAGTAATAATAACCCATTCAAACCATTTTAACAGGCGATAATAATCTCCACTCCTTAGGGGGTTTATTAGATCTTAGACTTTAATGGCTTCACATTGGCTAGGTCTTGCTGAAACTAGCTTTGCTTTAGGTAGAGATGGGATCCATGTGTCTTCCCAAATATTTATTTTTTCTCCATTGCCTATTTCCCAAATCAAGCCTTTTTGAAAGAGTTTTTTTTGTTGACTAAGATACTTCTCCATTCCCATGATCCATTTTGAGTCTCTTTGGCTTTGAGAAAGGAGGATTGAAAAGAGTATATAGATTTTATTAGTTGAGCCCATAAGGTATTAGGTTCATTAAGTAATTTCCATTGTTGTTTTGCTAGAAGGCCAAGTGTAAATATGTAGATTCCTAAGACCAAGTCCCCCATCTCTTTTACAATTCTCAGTTTTTTTTTCAGTTTAACCAACAAATTTTATTTTCTTCTTTTTTCTGCCCCCACCAGAATTATCGTTGTTTTTTGTCTATTAAGTTACAGAGGTTTTTAGGGAGGAGGAAATAGAACATGACATATGTAGGGCTGAGATATGCTGCCTACAAATTTGCCACATATTTCTGTTCTCTACATATCTATTGATTAGTATACTGTTGAGATTGGTACAAAGCTTTTATCGGAAAAGATCATATACGGAAATCTGCTTTTCCTGATGTATCAGGATGGCATTAGAGGGTGGACACATTAGTGCTGAAAAGTGATAACAGCCCTCTAAAAGTGAAAGTAACTTTTAGTTACTATACCCAGGAAATTTCTCGTACCTAATCCCAGCTCAGCTTTTATATTATGCAACTAAGGATTATCTTGAGAGGAAATCATATGCACTTCAAAATTCCTCTACAGTCCCAACGGTCATATCACAGCTACAGATGTGATTTGACTGAAATTTGAAATTTAATTCTTGAGAGTGTTAAATCACAACCATCTCTATGCTTTGATGGGCTCATTTAGACTGCAGAATGATTTTTGAACTGTAAACAATTTTGTCTTGATTATCTTAGGTGCCAACTATTTTGTTATAGCAAAATACTACTTTACAATATATAATTTGCTTTCACATATAGTATAGGCAGGCGGTTCTTGCCTATCATAATCTAATTAATTATATGGTCTATAATTTTTTCATTATCCAAAAGAAATCAATCAATTATTAATAACAGATTTCCTTATGAGAAAGTGTCTGACAACCCTTTTGCACCAAGTGCTATAGATTGCGGGGTAAAAAAATTGCAAAAAAAAGTGGTTTTTCTAGTTTTGCTACGTGTCTCATGGGGCTTGACGCAAGAAGCTTGCCATTAGTGTTATAAAATGGGAAAGGATATTGTGTCCACGATACCAGGGGCCTTCATATGGAATAAAATGCATATTTTATATTCAAAAAATGCATCACCCACCTTTTTTATTCCATATGACATCTCCTGATGTCCTGGACACTATCTAGACTCCAAATCCTTGACAGAACATCCTTTCCATTATAAAACCACATTGGTAATGTACTCACCATGTGATTACAACGCTTAAACCGTGGGCCACCTACCTACATTGAAAAAAGAAATTTATTAAATCTTTTGAGTGCTCCTGTCTGTAGCAGAGCACCGAACAATTGGACCGTTGGATTTGGAACACGTGATTCTCATCCTAAGACGTTCCAGGTTCAGAGATCACAAAAAAAAAAAAAGAAACCCCTGAGGGGTCACCCACGGTTTTAGGGCAGCCTTATCAAAACCAATGGCCATGCCCCACCATAAAGTGACCATAATACCCTCCATTTTGATCATCTCCATAATTTAGATGTGTCAACGAGCTGAGAGCCGAGCTTTTCCCAGCTTTGCTTCAGGTTTGTGACAAGCCTGAGTTGCTGAGTTCGGGCTCAGCTTGGGCTCATAAAGGTTGGTTCAGTTTTGCTTGGCCAAAAAAAAAAACCCAACGGTCTAATGACCCAAGAACCCAATTTATCTTATTTGAACATTACTATTGTCACAATATATATTCCTAATCAAATCAAACTTTGTTGTCAAAATTTTGAGTGAACTGAGCTTCACTAGGAAACAAGCTCAAATCAAAGCTCAGGCTTGGCTCATTGACAGCCCTAGGACAGTCTCCACATTGACACCCAAGCTCCACATCGCTTATATGTAAAATTTAATGGAAGGACAACATGGTCAAATCCTCTCAAAACAGCCCATGCTCCTGCTTTGGTCCTAATGGGGGTATTTTGGGGAGACCCTGAGAAGCAATCAACCTCAACAGAAGCTAACTAAAACAGGTGAATCCGACGTTGGAATTAAACTAAAACCATCAAACATGCTTCCCAACAATCCTCACTCCATAGTCTCCCAATTCTTATAAATAACCCAACCTCAACAAACAAAATTCTTCATGCAGAGTTCCAAAGAAAATCTTATCTTTTCAGCTTCTCTCTCTCTCCCTCTCTTTCAACTCCATCTCAGTTTCCTCACCAACTTATACTATTCTTCTTCTTCATTTCTAAAATGGCAAAAAATGTAGCTCAGTCTCCTCTAGAGAGAAATGGGTTGGCTTCATTGGACCAGAAACTGGTTATGGCAAAGAGATGTTCTCATGGTATATAATATTTGTTCTCTTCCTTTGGCCCTTTCTATTTCTGGCCTGTTGCAGTTCAAATCTAACATTTTTTGGTTCAACAGAGGGTGTAGTCGCCGGAGCAAAGGCGGCTGTTGTCGCCAGCATTGCTACTGCAATTCCTACTGTAAGATTTCTTCATAACTGTTTCCTATCTTTGCTACTTTTGTGTTAAACCAGAAATGCAGACCACTTTTCTATTTTATTTTTTTTTCTCAAAAAATTTCAACTTCCATAGTGTGACTACTCTTTTTTGTTTTTGGATTGTTACCCTTACTTGATAATCAAAGTACCCTCTTTATTCATTAATGTGTATCAGTGATTCACTGTTTAATCTCTGTCTTTTTATTTTCATGAAGTACATTAATTCCTATGTTGGGTTTTAGGAGAGTTGGTTAGTTTACTTCTTAATATGGTATCAGAGCAAATTAGGTGATGAGTTCGAATCTCCAATGGACGCAATTATTCTCCCGGACTCTCTGTGCACACACGTGCATGTTCTACTCACTCGCACCTAGTTTCTCCTGCGTTCATTATCCAAGAGTGTCCCTCCTAGGACTAGTCTTGAAGAATATTAATTCTATATCTACTAATAACTTATGGTTTTAGGAGAGTTGGTTAGTTTACTTCTTAATATATTTAGTAGCTCAAACACCCTCCAACATTTTAATCATTATCTTTCTTAATTACTATATAGAAATTGCTAGACATCTTTATGTGTTTTAAGGTCATTGCTGAGATCTCAACTCTGTTTTTGTGGATTGACATGCAGTTGGCCAGTGTGAGAATGCTGCCTTGGGCCAAAGCCAACCTCAATCCCACTGCTCAAGCTCTAATCATCTCCACGGGTTATTATCTTCCCATTCTTCATGGTTACAGTGTTACTTACTTTTTCTTAATGAAATTTGTTTATTGATGGCAGTGGCCGGGGCCGCCTACTTCATAGTCGCAGACAAGAGTGTTTTGGCATCAGCAAGGAGGAACTCCTTCCAGCAAGGTGGCTACCCTAACATTGAAGCCTGACTTCTGAACAGGGATGGAGTACTAATTCTACTTGCTATAAGTAATTCCGTTGTATGCAAATCCAACATATAAATATAAATAACATGGGTTCCGATACATATGTGTGATTGCTTTTCCTATTTTCAGTTGAGATCAGATAAATGCAATGTTTCCAAACTTGTAAGTAGCAGTTAAAAACTGATCAAGCCCACAAGTTCAAAATTCAAAATTTATACAAATCCTCCATTGAATGATTAATAAGAAGTAAATATCATCAATAATGTGCAACCATGTTTGTTTAATCTAGCATTGATCTTGCTTCCAGCAAGCTTGTTTCAGACTAAAGTCACTGTTTAAAATCATAACATAACTCAACAAGAAATTCACCTAGTTTATAGAGGGTGGACATGGACTCAGAACTCATACTCAGTGCCTGGCCAAACTCAGTAAAATTAAGCGTACTCGGAGTTGTTCGATGAGTTATGGAAGTTTATAGTACAGATAGTATTTGAGTTTATCTGAGGCTGAGTCCCAATGGCATGATTAGAGTTTAGACTTGTGCTGAGAGCTTCTCCTAATGGAGTCAGCTCGTCTGAGTTCTGAGTCAGCCATTGAATTGTTGGTCTTACCCACCAATGGAAAGGGAAAATTCCATTGAATTGTAGATCAGTAGATCCTACCCACCTCAATGCGAAATGTCTCCAGAAAACAGGGGGCATTGAACATCTCAAGCCCCCATTTCCAACATATCCACACAAGACTGTAGATCTGTGTTGGTAAGTAATACAAATGATAGATGGATCAAGTCAATTGTGGTTTAAGATGCTTTGTGCATGGAGACGAAAAGACCCACCTGGTAGGGTGTGAGCCCTCGCCTTTTGTCTATCATTCTCATCAAATTGGAAATCATTCATTATAGAAAACACCATGAGAATGTGATTATAGGATACATAGGTGGTGAGCTTCTTAAAGAAATAAGGAGAGAATTACAAACATGGCATGAACAGTTGAGAAACGAGGATGTAAAACAATGCTCTTTGGTAGAAATCTTAAAATCATGATTCCCCAACAGAAATCTACTAAAACAACTGAATTAAACCACATGCAATCATAAGATTGATGCAAAAAGGTTTACCCCTTGCAAAAGAGAAGATCTTGAATCTCTGATGAGTTTCATCAATCTTCTTGTTTGAGAGCTTTGCCTCCTCAAATTACCACTGCTCAAACATTAGCTTATGGAATCTATAAATTCTCAAACAAGTCTGAATCTCATCTACAATGCACACAAATCACCACGTACGCAGTGCCTTTTCCAAAGCCCACATAATTGTCAGCTAATTTCGTATTCATCAACTTAAGACCAACAAGGTTGTTAAAAGAATCCTAATTTAGTTTAATACTTAACAGAGCTTCTTGGTCAGCTTTAGAGGAGCCTTTGATTATAATCAGACCTCAATATACCATTAAGTTCTTCTTGATTGGTTTCTTCCATCTCCTTATTGGCTTTGCTGCTCGACTTTCAACTAGTGCTTCTTTTGAAGTCTGAAATCTGATACCTCATAATTTATTTTAGACCACATTAGATGCAACTTCACTGCTAAATATATGAATTTAAGGAAAAGACTAATAGTGTGGCATTATCAATATTAAGTACATGATCAACATTTCAGGCTAGTAAAAGAAGAAGAAGACCAAAAAAAAAACTAGATGAAACCATATGAATAATTACAGGATGTCCCATTTGATGCAGCATGCCTTACAAATTACAATCTGGAGTTCAAACCTGGACAGATTTTCTCCATAGTGAACCAAAACTTGAGCCATCCAAACTGACATGCATAGGATGAGGTACAGCATCAAGGCCAAGGTTGAGAAATGTAGATCCCCATAATCTTCTATATTTGTTGGGGAATCACATCACATCCATGGAAACAACCCAAAGTAGCTCTTGTCCAACTCTACAAAAACAGGTTGAAAAAGTGAATCAAAGAGGTATTATGCCACCACCAGGGACACCCACACATCCTATATAGTTTTATACACCACCTTCCAACATCTAACATCGGAGTTCCGACAGTGCAAGCTTCACCAGTAGTCCATACATGAACAAGAACCATTTTTGAAATGGTGAAAACGACTCCGATCTCTAGCAATAATCTCCCTATTGAAAATCTTGGATATGAGTTTGGTTGCTGAATGGCAATTTCCACATACACGAAGGTTCTTTACTATTCTAATTGTCGTTCCCGGGCTAGTACTGATCAACCCAAAAGCAATGGCTAACTTTTCACTATGATAACTCAATACCCCTTCCTTCCACTCTTCATCTATATCATAGAGAACCTCTGATGTATCAGGTACATGGCCAGCCAACTCCAACAGCTCATCTATTTCATCCAACATCTTATATATCTCTTTGGTCCGTGGATGTACTTTGTCACCAACAAGAAACTCATGGACAACACTATCCACCTCGATAGAGCTACACCCAGGGACTTTCTTCATTCCCTTATCATTTAGTCTGGTTCTTACACTTGCTACGTCCTCCCATCTACCAGCTCTTGCAAAGATATTCGATAAAAGCACATAACCCCCAGGGTTTTCAGGTTCCAATTCAAAAAGGTGTTTCGCAACAAACTCGCCCAACTCAACTTTGCCATGGACCCGACAAGCTCCAAGCAAAGAACCCCAGATAGCCCCATCAGGCTTCATCTCCATGTTCTTCATTAACGCCTCTGCTTCATCAAAAAGACCAGCTCGACCAAGAAGATCTATCATACATCCATAATGTTGCACTTTCGGCAAAATCTTGTAATCCTGGATCATGGAATCAAAGTAATGGCGGCCTACTTCTACCAAACCAGCATGACTACAAGCTGAAAGTACACCCACAAAAGTGATATCATCAGGTTTGAATCCTTGTTCACCCATTCTTGAAAAAAGTTGAAGGGACATATCTACATGTCCATGCATGGCTAGCCCCGATATCATTGCATTCCAAGAAGCCAGGGTTTTAGGTTCCAATGTGTCAAAGACTTGTTGTGCAGCCTCTATATTTCCACATTTAGCATACATATCAATGAGACTAGTTGAAAGGGAAGTATTAGTTGAATTGGTAAAATTCTTGTCTATATATGCATGAATCCATTTGCCAAGATCAAGAGTGCCCAAGTATGCGCAAGCTGGAAGAATACTCAAGAAGGTGACCTCATTAGGCTCTTCATTTGATTGCTGCATTTGCCGAAAGAGAGACAGGGCTTCTTTATAGTGGCTCATATGAGTATAACCGCCAATCATGACATTCCATGAGATTTGATCTCTTTGAGGTATTCTGTCAAACAAACCACGAGCTGTCTCCAGTTCTCCACATTTTGCATACATATCAATAAGAGCATTAACAAGCCGAAGATTTGAACTAAGCCCATGATCTTCAATCCAATCCCGAACCTTATTCCCCAATTCGAAGGACCCCAACTGAGCACAAGCTGAGAGGACAGTAACCATTGTGCTCTCATTAGGTTGGGCTTTCGCTCTCAGCATGTCCTGAAAGAAATCCAATGCCTCTTTGACTCGGCCGCTTTGGACATAACCTGCAATCATGGCATTCCAAGACACAATATCTCTAATAGGAATTTCATCAAAAAGTTGGCGGGCTTCATCCAAATAACACGCCGAAGCATAGCCAGTGATCAAAGCTGTGAAAGAGACTGCATCTCTTAGAGAACTTTTATCAAACACCAACCGGGCATCCGGTAATTCTCCATTCCGGGCATACATATTTATAAGAGAAGTATGTACAAAGGCATCAGTCTCAAGACCAAGCTTCAAAACATGAGCATGGACCTGTCTCCCTTCATGGGTAGCTGGAATCTGTGCGCAAGCTTTCAAAAGGAAAGGGAAAGTATAAGAATTCGGCTCCACCCCTGCAAGGAGCATCCGTATATAGAAATCTATGGCAAGAAATGGAGAGGAGCTCAGAGAGTGGCCTCGAATAATTGTGTTCCATATGATTTGGTTTGGCTCATCGATGCGTGAAAAGATTAAGAGGGCGTAAGAAAGATCACCAAATGGCGAGACGGCACAAAACTCGATGAGCTTACTTAGTGCGAATTGGGTGTTGGAGAGGCCGGTCTTGATGATTTGGGAGTGGATTTGTTTGAGATTTTCAATATCTTTGCATTTGGAGAGGAGAGAAAGAGATGGGTGGTTTTTGAGGAGTTTGTAAGGAGGGTCTGAGGTGGGGAGGACATGGAGACAGGAGGAAGAGATGACGGGAGACGGTGAGGATAACAACATTTCTGTTTGTTGCACAAGAGTTGGGAACCTTCGTTTTGAAATATGGTTGTTTTACCCGCCAAAGTAACTGTAAAGATAAATAATATCCTCTCTCTCTAACCACTTAAAGTAAGCATAAGATAAGAATGACAGTGATTTACACTTTTTGGGGATGCTTCACTTTTGGCACGATATCCTCTGGGATGCCCCCTTGTGCGACGCCCCATGAGGCAAGACACAAAGGGGGTAAGGCCCATTCATTTTTGGTCCCACCCCCTTGTGGCTTACCTCACGGGGCGTCACACAGGATATCAACCCTTCACTTTTTGGTACTGATGCAGATCACTTAAAGTGAGCTTAAGATAGGAATGACATCAGGGCAGACACATCAACACCAATAAAGTGACTTACATTTTTTGGGGGAAGCCTCACTTTTTGGTACTGATGTGTCAGCCCTAATGTCATTCCTATCTTAAGCTCACTTAAGTGGGCTCACCAAATCCTTTGGCTAAATATTCATATCTATTTTAAATTAATATATAAATAATATTTATATTATAATATGGTAGATCATATTAACCCTGTCTTGATTTGGTGTGGTGGCTCCAGCCCGACACATATATTCAGCATCACCGAGGATATCAACCTTGAACAGCTAAGGTCCACCCTGCATCAGGGGTGGACACATCAGCTCTTTTCACTTTTTGACACTGATGTGTCTGGCTCTGCATGGTGGACCTCAATGTTTTATCAAGGGGTTGTACCAAAACTTGGGGGGTACAAACCCTAACTCGTTTCTCACTTCCCATTCCCATTTCAAATGAAAGAAAATTGAAACTTTCCCAATAGCAAGATTCCCTTTTCTCATTATCCATCAGTCGTCTTCCATCTTCATAGTTCCTAGCTCTTTACTGTTTTCGTGAATGTTTGCAAAATATCTGAATTTGGTATAATATTCGATTAAATAAAAAAAACGAATATGGATATGTCACTTTGTATTCAACCATTGACAGCCTAGGTAAAGTTGCACATAGGGATACAAATGAGTCAGATTCAACGTAGATAGTAGTACATCCGAATTCGGTTAATTTATTTTTCATGTATCCCAATTCAATTATTATCCGAGCGAATATTTAAAAAGCATGATTGAATTCGTATTTGTTAAGTTTATCGGATACATCCAATTATTATAAACGGATATCGGATATTTGGTTAATAGATTTTTAGATGTTAATATTTTTAAAACTTTTTATATGATAGAGAGACAAGGTTTAGTGTAGACCATTGGATTTGTTTTGATCTAATGGTTTACCCTCATTCTCTATATATATTAAAAAATATATTTTATATATATTTATTATATTAACCGGATATCGGATAATAATTGGATATAGATAATTAACTGAATAATTAATCGGACTCAAATATTATCTGTGACGGATATGTGTATAGCCGTAATGGTTCATATATAATCAGATATTTTTTAATTAAAATGGATATTTAATTGAAATGGATACATTTATATCCATATTTGCTTTAAACAAACATGAAAATGAACCGGAGTCAAATAATACTTGGACACTTGCATCCCTAGCTGCACATAGACCAGGATGGACCAAGCCAAAGGTCATGTAAGCCTAAGCTCACTCCAAGTAATATGGGTCTGGGCTAGGCTAGGCTGAGTTCAGCCCAAACCTAGCCTGCTTTGGCCCTGTCTCAGGCGGACCTGAACTTCACAAGGCTTGTGGTTTGAAAGTATCTGTGAGTCTCTGTGATGAACTCTAAGCTGACACGTGGTTTGTTGGGGGTTGAAAATATCTAAAAAGAAAAAGTGATCAGTTGAAAAAGTAGGTGTCCAAAAGATGCACCAAATTCAAAAACATATCATGTGTCATTCTGTGGCATGCCTCCGGAGGTTTTTATGTCACAGACAATTATTCTTCAATTTTATGCAATCAGATCCTCTAAGAAAACCTTTAGTGCATTGCATGTGTCTACAGTGCAACACATTGACCAAAAAGTGAATTTGGCAGATGGTTCACTTTCTTTTGTTTGCGTGGCACTGTAGAGGCATGCAGTGAGTACTTTAACGGCAGTAGAGAATCCTCTCTCAACCTTATGCCTGATTTGTTAAAAAACTCAAGAAAGGTCAATTTCGCACAGCCTCCTCCAGTACCCTATGGTTTCCAAAACATGGTTGCCTCTAACATTACCATAAGGATTGGATGGATCATCTTCTCCATACTTCTTTGTTAGAATGGCTTAAAGGTTGGCCGTGCATACACTGTAATGATAAATTTAAAGTCAAAACAAATTAAATAATACATAGCTGTGTTATGTTGGCATATTTGGAAGAACAAGCATGAGATGGTGTTTAAGAACTTTGGCAAAATCTTTTTTTATTTATTACTATTTATGAATAATGGAACTTTATTTAAAAAGGAGAGAAAAAATATATAAGGAACAAGAACAATACAAGAAGAGAAAAAATACAGAAGACTAACAAATTATATGAAAGACAAAAATGAAAACATACAATAGTGCTAGTCCCTCATCACATCATTAATAGAGGGGAAATCAAAATCCGAATAAACGATTGCCCAAGAGGCTACTTTAAAAAGGATAGAATCTACCAACTCAAGAAGAGATTTCTTCCACCCTTCAAAATCCTTTCTATCTTTTTCCATAAATCCCAATAGATGCCATGAAGTAATCCCAACTAGAGAATTTTTCATTGCGGGTTTAGAGAATTGCAATGCCATTGTCTTTCCAAGTCCAACAAGCAACAAGGCATAGTCCAATATAATGACAATTAGGACTTAAAATGGTGCTAGATGAAAGATGCAAAATCACAATGAATCAATATATGGTCGTCTGATTCATCATCCTTCAAATAAAGAGGACAAATTAACGTGTGGCAAGAGTATCATATAAGGTTGTTTACGTTGAATAACATCCAAGGTATTCAATTTATTGTGAGATGCTAACCGAATGAAGGCTTTGACAGGAGGAGGAGAGGGGCTGGACCACACTTTTTTTATCGGAAATGAGGAAGAGTTGTTTTGACAATTAGATAAGAAATCAAAGAATGATTTTGAGGAGAAGAGACCATAAGACTCTAGAGACCAATGGTACATCTCCGGGATGGAAGAAGAAAGTTGAACATTCTTAAGGGAATCAAGAAGAGAACCTATCAAATCATTTTCGAAGTCACAAAGATTTCCAGAGAAGAGCAGATTCCAATAAACACCTTGAGAAGTAATTGGGACAATGTAAACACTAAACACCTACTTTTAATAGAATATGAAATAATCTAACGCCGTTAGAGGAGGAGAATCCCCCCACCAACAGTCAAATCAGAACCAAAACCTCCAACCATTGCCAATAATAAGAGACAAATGGGGATGAAGGAGGGGATGAATCCCAACAATGTGTTTCCAGATACGAAGGGACATGTAGGAGATTCTCGGGTGACATGCAGGGTTGTAGCATAAATTACGAGTTCTCTAGCATAACCCTACCTAATTTCACCACTAAGTTGAAAAATAATTTCAATTTACTTCATCGTTGTTTCTATTCACATCACCACAAAACAAACAAGGAGAAACATTAAGGTCCAGTCTGGTTGCCATAAATTGCTTAGAAAAGAAAGGAAAGGAATAGAAAAAAAAATCACACGAGAAAAGAAAAGAAAATAATCATAAGAAATACATGACAAAACCAGCTTTTCATGACAACCAGAT
>JAOXJP010000017.1:3611499-3621540 GCA_025762735.1 Platanus orientalis
TATATATATATATATATATTCTCTAAGAGTTAATCCACCTATAGAAGAAATTAAGTTGAAGATGTCTCAATTCCCCATCAGGTATGTGGATGTATGGTATACGAACATTATACTCATCAACGTTCAAGTTGGGGACAGACCATTCTATAGTTCCCACTTCCTAACCAAACGTTACCAGTAGTGTGTTCTATGATTTTCATGCTTAAGATTTCTTTCTAAGAGAATTATGCATTTAAACCAAAATCATTAAAAAATTTAAAATCATCATATCCATGTCAGTTTCTGTGCATGTACTTCCATCATGGCATTCCCAAGTAGGCATGCTTTCTCTAAACTATCCATGTAGGCATGCTTTGTCTGCCATAACAAGCCTTCCACTTTCTGCTGATATAACCTGTCTCCTATCTTAACAGAAGCAAATAGTGAAGGAGGGCCAAGTGCTTTGCTATATTGAACAGCTTGGTGGCGAAATCCCAATTGAGGTTTGGGCCTTCGAATTTTTCACTATTGTTATTGTCATTCATGTGTTTCTTAATTAGTCTCCTTTCAAGTTCTGGCTCTGGTGGTTCCACTGTTACTCTTGTAAAGTAAATGCTTCTATTCTTACATCTAAGACATTGAGTGATGATTTTGGTCCCATCCTTTTCCAGTCTGATGTATCTGGGGAGATCGTCAAGATACTAAGAGAAGATGGAGGTATGCTAAATTTCTCTATTGATCTCATTCTCTATTTTACAGCATGCCATTCTAACATGTTCTCTATTCTACTCTACAGAGCCTGTTGGATATGGTGATGCTCTTATTACAATTCTTCCTTCTTTTCCTGGAATAAAGAAGCTTCAATAGCTTTGATTTCAAAATTTAAGCTGCTTCTTTCTTCACAGTCAAGTAGTTTAGTTAAATTAATGTTTGACTTGGATAGTGTTTTTCATTTGGCTTGGAGATTTGATTGCACGTCCGATTATTCAGATTTATTTATTGGATTTGTTGGTTTATTTTGTTTACTACATGGGACTTGAACCCACATTACTTGGGAATGCGGCACATATAATAAAAATGGTTTAACGATCATAGTTAAATAAGCTAATGGGAAACAAACAGTAGGTCACATAAGGAGGTCATTACATGGTAAGTAAAGCATCTAAGGTCTGTATTTATGTGAAAATGAAGCAGCATTGAACAGAAGAGTTGCCATGTTATATCGATATATTCCCGTTTTAGGTTGCATTCCATACATTCTAGTGGGCCTTGTAATATGCGTTCACATCTTGGGGAAAAGACTAGAAAAATAGAAATTCTAACCTCTTGGAGAAGACCTTTTTTTTGGGGGGGGAGGGGGGGGCGGGGGGGAGGGGTTAAATCTTCTTTCCAAGCTTGTTAGAGCAACCAGTCTCTTATTTCATGACAATGGAGTTTTACTTCACATCCTTTGGAGATTGAGGGTGGATTGTATCCACTCCTCTCCACACCCTGTCAGGGGGCGGGCATATCAGCGCCGACAAGTGATATGTGCCCCCTCAAAAAGCGAAAATCACTTGTTGGCACTGATGTGCCCGTCTCTTGGAGATTTAGTAAGTTTAAACCATGAGCACAGCCAAATCTGTGATGTTGGTATTACAATTACTGCGACACTGCTCAAAGGTGATAAGGCTTCAGAAATATAGATTCTCTCATGTCTTCAATTTTGAAAAGTGGGATCTCTATCACTCCTGTAAATCTTACATCCAATAAGCAATTTCCTGTACGTTGCTTAAACCTCGATGCCTGCTTCTTGGGGCTCAGTCACACTGTATAAACGTGAACATTCCAATATTCATCTTTAGGCCCCAATGGACAGCTGCATCGCGAATGCTTTACTTGGAGTTTATAGTATATGATTGGAACTCAACTGACTAAATTCACCAAATCACTGAATGAAGCAAGGATTAGCATAACAATGATAAAGCTGAATAATTCTCAGGGACAAAGAAGTGAAGCCGATTTTTGAGTACTACTTGTTGCAGTTTAAAACATTAAACATCCCTGTATTGAACATGGTTCATCTCTGTTTCTCAACTCAAACAACCAATTCTTGAGAAAGAACTCTTTGATGAAGCAACCGTGGACTAGCATCATTTTTTGGCCAATTCCATTCTTCCAAGTTCAATGTCTGGCATGCTCTTTCTTCCACCCTCTATATGGCTTAATTTGGTGTAATCCTTCAAGCTTGTCTTATTATTATTATTATTATTATGGAGCAGCACATCTAGATGCCACCATCTATTCTCTTCCATGGCTTGTAAGCTTTTTCCACGGTGAAGGGGGTCAATTACTGAGGCATGTAGGCATCTTTGCTTATTTTGAAGAACATTTCAAGAACTCTAGACAGAATACTAAGACGGTAAAGGAGAGCGTTCTCTTGTTTTTGGATAGAGTCACTGTTCTGTTCACTAGGCATCTTATTTACAACATTCACATCCGGTTATGCATATTTAATCTATTTTGTTCCTTAAAAAAGGTTATTTTTTCTATTTTAGATAACATTTTTACAAAAGACCGTACATCCCACTCTTGATCTTAAAGAGCAATCTGTTTAAATGTTATTATTTAACTGACTACTTTTTGAGACATTAACTGATTTTCCTTATTGTTAAACAAACGAAAATAAAAAAATAGTTTTAAAAAATACCTAAGCCTAGCAAGTGACTGTAGCAATACATATATTTTGTTCCAAAAAAATAAACAACTCTCTACTAGAAAAAGCTATTTTAAATAACCGGATGCAAATGCTCTTGGATGGAAGAATGGTTCTCTTTCATTTTCCCCCCTCAATGCATCACAGTCATCACTATCACCTAGAAGTGGCAATTCATGTTGGAGGGTCAGGTTCATGTCGCGTCGAGATAAGGGTATATGATTATATGGCTTAACCCAAACCTGACCCATTTATTAATCTTGTCAAAGCAGGTTGACTTGTTTTGACCCGAAACACATTTACATCAACCCTAATCCACTTATTTCGTGTTGGGTTCATGCCGTGTTCACGGGTTATGTGGTAATTCATGTTGGTGGGTCAGATTCGTGTCGTGTTAGGTTAAAGGTATACGATTATATGGGTCAACCCAAACCAAGTGGGTCAACCCGCTTTGACCCAAAACACGTTTACAGTCAACTCTAACCCGCTTGTTTCATGTTGGGTTCATGAGGATCATAGGTTGTGTCAAACATTGCTTCCCCTACTATAACTTGCCATCCTTTTTAGCTTCTTTCTTTGGAATTAACCTGCGATCATTAGCGAGGCAAGACAATCAATTCAGCACTTACATCCGAAGCATCTGTCCTACATCAAACAAATTTGAATATCATCTGCATCCAAGCTTCAATGTTTATCCCTCCCAAATTTCCAACTGCATCATTACATATTGGAAAAATGAGTTGTAGTCTCTAGACCAACGGTGCATGCTTTTCTTTGGTCTTGCATGTACTTATTTGAAACTCGTGTTACTAAATGCTGACTGTCAAAATGGTGAACCAGCCTCTTGATTTACTACAAAGTAACATTCACCTTCTTGAAACAATCCTATCTGGGTAGACCAGTATTGACCATTGTAGAGGATGAGTGAAGCTAGGGTACAAATATGAACACGAGTATGTACCAGATTGGCAATGTGGACTAGGATTTCCCTGGATTAAAGAGTCGCATAGGTGACGCCGACGACCACCTAATCCAAGTTACCTAAAGATCAATCACCATTGAACTGTTTTGGATTGAAAGAAGTGGTGTGGATAGATGAAACTGCTGTTGTAAGAGAGATGATGAAGAAAAGAGTGGAGAAACCAAAGGCATCCTTGAGATTACCTAGAGTACCTCTGCATGGAAGGAGATTCACCCCAGTAGAGGAAAGGGGTATTCATAGACTTCCAAATGAATCAAATAGCTGGGGGAGATTATGGACTGTTGTGACAAGTCAACTTTATAATAGGCTTTATCTTAGGGGTGGCAATTTATGTTGGCTGGTCAGGTTCGTGTTGTGTCAAGACAAGGGAATACGACAATATGGTTCAACCTGAACCCAACCCAATCCAATCCAACCCATTTATTAATCATGTCAAAGCAGGCACTTGAAACACATATCTAACCAACCCCAACCCACTTATTCCGTGTTGGGTTCGCTGGTTATGTGGTAATTCGTGTTGGCAGGTCAGATTCATGTCATGTCAAGTTAAAGGTATAAGACTAGTTATGTGGGTCAATCCTAACCTAACCCATTTATTAATTGTGTCAAAAAAGGTTGACCCACTTTGACCCAAACACATTTACAGTCAATCCTGACCCACTGATTTCATGTTGGGTCGTATCAGGTTCAAGGATCATGTAAAAAATTGCCACCCCTACTTTATTCCAGTTTTGATGCCCATGACGCCATGTTTTGATTTTCTTCATGGTATGGAATATTTCATGTGCTTAAAGTACATTACTCGAGCTAAGCTCACGGGAGTTGCTCTAACTCAGCTCATTGATAGATCTACCCAGAGGGATTTTGTCTTCCTCCCTAACGAATGCTTAGGTCTGCCGGGCGTCATGGGGCGGACACAACCGCCTCCTGATGCCCAGGGGATCTACCCACATAGTTAACAGTTCTCAAAATGTAGTTCAATTAGATGTTTGGTTTAGTGGTGAGTGTATACTACTTAAAGAGCTAAAATTCTTAGTAAGCATAAATCAATACCAATTGAGGTTAAATATTGTACATTACCATATTTTCGATCTTAACATGAACTGGGCCAAACCCAAATTGGGTTGAAATAGGATTAATTAATTGACTCAAACTGGGTTCAGAATGATGATCTCGAGTTAAACATTTTTTTTGGTAAATGACCTCGAGTTAATAGTTTGGATGGGTCATTATACTGGCTGACTATTCAAATCTTAGGGTCAGGCTAGGATCAGTTGCCTAACCCGCCTAAACCCTTAGGTTTACACTGGGTCATTGATTTGTATTAATAACCAGGGTGGTAGATTAGGATATAACATGGGCGGTGGCAGGCTAGGCAAAGGGCTAATTATGTTTAATCCCTTGTAAGGAACCCCTACTCCATAACACAACTTAAATCTAAATTCAACGCAAGTCTAGCCTAAATAAAACACAACCTAAGCTGGGCCACAACACGATTTATAAAATGGGTCAGGTTTGGGTTGACCCATATAGTTGTATACCCTTAACTTGACACAACACGAATCTAACCTGCCAACACGAATTACCACATAACCTACAAATCTAACACAAATCCAACACAAATAGGTTAGGATTGATTGTAAATGTGTTTCAGGTCAAAGTGGATTGACCCACTTTGACATGATTAATAAATGGGTCAAGTTCAGTTTGAGCCATATAGATGTATACCCTTAACTCTACACGATACAAACCGGACCCGCAAACACGAATTGCCACCTAGAAATGAAAGTACCCTTGGTCAGGCAGTAAGGCTGAGCATGGGCTCGGGCCAGCCCGAAATTTGGCAAGAAAAGCCCTGCCCGAGTTAGGCCCGATAAGGGCCCATGCCCAAGTTAAAGGCCCAAACTTTATTAGAGCTGGACTTGGGCTCAGCTTGACCTAGCCTGAGGCCCAGCCCAAAGCTGTGTGTATGTGTGTGAAGAAATGTTCTGTGATAAAAAAAAGTGTCTTTAGTGTATATGGTAAATTATAAGTTGACACGGGTTGTATTGAGAGTTTAAAATGTCCAAAAATAAGTTGAGATAAAAAGTAGCTGTGGAAAAAGAGACATCATAATTCTGTTTTTTGAAAAATTAATGGGCCGTGGGCTGGCCTGAACCCTGATAAAATAATTAAGGCCAAGTTTGGACCTAAAGTTTCTAAAAATATTTGGACCCAAAGTCCAGTCCAAACCCAAAATTACTATAGCGGGCCGAGCCGCAAGCCTACTTTGACCCAGCCCATACACACCCTATCAGGCAGTACGGATAGATACTGGTGGGATATCTCTCCATTTATACGGCAGATGATTAACACCCTTTACGTAGTAGGGTATAATCTACCTATCAGTTCTCACTAAATAAGATTCCAATGGAGTGGCTTTTCTATAAGGTCTTAGGCCTTGTCTGGTCTGGGGACCTTGCCTCGATTCCATCGATGCCCTTTAAGGTAATAAACTTTTACCATATCATTTGAAGCCACAGGATTGGCTAGAATCAAGATTTGAGCCGAGAGCTATCAGCTAAGATTTCGTAGGGGTAATTTCGTCATTTAACCAATATAAAAAACTAAGTTAAAGCAGGAAATCTTATTAATTTATTCAACAAAACTAGGGTTTGGGGCGTTTAGGGTTTTAGCCTTTATTAGGGTTTTTCTGTTTGCACAGAAATTAGGGTTTCGGTTCGGCAGCTAGCTTTAGGGTTCTTCCTACTCCAATTAGGGTTCTTGGTCGAAGTTGGTAGGCTAGGGTTAAGGTTTGGGAGCTTTTCTTTATATATATCCCTTCCATTCTGAACCATTGGGTATTTGGATTTAGTTCTTTCTGTCTTTTCTCTGATCTAAGTGTTTTCTGCTCAAATCTTCAGATGTACGTTCTGAAATTTTATTGGAATTCGTGATTTCATTCGAAGTTTTCAACTGGGTCATCTGATTCACCGCCAAAAACTGGTTCTGCGCCCTAATATCCACCATTATGAGTGCTCCCGCTCCTCCCCCTCCGTTCTTCCCACCACCCTTTGCGGCAAGCGGCGACGCTGTTGGATTCTGGCCTCAAATCCCGATTGAGAACGAGCAACCCATATCTGTTTCTGGTGGTGAATACCCACCCTTCAAGAGGGCCAGGACTTCCGAAGATGTCTCGTGGAATTCTTTCCCAAACCCGCCTCCAAATCCAAGTATGCCGCCGCTGAACCCTCCGGCTAGTAAGGGGATAGGAAGAATTTTCTTTAAGACCCGTCTTTGTGCAAAGAATAAATTGGGTACCTGCCCATATGGGAGCAATTGCAATTTTGCACATGGGATCGAAGATATCCGGAAGCCTCCACCGAACTGGCAAGAAATCGTTGCTGCTCACGCCCATGAGGACGATCGAGGGGCTGGGAATTGGGACGAAGATCAGAGAATTATCAGTAGGTTGAAGCTCTGCAAGAAGTTCTGTAATGGGGAAGAGTGCCCATATGGAGATAGGTGCAATTTTCTTCATGAAGATCCGGCGAAATATAGGGAAGAACCGTGGAGGTTTAGAGAGAGCTCAGCAATAAGCATTGGGACTACAGGGTCCCCTGGGAGTAATGGGAGTGGGCCTGATCAATCGGAAAGTAACGAGTTTGTGAATTCGAGTTCGGATGCTAACAGGATGAATCAGAAGCCTGTGTTTTGGAAGACAAGGATCTGTAACAAGTGGGAGACGACGGGTAACTGCCCCTTTGGCGACAAATGTCACTTTGCTCATGGACAAGCAGGTATTCTATCTGGAGTGAGCTTAGTCTTGTTGGCTTCCATGTTTTTTTATCTTTTATGTTTCATTGATCTCTGGTTTTTCTTGTTCTTATATTGATTATGGATTGTTTGTATGATAGTTGTGAAGTATGTTCCATTGCAATTTTGTTAGATCCAATCAATAAGTAGGTCAAGATGATGTAGACTGAGTACTAAGATCTCAGAGAGTGAGAGGCCTGAGTTTGGATCTTCATGGTCTCTGAAGCAAGTTTTGGGTTTTTTCAAACCTCCTTGGATTTGCCTCTTAACCATGTTATGACTTGAGGAGTCTCCATGGATTATACTTGGACTTACTGACAGTTAATCTTTAATAAGTGGAGGAAGCTAAACTTCAATGCTTAGAGGACTATCCTAGCAGTTAGATCGATGCGAATTCATCCTACCAAAGCTCTGTCTTTCACTTTACTTTAAGTCTTCGGTTTCAGTAGGTCCTATGAAAGCCAGGTAAACCTCTTGGGCTCCATCTTGAGGAAGTAAGGAGTGTATTTTTTTCCCCAGAAGTTATTCTGCCAAAGCCCTTGACAGATTAGAAGTGATTCCCGAAGTTGTGGGAATTAGCCAAGCGATCAAGCAAGTGTTGAGGATATACTTTTCACCATAATATTATTATGTTATGGTTTGATGCAGGAAATCATTGTTTGGATCTCATCTTTGTGGGATAAACATCTTTTTTTTTCCCATGTATTAAGGGCACCTCCATTTTCTGTGAGATTAGGACAAAACCTTAATTGATACCCATTTTAATTAATAGTTTTCCTTTTGCATTTGGATGTTTCTTTTTGCTAATCTAAAAGTTTTAATAAATATCAAGTTATGTTTGACTCGTTGACACTTGACACGGGATCAAAAGAATTCTTCTTCCATCATATTAAGTATTGTATACATGCTAATCTAGTAATTTGTTGTTCTGTTATATTTATGTTCACTGGGGTGCATTGTTCCACAATTATTGACACTTTATTAATCGTCACAGTCTCTGAAATGTGTGTCCATGTCTTGGACTAGCATACCTTCACTTCTAACTTAGTTTTGTGCCAGTTGCGATCAAGACATCGAAGAATGTTTGTTCTTGTAGCCATTATTGTTGATACCATCTTCTTCAAATATATTCATATACATGTGCAAATGCTTCCTTTTTTCATGAACATGGATGTATACACATGTTATCAATGGATAGTTTGGAAGTTGTCACTTTGTGATTTAGTGTTTGTTTTATTTGCATATTCATGATAGATCTAGGATTTCCAATGGATACAAGAGTCAAGCTTGTAACTTGAAAATATTGAAAAAAAAATCTATTTAAAGCACTGGAAAAAATTTTGGGGCAATTTTTTATTACTGATTTTGCTGGCCATTGTCTTGACCACAGAATTACAGAAGTTTGGAGGCCACACTGAAGTAGAAGCAGGGAATGTCTGCACGGTTCCATCAAAACCTCTTCCAAATCCTGCCAATGATGTTTCACCCACTAAGACATGGACGGGTAGTACTCATAAGCCGCAAGTGCAGGGTAAGAAGTGCTTGCTGAAGTGGCGAGCTGAGAAGATCAGTCGCATTTATGCTGATTGGATTGACGATGTGCCCCTTGTCCACAATTCACCAAGCAAAGTGGAGAGCTGATTTTGAGTTCAAGTTATACTGGTATTTGAAATTCAGTGTTTCATATCACCAATTTTTCCCCGTGGGATAAGGAAATTTTTAACAGGATTTACTTCTTTTAGCCTTAGTGATTTTGGGTTTTGTTTCAAAGGGATGGGAATGTAGGCAAAATTGCAAATGTTCTTCGATTTTGTTCAATTGGTTGGTTAATTGGTTTATTGATTTTTAAGGACAGAAAGATATAAGAGTCCTTATTGAACACATGGTTTTGATGAAATACATGCTGATTGACCACATTGTATTCTTTGTATCCCCAGTGAAATACATTGGTCAATGAAATGCTCTTGCTCTTCAATTAAGAACTCAATTGATAAGCGTAATTTGATTTAAAATTTAATTTTACTTTGAGAAGGAACTGATTTACCGGGCAAAAGACTGAACTGATCCCTCTTCTTTCTGATTTCTCCAGGTTGAGACCTTCATCCTTGATTTCCACCCTTTGTTCTTGCTATTCTTGGTGATGTCTCTTAGAATGGACAGTATGTTTTTTACCTGACTGAATCCTGTAAAAGCTGTGTTAAGAATCCACCACTAAGGGTCTGCCGGCATTGATAGAGCTGCATTTTTGGGCTCTGTCAATTCTGGTAACGTTCATAGACTGACATGTTGCCCCTTAATCCAACCATGGTGGGTTGAAATTTTTTTGTAACCCAAAAAATATTCCCGTAATTGACCAGCCATTCCTTATGGAACAGATTGTTGGGCAGTTAACAAACAACACATAAAATGAGTATAGCTGAAGTGAGGATGTTGAGATGGATGAGTGGCAAGACTAGAAATGATAGATTTATGAATGAATCCATTCGTGAAAGCTTAAGTATAGGTCCCATAGGGTGATGAAAAGAGGGAAAGTTGATTGAGATGGTTTGAGCATGTGCAACGAAGACCAATGACTGCACTAGTGAGGAAG
>JAOXJP010000017.1:3621640-3642875 GCA_025762735.1 Platanus orientalis
TTTTTGTAGATAACTTACATCTTAGAGTCAAACTATAGAAGACCTTATATAAAAACCATTGGATTTTGAAATCTTTTTTATTGGATTGGAATAAAATAATATAAATAATAACTTCAATTCTAAATCCTTTTTTCCCTACAAGATCATTACTAAATCTTATAGATAATATTTTATTTAATGCTAATAGAATATGATTTATATTAAATAAAATACAATATTGTTTCTTGGATCGCTTCTCAACTGATTCTCTAGACGTTTCTACTCGCTTCTTCAAGAGTTTTCACTCGTTTCCCTAGATAGCTTTTACTTGCTTTACCAAGTTTTCCACATTTAGAAAGTGCGTTTCCCATTACTTGGGGAAGCGGAATGGAATTAGCTTCTCAAATTAGCTTCACAAGAAGTAAGCTTCCCACCTTATACCAAGTTTTCCTATAACTATGGACAAAACACATGTTTAACAATGACTGATTAAAATCCAACAGAGTTCAAACGGGGAAGGATTATTGGGATGGCTAACTGATTTAGAGATTGGGATAAAAGGGTTTTAATGGTGGAACTCAACTGAGAAGGGCTTAATGATCTGGCTGATAGCCATAGAAGCAAGAGGGATTAAGTCTCATGGAGGAATTTAAAGGGAGATTAGAAAAGATGTTATGTATCAGGTTAGGGAGCAAATAAACAAAAAGAAGAAAGAAGAAAGAAGAAAGAAGAAAGAAGAAAACCCAGGCAATGGGTTTTAGACCTGTATGGTTGGTTTAGAATGAAGAAATTGAAGAGAAATTAACAGATATGGTGGAAAACATGGGTTTCAGGTTTGAGGAATCAAGAACATCCATCAAGATGGATTCTTGATGAAATTTGTTGGTTTGTTAATGGTGTAAAACCAGAAAACAACAAGAAATAAAAGAAATAGAGAAAAGAGGGAAAAAAAGAAGAAGAAGAAAGGACATCCAAAGAATGAAGCTTGAAGAAGAAGGAATTCTACTCGTGGAAGAGAAGAAAACCCATAATAAAATCCTTTATTCCTTGTAGCATGCGATTACAACAAGGGTCTTTCCCCTTTTAAAGAAGCAAAACAAAAATAAAATATAAACTGACCTTGTACTCACGTGCGGGGACTTCCTAATGTAGGATCCAAAGGAAAAGGATTCCTACAAGAATAATTTAACCACAAAAACTTAAAAAAAATGTTTCTTAAAATTAAAGAATGCTGAAAATTTAAAGAAAGTATTGAAGAAACCAAATCTTTAAAGAAATTAATAAAAAAAAAATTCTAAGAAGCTAATTTAAGAATGATTGAATTATCAAAGAGAAACAAGAAATCTAAGGAAATTGAATTAAAATCAAGAAAATAATGCAAAAAATTCAAGAATTGGGAAAACTTCAAGAAACCCTAGATTTTAGGGTTGGAAATTGGGGATTTTTGTATGGTTATGTGTGTTGAGTTATGGGAAAACTAAACCTAGAAGGAATTAGGTTTTTAAGGGAAGATGATAAAGTAATTAGAAAAAAAAGATTTGCTGGAAAATTTTCTGTAGTACAAAAAAAAGGTTTAAAGAAGATGAATAACAAGTAGAAAAGAATGAAGGAGGTAAGGGATGATGTATAGGAACAAAGTAGATTGTAGGAGAAGGTAAAAAAAGAAGATTAAAAAAAAAGAATGAAGAGTTTTCTGCAGATATAGTTATATAGAAGATTCAAGAATAAAGTAAACATGAGAGAGAAAAAAAAGAGAACAAGAAGAAGATGAAGAACTCACCTAACTGTGAGAGGTATAGAGATGTAGCCAAACCTCGGGCTTCAAAAACCAACTTCAATTCAGAAATTTTCTTTAACTGATGTAGCCAATGTTTGTATCTTCAGACATTGTTGGTCCCAAGCTCGGATAAAGGAGGAGGGTTGGCGTCTAGTTGAGAACTGGCTTAAAAAATCCACTCAAACCATCTAACAATGATCGCACATGAGGTCTTTGTGACATTTATAATAAAAGCTTCGGAATTGGACCAAAATGCCCTTCGTACGGTCAAGCCAAAAAAAACCTAGAAAAATTCTTAAAAAATCATAAAAACAATTTTAAACAATTCTAAATTAATTTTAGCCCCTCCCCATGGCTCATATGGCCTTATTACATCAATCTCATTACTAAAACCTTCCTAAAATAGAAAGAAAACAATTAAAATAATTCTTAAAACAGAAAAATAAAGGGAAAATCTTGTGGATAGTACTATGTCATCTTCTTGCATCCTTTGTTCTTGATCTTGGGCTTCCACAAAAGTTCGAACTTCTTAAGCCATGTTAATGTCACCACATCACTTCCTAAATCTCACTTTCTAAAAACAAACCTACTACAAACTGTTTAAATCGTGGGGCTCAATTGAAGCAGTCGACCAACCCTATTTTTCTTATGATAGGTACTTACAAATTTACCCAAAAACAAAAATATAATCCCCAATGTATCCTAAACAAGAATACTTCATAAAACATGGAATAACATAGTAAAAAGATTCTATTAAAGGACTCAAAACTTAATCAAAGACTCTATCATGTATCCCCATGTGCCTTTCGTGTGCTTTCATGAGTGGACCCCAAAATGGCCATGTGTGGGCCCCACTTAGCTCCAATGTTTGCATCACCTGATTTTTATGCCTCATATACACATAAATGAGTCCTTGATTGGCATCAATTGCAGCTCACCTTCCAATTTGAAACCTGACCAGATTACAGTACCTGAAGTTTCTTTGTCCTGACCTTAAATCAGTAAACCTCTGGCCTTTAGTAACCCAGTTCATAGCCCTATAATTTTGACCTATAAACCCAGCTATATACCCTTGTCTCAACTCCTTTAACAGGCCCTACACCTTAGGCCTATCCTTCTCTATTTTGAATACCTTTCTATAGTCCACGGCCCGGTGTTACCCCTCTATTTTGATCCTAATCAGCCCATATAAATCCTAACCCTGGGGTTTCTACTACTGTCCTAAACCAAACAACTTATGTATTCTTCCCCAAAACCTGATCCACGAGTGAACTTATACCCCTTCTGTTTCACCCAAACCAGAAACCGTTAGCCTACCTGAGACCCTTGTTTTGACCCTGATTCCCCTTGTTTATTTAGTTAGAGTAAGCCTTTGTCTTATAATATAATTTTGGCCTTCTTTTGGGCCCATTACCCGCAAGTAAACAACCTTTTCTTTAGGTTGGTCTTGCATCAGTCTCTTTTTGTTTGATTTTTATATGGTTTTTGTACACGTGTGTGCTTGTATCAAGACGAATGCTTTCTGGTTTGTGAACCTTTTTTTCTTTGATACATTGTGTGAGGTGCTGTTGGTATGTGTGGATGTGATACAAACCCTATGTGCTGGCCTGCTATGACGTCGTGCGTGTGAGTGTGATGTGTTAGCTTTATTCAACCCCCATCAGTACTCAGAAGTGTTTATGTGAAGTGGTGTGCTGGTGTTGCATCTGGTGCTAAATCAATATGTTTGAGGTAAGTGATACTTCTAGTGGATCAGGGATGATAGATAGCAGTGTGGTTACTAGTGTCTCTAACTTGTCTCATACTCAAATCACGATAGTGAAATTCGATGACAGTAATATTGGGCATGGTCTAAATCTGTTCTTAGTTTCATTCAAGGGAGGGATAAGGAAGATTATTTGACTAGTGAGATTGATATTCCAGTCCTAAGAAATTCCAAATATTGTAAGTGGAAGACAAAAAATGCATTAGTAATGGGTTGGTTGTTGAACTCTATGAAACCTGAGATTAATGGGCATTATTTGTTTCTTGATATAGCCCACAAAACACGGAGTTCTTTATCACAAACTTATTCTAAAGTTGGGCACACGACGAAGGTTTATGACCCAAGGCAGCAAATTACGAAGTTCAAGCAGGGTGATTTGTTTTTGTCGAGTTTTTACTCATCTCTTCAGAAAATGTGGGAGGAGTTGGAGCATTTTAATACTTATTGTCCATCATGCGTAAATGATGCTACTGCTTATAAGAAACATGTTGAAGAAATCCGAACATTTGAGTTTCTAGCTGGCCTAAACCCTAAATATGAACCAGTTCAGGTCAATCTTCTTAGTCATGATCCTTTACCACTATTAAATGAGATGTACTTTCATGTTCATTGTGAAGAAAGAAGATGGGGTGTAATGAATGTAACTCTTGTGGTTGAGAAATCAAGACTTGCATCTTCCTCTTAGCTAGGTGGCCGTGGTGGCAATGGTTCTTGTGGACGTGGGGGTCGCATTAGCAGCACCTTTGATGATTAGAATAAGCTCATTTGTAAGCATTGTGAATGCACTCACCACACCAAGGAAAATTATTGGGACCTTCATGATTGTCATTAGGATCCTTCTTGCACTGTGTCACATGGTCTTAGATGAGGTCGGGGTGGTGGTCGTTCTAGAGGCTGTCTTAGTGCCCATATAGTAGCTTCTACATCTTTGGATATCTTGCCTATAGGATCTGTTAGTTCTAGTGATGGTGGTTGATTGTCCCAATCAGAGGTTGCAACTTTCTGTCATTTTGTTGCTTAGCTTGATACTCCTTTTGCAGCTCCCACCTTGTCCTTTGCACTACTTCAGTTTCATCCCCTCAAACCTTTTGGATTATCGATTTAGGAGCATCACACCATATGACTGGTATGTCCATTCTTCTTCATTCCTATCAAGTTAGTTTTAGTAGGGATAAAGTGCCTATTGCAAATGGTTCTTATTCTTCGGTGTCTGGTCATGGTGACATTCATTCCATATTCATGTTACCTTTGTTCTCTATATTGTATATTCCTAATTTTACTTTGAACTTTTTGTCCATCAATCGTTTGACCAAATATCTAAATTGTCGTGTCAACCTTTTTCCCTCTCTTTGTTTGTTTTAGGACTTGGAGATAAATAATACGATTGGCGTAGGGCATGAGAACAGATTTTATCTCTTGGACTTTAGTACACCTATTACATCTACAGTACTAAAGAGGAACCTTATATCTTCAAATGAGTTGTTGCAATGGCTTCACAAATTGGGCCATCCTTCTTTTTCATTGTTGTATCAAACGTTTCCTCATTCTTCTTTTAGTTCTAGTTTTAATTGTAAACTGTGTCAATTGTCTAAACATTGTCGTGTTGTTTATCCAATAAGTAATGAAAAAAGCAATTCTCCTTTTTCTTGTATTCACTCTAGTGTTTGGGCTCCTTCCTCCACTGTCTTTATCTGGATTTAGATATTTTGTTACATTTATTAATGATTTCTCTCGAGCTATATGGGTGTATTTGTTAAAACATAAGAGAGCTGCTTTCAAGCTTTTTCACACTATGATTGAGACTCAATTTGATGCAAAGATTCGTATACTCTGATTTAACAACAGGGGATCTTAGGGAATATGTCTTCTTATATCGATGAGTTGGTATTGTTCATCAGACTATGTGTTCAAGTGCTCCTGAACAAAATGGAGTGGTTGAAAGGAAGACTAGAACCCTATTTGAAATAGCTCATGCTATTATGTTCACCCCACATGTACCGAAAACATTTTGATTTGATGCTTTCCAATAACAGCATATCTCATGAATAAAGAGATTACTAACTCGAGTTCTCTCGTATTAGACTCCTCTTAAGGTCATTTCTCTTTCCTTTTCATTGTTTTTCCTTGCCTCTTAAGATATTTGCTTACATTTGTTTTGTCAATATTCCTAAATTTGATTGCACCAAGCTCGATCCTAAAACACTTAAATGTGTGATTTTAGGGTATGCTATGAATCATAAGGGATACAAGTGTTATCACCCCCTTCTAGGAAGAAGTTTGTTTCATGAGATGTAACCTTCTTTAAGTCCATACCTTTTTTCTTTTCCATGCAAACTTTTCTTTAAGGGGAGTGTTATGGTTGTGAAGATTCGTTTGATTGAGTTCCTACATCTTCATATTATTTTGATGAAGCTAGTAGAAAGGGGAATCCAGAATTGACGGTGTACAAAATATATATATATACTCAAAATGAAGGGCAAACTTCTCAAGACCCCAACCAAGAGCCTTCTTTGAATTCAAGTAATGAACAAGGTAATATTCCCTCCTCCCAACCCTCTGAATTAGATGCTCCAATTGCACTCAGAAAAGGTATCTTGTACTCAACATCCCATGTCTAACTTTGTTCGTATCATTTTCTATATTCTTTGTTTCATAGTTTCTCTTCTTTTTTGGATTCTATGTCTGTACCTCGCAGAATGCAAGAAGCATTATCATAGTCAAAATGGCGAGCTACAATGGAGGAAGAGATGAGAGATTTGGAAAAGAATCAAACATGGGAACTAATGAATCTTCTTAGAAGGAAGACACTGTTGGATGTCGATGGGTATTTGCAGTTAAACATAGATAATGGTTTTGTTGAGAGATATAAAGCAAAGCTGATTGCTAAAGGGTATACATAGACATTTGGAATAAAATATCAAGAAACTTTGCTTTGCTCTATTGGCAAAAATGAACTCCATAAGAGTTCTGATATCCCTATCAGCTAATTATAGGTGATCATTTAGACAGTTTGTTGTTAAAAATACATTTTTGTATAGAGATTTGGAAGAAGTCTATATGACACCACCACCAAGATTTTGGTTTCCAAATGATAAAGGAAAAGTGTGCAAACCGAGGAAAGCATTGTATGGATTAAAACAGTCATCTAGAGCTTGGTTTGAGAGATTCCAAGCAACAATGGTGAAGATTGGTTATAGGTAGGTCATACCTTGTTTATGAAGCACTAAGGACCAAAAGTAACAGCTTTGATTATGTATGTAGATGATATAATTGTGATTAGGTATGATGATGGTGATCTATGGTGAGATCACCATACTACGAGACTGATTGAATTTGAGATTAAGGATCTAGATCCTTTGAAATACTTCTTTGGGATTAAGGTTCCCAAAATAAAAAAGGGATCTTTTTATCTCAAAGGAAGTACATCCTAGATCTGTTAAAAGATGTTGGAATGACTAGGTGCAAGCCATGTCCAACTCCAATTGAAGCATATGATAGGTTGGAAGAAAATGATTGTGACAGACTATTGATGTAAGGGGTACCAACGTTTGGTTGGACATCTCATTTACTTGTCCTTGACTAGACCAGATATCATGTATGCAGTGGGTGTAATTAGTTAGTTTATACATGCACCTCCTCAAGCTTATATAAGGGTTGCTTATAGAGTGTTGAGATATTTGAAAAGTTGTCCTGCAAAAGGTCTCTTATATTAGAAACATGGGAATCATAGAATTCTGGCTTATACTGATGCTGATTAGGCAGACTCAATATCAGACAGACAATCAACTTTAGGCTATTGCACATTTGTTTTGGGGGTAATTTGGTTACATGATGAAGTAAAAAACAATTTATGGTTGTCAGGTCGAGTGTGGAAGCTGAATTTTGGTCTATGGAAAATGATGTTTGTGAGTTACTATGTTGAGGATGTTGATTTCAGACCTTGGGCTTCCTGTTCAAGAATCTATGAGTCTTTACTATGACAACAAAACTGCAATTAGTATTGCTCATGACCTTGTACAACATGGTAAGACAAAGCATGTGAAAATAGACAAGCACTTCATCAAAGACCATTTGAAGGCAGGACATATTTGTATGTTGTTTGTTTAGACCGGCAGGTGGCTGATATTTTTATAGAGGGACTGATTGGAGCACAGTTCTCTATGTTGGTTGACAAGCTAGGAATAATAAATATTTATTCTCCAATTTTAGGGAGAGTGTTAGTATATCTGTATTATACATGTTATGAGGATATAATAGTCATGTATATAGGCTATACTATACAGTATAGTATAAACCTGATTTCTTTCATATAAATAAGATTTATTGTATAGAGATACTCTCTACACACGATTTTCTCTTTTCTTCTCCTTCTTCTTCTTCTTTCTTCTTCTCCCATTAAACCTTAATCTATAATTCAATTAAATATTCCACGTGATGAGATACTGGCCTAAACCACTCACAATCTATGCAATAAAGAATACTATAATAGAAAAGAAATCAATAATCACACACAAGACGAGGATTTTACGTGGTTCGGTCAAGATGCATACCTCAGGGAGATCCGTTATTCACTATATGAGAAAAGTAAAAAGATGTACAAAGTTTTCTTGATCAAACTCTCACCCTAGAACGCCAGCCCTAAACCCTGTTACTCCCTTTTTCTTCTTTTCACTCAACCCTATGAAAAACCTTTTCTCTTTTTCTCACTTGAAGAAAACCCCTTTGCCTTTATTTCATTTAAGGAGAAACTCCTTGAGAAGACTAATCAACAAAGCAACCCACAACACGTTTTGAGATTCTCTTTAATATAGAAAAAGCATCCTCATGTTCACTCCTCGTTGCAACAAGGAAAGTACAATCCTCATTAATGCCAACTTCTAAAAGGAAAAGACTTCTACTTTAGTAGCTTTAATCTCATCTATTGGATTTCTTATCAATCCATCGGTTGAGAAACAAGACAAACCCAACAAATGAATCATCCTGAAAAACCTTTCTTTTATGGACATTTATATGTTTGTTTTATTCTTCTGTTGAAAACTTTCTGTATTGCTCTGACTAATTTAGATGATCTCCTGAGAAAAATATAAGCTATCTAAACTATTACAATTCCTATTGTGAAAATGATTAGGTTTGTTGGTCATAGAGTTAGTAGTTATTTGTTACACCTTACATGTTTGTCTATCTGTAGCTCAGGTTACGAAGAGTATATATGCTCTCTCTCTCTCTCTCTCTCTCTCTCTCTCTCTCTCGTCTTTTTAAATTGGATCAGGCTAGGGCTTTGCTAGAATGGCACAACATTTCACGCTTTTGTGGGCACTGTGGAGAAAGAACGGTTCCCATGGAAGCAGGTAGGCGGAAGCAATGCTCAAGTGAATCATGCAAGAAGAGAATTTATCCTCGTGTTGATCCAGTAAGTAATTACCCTTCACTCTAATTTGAGGAGAAGCATAAGTGCCACAATACTTATTCTGGCTTATGAGGGTAGTGACTTCAAACAGGTTGTCATCATGTTAGTCATTGATAGAGAAAATGACCGTGCACTTTTAAGTCGACAATCAAGATTTGTACCTCGTATGTGGAGTTGCATTGCTGGATTTATAGAGGTATGGATTTTTTAGTTGACTTTAAGGACCATTCATGTTTTTTTTTTTTTGGTAAATAGGACCATTCATGTTTGAGACTTTATTTTTTGCGATTTGCAACTCTGGCCTTTTTTTTTTTTTCAATATACTATTTCTTAGGTTTTTTTTCAGTTAACATTAGTGACCAATCAATTTAGCATCCTAGTCTATCATTTGTATTTTCTAGCTTTCAAACATTGATATCCAGTTATCCATTATAAATTTTGAACCTTCTAGAAGGTCAACATAACTGGAAGATTGCATTCTTCTGCAAACTGCTGCAATACTCTTGGTATCTTGTAAACAGAGATACCACTCAGTGAGACTTGCTCATTTAAGCTCTTTTAATATTTTACCTGTTTTTTGTTGATGGAACTACTCAGTTAAATGGAATATCTTGATTGTGCTTAGCCAGGAGAAAGCTTGGAAGAGGCAGTGAGGAGAGAAACATGGGAAGAGACTGGTATTGAAGTAGGGGAAGTTGTCTATCATAGTTCTCAACCATGGCCTGGTATCTTCTTGTGTTACATGTCTCACAAAATTCTATTTTGGTTCACCTCAATGCATTTATATGAATGTTAAAGGAGAAAACTTTGAAGAAATAAAAACTTAGTGAATTGATGCAACAAGATTTCTGGCTTGCTTACTTCTGTGAGTGAGAAGGCTTATAGGGGAAAAGGAAAAAAGGAGAAAAAAAAACTCCTTCAATATCTAATCCAAAAAATCCATTGACTAAATTTCATATTAGTCAAACCCACATAAAGATCCCCCGTCCTTGTCATGAATAAGGAAGTAAAAAATTGCCCGTCTGTTTTTCTTTTTGATCACTCCAATAACTCATAAGTTTTGGTTCCTTTGCTTCATGGTTTCTCTTCCCATCTCATGAGTTTGATTGGCGATTACCATGCCCTAAAGAAAATGTGCTCTTTGATCTTCGCAATCCAACGTTAACAAGACTTTTACATGTTTCCCAAAATTGGTTTTGAATGCAAGAATTGAAGGCAATTGATTGAAAAAGGAGAAGAAGAAAAAGAGTAGTTGAATCTCAGAGAAGATGAAGTTGGAGATCAATGGTTTTTGTTGTTGCTAAAGAATTCCAGATGATGGAATTATTGCATTCAAGCTCGAACCATAAACAAGGAAATCGATGTCCTGCATTCGAACATTTATGCTTTGACTTATTTATTTATTTACTTTTTTGATTGATAACTTTGACTAGTAATTCAATTGAGGTGATTAAGATGAACAGCATGATTCCGAATATGACATTGAAAAAGAACCAGGCTGTGAGTTGGGTCAAGGTTGATAGCTTGGTATACTCATTTTTGGCTAGAGATTGGTCCCACCTGAGATCTAGAAAGATCCATGAAACATTAGAGGAGTTTCTTCAGAAACTTAAAGGATATGGGTTATGTTCATGCTACAAGATCGGTGTTGCAGGACTTGGCTGAGGTGAGTCTTTGTATTATCTCTTTGAGAAACTAGCCATAACCTTTGCTCTATTGAACAGCAGCAACAGGTTACATGTGTTAAGATTTTCAAGAACCTTGGAGTTTGTGGGGATTATCATAATTTGTCTTTAAGGTTGTTGGGAAATGTAATTGCTAGAGCTGCAAAGAGAATTCATAATTTTATAGATGGACTGAATCCCTGGTTATTGGCAATTCCATTCATGGCACTGAAATCTCCTTCTGAGCTTTTTCCTACATGCATCTCATATTTTTGGGATTATTTGAACTTGGTGTAGAATGAGTCCACTCAAAAAACATATAACCCCTGTGGAGATTTGATTAAGGCTTTTTCTTAGCTGCAACACAGACACCACCAACATACGAAAACAAACCTATGTTCAAGTTAAAAAGGTAAAAGGAGGTGGGATAGAAAAGGATTTGAAATATCATAAGAATTGGATAGATCATATAAAAGCGAGGTTTCTGAAACACCATGGGGAGGCAAAGTTAGGACCTTTCTGGTGAACTAGGAAGTTTTCTGGTGGCTAACCTAAAGTAGGATAAAGTTAAATACCTATAATCTGAAATGTAGATTTAACTATGATTTCATGATGTTTCTACATAAAAGATATCTTCTGATGATTCTAACTGGTGAAAAGGTCAAATGGCTAGTGAAAATTTTGAAATATTAATTGAAGCAGTAAAAGTAGAATTTAACTAATCACCAGCCATATGAGTTACAACTTACAAAACAAGTAAACACTAAAAATTCCATCAAAGTAAAAAAGTTCAATGATTATAGTAATCCTCTTAATAAAGAAAGAAAGAACTGTGCCCTTAATTGCTTAATTATATTCTGGGCACTTAGAACTCTTCTAAGAAGTATTCGCCACATTTTCCCTTAAAAATTTATACAAGTAAAAAATTTTTTAAAATATTTTAAAATAACATTATTGACCCAAGGCACTAGTTGTGCTCATGGTTGAGTAGGCTATTATTGCTTTCAATGCTAGTCAGGCCCTTAGCCTTGGGGTGCTCATGGGCTACAATACTTTGCTGCAATAAACATCTGGTTACCTAGGTGTCTAGATTTACTACAGAAGGCTGCTTTTTTTTTTTTTCTTTTCTTTTTTTTGTGAGTTTTAACAATATGGCAGTAAAGTATATCAACTATATAATAATTAAAAAAGAAAAATACAAGAAATAATATAATCAAAGGAGAAACAAAGAGAATCACCAGAAAACTCATCAGAGAAATATCAATCTTTATTAGAGAAATAGTACCAGATGAGAGCATGAAGCAATACCATAGAGAGAAAATCCTAGCTGGTTCATTCACCCAGAAAGGCACAAGGCACAAACTCCAAAACTGAAAAAAACCCTATCTCATGATTAGTAATGAAACCCCCACTATAACTCATTTAAAATATCCTAGAATAACCCCACTACTAAATAAAATAACAAAACAATTTGTAATAAGAAACTTTACTAAACTACCACTGCCCTTATTTATTTAAAACGTGAGAAGCCCCATGGCTTTCTCTTGGTCTGCCACTGGTACATCTTAAAAGGTGAACCACCATCGGCTACATCAACTCCTTTAGCTGAGAAGAACTCTGCTCTAACGAGATGCTACTAGTAATGATGAAACATATCATAATCAATGTTCTACAAATCCAGTAGGGTATCCAATCATCAGTTTATTTGCCCATTTGACTAGACAATACCATTTGAAAGATAGTTTTGTACTCCAAATAACTTCAATTTGGTCACTGGCTTCTTAGGGAGTTTATCAACATGTGAACAACTTCTTTTAGGCACAACATCCTCTTCATGTCTCAGATAAAGATACGCAATATTAAAGATGGAACTGATATTGTACTCTGTTGGGAGGTTTATCATATAAGCATTCAAACCAACCCTCTTTAGAATCTTGCAAGACCCAAATTTGGTAGCTTTCAACTTGTGATAAATACCTTTAGAACCCTACCCTTTTGCAATTGAACCATAACTAGATTACCCACTTCATATTCTTTGACCCGTCGCTTCAAATCAGCCCATTGTTTACATTTCGCATTGCTCTGTTATGTTGTGGAACCTGATGTTACTGATGATCCAAGGAGGTACTGGTAATCAAGCCACGACAAGGACAAAATCGTACTTTTATGTGGAGGTCGATTAACCCTAAATTCCTTGGGGTATTTATATGTTTTTGTCTGCGACTAGGACTATAAGCGTTTTTGCACATATTTTCTTTGAGCATAGCGAAACTTCTGCGACTCCGTGGGTTTTCCCCAATTTGGGGTTTTCCACGTAAATTGTGTGTTCTTGTGGTGTTCGTGCTTGTTTTCTTTTTCTTTTGATTAATATTGCATCCCAAGATAGTTAGGTAATCCCTAACAACATCAGAAGAAAAGAAAGCTTTCTCATTCACTTGACGAATATGATCAGCATTATCATCTGCATCATCGCTGACCTGCATATTCATATTGTAATGGAATTTCACATAATTTGGTGATTTGCCATAGGAAACTTCAAATGGTGCACGGCGTATGGTTTGATTAATGGTACTGTTATATATTCAGTTTGTGGAAAAATCAAATCCTAAGTGGTGATCCATTTGCCAAACATCACAATAGATTACCCATTGTTCGATTGGCTATCTCTATCTATTGTCCATCTATCTATTGTCCATCCATCTGTATGAGAGTAATGTGGTAAAATACTTGAGTTGAGTGCCAAATTTTTCCCGTGTCTTCCAAAAGTGACTCATACATTTGAAATTTCAATCATATATAATGGACTTAGGATCTCCATGTAAATGCACAATATCCTTGAAGTACAAAATTACAAATTAGCCACCAAAGATGTCAGTAATCTTGGAACATAAAATAAAATGGGCCATATTTTCAAAAACCAATTCACTTCCACCAAGAAAAGAGTCATACCACCTTTGAGAATGAGGCAACCCCAACACAAAATCCATGCTGAGATTATCTCAAGAAGCGGAAGGAATTGGCAAACTCAGCTACACTTTGCTACAAGTTCCATGTCTCAAACCAAACGCTTCCAAAAACACTTCCCTTCAACAAGTGCTGTAGTCTTGTCTTTTCCATAGTATCCTCCAACTTCCCTTGGAGAGAAATCAGGAATTCATAGCTAAATCTCATGAAACAAATTGCCATCTTTAATAATAGAATGGTTTACTTCCTCTCCTGATACACCTCTCCAAAGCTAGCATTGTCAACATATAACTCTTTAAGAGCTTCAAAACACACAACTTGAATTGACAAAGTACTCAAAAGAAGCACCCTACAGCTGAGAGCATTTGCAGCACGATTTTGACTCCCGACTTTGAGCTTAAGTACAAAAGTGTACTCCTGTGATACCCTCGCAATCGGCTCACTTTGACCATAAGCCGAGGTAATACAAGAAACCCAATCTCTCATAAAGTCATTCATGGAGCACTCTTTAAATTCATTAGTCACCAACAGCCAAGAACCAACCTCACATAAAATGGAATCTATCACCATCCTCACCTCTCTTTTTGTCTTCAAAATTTCTATGATTTCTTTCTATCCAAATTCCCCACACAATGCCTTGAATTTAACTCCCAAGAACTTTCAACCTCTAGCCCCCTTTACTCCTTTTCCCCATTGATGAACAAGGTTCAATAGGGACTAATATAACAAAAGCCAAACTCATAACCAATTGAAAGCAGCCCCACACTTTCCTAGAAAATGGACAATGCATAAAGATATGATCACTTGTCTCCTCGTCCTGACCACAAAGGCAACATACTGAAGGGAACAGCATCATATAAGGCCACCATCATTGGAGAACATCCAAAGTATTATGCCTGCTTAGGGAAGCCACGCAATTGTAAGCCTTCAAACGAGGGGGTGTCGTAGCCTTCCATATTTTTTGAGCCAGGAAGTTGGACTGACTCTTAAGACTTTTTAGAAATGATACGAAAAAATGATTTGGCAGTGAAGCAACCATCCAAGGAAGGACTCCAGACTCTAGTGGCAATGTCAGAATTCGAAATACATACATCATTTAATTTTCCATTAGATCGACTTCCCAATCATGCAAATCTCTTGTAAAATTCAAATTCCAAGAGAGACCATACTCATTTTGAGAAAGGATTTCAGCAACAGCAGCATTTTTTAGGGATTCAATACAGAATAAATGAGGGAATTCCAAAGCCAAAGAGGAGTTTCCCCAAAAGAGATCTTTCCAAAAATGAATGTTCCTACCATTACCTAGAGAAAACTGGGCATGAGGATAGAACAAGGGGTTCACTTGGATAATGTGATTCCATAGCAAAGAGTGAGAGGATGGAAACAATTGATTGCAGTCTCATCCATTGGAATCTATTCCATATCTAGTAATGATGATGGATTGCCCAGAATCCCTTGTTTTGTTGCAAACCTCCAAAACCATTTACCTAGAAAAGCAAGGTTCTTCTCCTTAATCTTTCCAATCGCTAAACCTCCTTGATCCTTTGTTTGAATCACATCCTTCCAACTTACAAGGTGGTCCTTCTCAATATCCCATCCCACTAGACCTGAATATTAGATAAGGCCGCCTTAATTAGTATAATTCTTCCTCCCAGGTAGATGTATGATCGCTTCCAACAATCTAACTTTTTTTATATACTTTCTTGACCACTAGATCCCAAAAAGATGTCACTTTTTTATTCCCCCCTAGAGGCATCTCTAGATATTTTATAGGCCATACACCCACCTTGCATCCAATCATCCCAACTAACTCTGACAAGACACTATCTTCTATGGATATCCCCACTACACATGATTTATCCGTATTCACCTTTAGTCCTAATAGAGCTTCAAAAATTCAAATACACATCACCTTGTTTTTCACATTCACCCTCTCAGCCTTGAGGAAGAGAATGGTATCATCTACAAATTGAAGATGTGGTATCATAACTCTTATCTTCCCCTGATGAAAATCCTTCGACAAGGCCTTCATTTTCCACCTTCCTCATAGTTACACTATATGCATCAGCTACAATAGTTAATAGAAATGGAGAAAGTGGATCACCCTGTGTTAACCCCCTTGAGGACTTGAAAAAACCTTTAGATGTTTCATTCAATAAGATTGAGAAATAAGGATCTTTTATACACCATCTCATCCATTTAATCCATCTTTCCCTGAAACCTTTCTTCCTCAAAATCCCAATCCACTCTGTCATAAGCCTTTTCCAGATCCAATTTACAAACCACACCCCTCTTCCCTTTTTTGTACAAGTCAACGCATTCATTAGCAATCAATATGCTGTTTGTAATTTGACGCCTTTGTATGAAGGCACTTTTAGTGCTCAATACAACTATAACCATCAACTTTCTTAATCTTATCAATAAAACTTTCAATATAATCTTATATAGGCTCCTATCTAAGCTAATTGGCCTATAGTCCTTCAACTCCCTAGCCCCCTCTTTCTTTGGAATTCGCTCAAGGAAGGTTGATCTCATTGACCTGCACAACTCACCCCATTCATAGAACTCCCTAAAGAGAATGCCAAATGTGTATGGGGGGGTTCTCTTCCTGATTGCTTAGATCCTCTTTAATTCCTTGTATTGGTTGAGGCAGTGTTTTTTTCTTATGAGGTCCTGATCTACTCTTGTATATTCTTTTTAAGTTTTTAATAAATTATTGATCGTTATTCATCAAAAAAAAAAAAAAAAAAGATAGTGCAAAACATTATGCTCCAAAAATAGGAGGAACTCTTTATGAATAAGATATGGAAGCCAATGTCACAATACTTGTACCATCACATAATATTCAAGATTGTTTGTGGAGTACATCTGTCGGGTAGTGTTAAGCTTCTCAATAAAGAAAGCTATAGGATACCCTCCTTGGCTGAGAACAACTTTAATGCCGATGTGTGAGGCATCACACTTCACCTCGAAAACTTAGTCCAAATCAGGAAGGGCCAAGATAGGAGTTTCAGTAATGAGTCAATTTATTAAATAAAAAATTCTTCTTTGTTGTCGGGGTCCATATGAAACTCCCATTCTCCCTGCAATAAGCTATTGACGCCATAATAATATTAAAGTTTTAATGAAGCAGCAATAAAAGGTGCCCAAACTGTGAAAACTTCAAACGTTATCATTAGATATGTGGGTCGGCCAGTCAACAATGGTCTTCACCTTCTTGGTGTCTGTCTTCACTCCTTCAACTTGTACTGCAAAACCCAAAAGCAGCTTAAGGTTTTGCAAGAAATAATACTTTTTTTAGATTGATGTCGAGCTTTCCTTGGTATAAAACTCTCATCAACTGTTGTAGATGGTTAAGGTGCTTTGTTGGATCTTTACCTTAAATTATTATATCGAAGTGAACTACCATAAAGTGCCTCTCATCATCTGCATAATGTAAAAGGGAATTGGAAAGTGCAAAGTCTTCACAAACCACTCATATAGACCATCTTTGGTTTTGAAAGAGTTTCATTTGTTTCCAAGCCGAGTACAAATAGGGTGGTATCTATTATGAAGGTCGATCTTGTGAAAGGTCAAAAAACTAGCCAAGAAATCAAGAAAACCATCAAGCCACAGGATGGAAAACCGATACTTAATGGTTATCTAGTTAATTGCTTGACTGTTGCCATGAACAATCCTTCTTTGGTGTTAAGAGTGCAAGATGAATTAACCCCTTCTCTAATAATCCTTACACCTTTCTCCTCAATTCCACATGTTCAGCTGGCCTTATGCATTGGTGAGCTAAATTGGGTAGCGTAGCACCTAACGCTAAATCAATGTGAAGTTGTGTATATTCCGTAAAGGTGGCAAGCCATGAGGAAGTTCATTGGGAATCAAATCTTCAAAATTAGGCAACAATTCTTGAATTTGTGATGGTTGGTATTTTAAGATAGAAACTTGATCATTCACCTCTTGGACCACTAAGGCATATATCCACTGGGTCTCTTGGCTTTCTTCTACAAACCGTATGATGGTTAAAATATTTACAAAGTTCTCCCCTATTGTTTTAAAGGGTTTTAAAATGATTTTTCTTCATCCTTCCTAAACGTACGAATGTTGGCATATAGGTAGAGTGAATACCTTCCTTCTTCTGCAACCTCATTCTTCCCAACAGCACATGGTTGACATCCATAGGGGCAACATCATACACACTGAATCTAAATTTTTATCCCTCATAGAGAAATTAACCAAGCATTGGTTAGAAATTAGAGTTTTAGCCTCCTTGAACCACTCCACTTTGTAGGGATGTGGGTGCTTCTTTGTTGAGAGTTTGAGCTTCTTCACCCACCATTTTCTTAGACACAATATTCTCTGTACTATCCACATCAATAGTTATAGTATATACCTTTCCATTGCAAAGCATATTTGTATAGAAGATGCTCTTACGGAACCAATCATCGGTAGGATCTTGTAGCCCCATTACCCACTGTACGATCAGCATCTCTCCTACCATTGGGTTGAGGTCTACTTCTTCATCTTTTCTACCTAAATTATATGAATTTTCATCATCACTATCACTGCTGTCCTCTTCTTTTTACTTTGATTAGATTAATTTGACCATCAATCTGGCATTTTGGGCACTCAACCTGATGTAGAACAACAGTCCACAAGAAAAGTAAACAAGAAAAAAGAAGATAAGAGAGAAGAAGAGAAAAGATAGAGGGTAGAATACTCACCTCATGTGAGAGGTAAAGAGAAAACTTGAGATACCACACCCATTTCAACACACACGTGTCTTTTTTTTAAATAATCATCTTCATTGTTTTTCATTGATCTAATGTAGCCTTTAAATAGGCATTACATGGAGAATAAAATCCTAAATTCTAGATCTTCTAACAAAATAAACTTTCCAAATAAAAAAGACTCCTAAAGAAGAAAAAAAATCTAGGTTGGCACAATATTTGGCTTGTTGGCCAAGTTATTGAGCTCCACAAGATCTCAAACAATCTCCCTAAAATATTCTCCACAAAACTTTCTAAAAATCCTAAACTTGCTAGCCAAGTTCTCTAAAAAAACACTATTTCCATTTATATTGATACCCCCTTGGTAATTTGGTCATAACTTTCCCAAACCACGTAGGATTTGCACAATCTTGGTCTTGTTAGAAAGGTAATTGAATAACTTATCTAATAACCCCAAAATAAAGTCAAAAAGTCAAGTTTTTGCTAGAGAAAAAGTGGGTCCAAAGTGAAAAACGAGATTACAACTAAAAACCCAAAACAATAAACTAACCATGGCACTATTGCCCTTATTACAAAATTATCACTAACTAACGCTTTTAAAATAAAAAAATAACAGAAAAAATAAACTACTCTACTAGACTTGACACAGAGGGCTATCCATGATCCTCTAGCTTCTTCTTCTTGACATGTTATGCTCCTGCATCACAACCAACATATGACCAGTCATGCCATTAGTAAAACAACGTTGCCTTGAACCTTTAGATCTTTTATTGGATGGGGATTTGTGCTTCTTTCAGTCGGAGTTCGATCCGCCAATTCTTAGGCCCCTTCCAGTACTTGATCAACATTAATTTATTGTCAATCTGGTACCATGCTGCAAACAACACCTGAACCATTACCTCCTAGTGTTCTTATTTCAGGACAACCTTGAGAAAGCTGTGATTCCTGTGGTAATGGGCTTACATTAGGCTAGAAGTAGCCTCAAATCAGGTCTATGATAAAACCACATGTGTAGGTCTAAATTCCTTTCAGTTACACACAAGCAAAACCCATTAACAGAACTGATCTAAAGTACCCCATGTAGGTAGATTAGAGCAACAGAGTAATCACCAAAGATCAAGCCTTAAATCACAACACAGGATTCTGGAAATCAAGCTAGTTGATTGGTCTAAAACACTTCTCAGAATTATGAACTCTAAACAAAATCAGAATTATATGATTCTATAAGGATTCAGACTTTAAAATATTTTGAACTAGAAGTTAAGTACATATTGATCAGAACCAAGTACTGTGTGAGTATGGGCTTACTAGGGACTGATTTACTCAGAGTATAACAGTCTAGAATTCTCAACAGAAACACTTTTGAAAGAAACTGACTCGATACTTATTTGCTAGGATTGTTGAAGGCTGATACTTGATCAATCAGCAACTTATAATAACTTCAATACCAGCACTTGTGATTGAAGATTAAACACATAAAATAAAAGAGAAAGAAGAAGAGAAGAGCTGAAGTTGTCCAAGTTACTATGGTTAGAATAATAGCCCAAGCTATCTCCAATCCCATGCCCAAACATAGGAGGAAGGAGAAGCCCAAACTTTTCCCTTAGAAAACTCAATTCATTCAATATTCACCACTCAAGTCATTGGGAGCTATACTCCTTATAAAGAGTTACATCAATGCTCCAAAATGGAAAGTAAACTCTCACCAGTTTCTAAAAGATCATAACCATAAAACACTTTCTAAAAACTACAAGTGGAAATTACTTGATTAACTTAATTTGATGACCAAGGACTGACCAAAATAGAAACTAACAAAAGACCTAACTAGACATTAAAAGTGGAAACAAAAGACCCACCTATATGAACTCATTTACTTCTCATGGGAGAAAGGAATCTCTCTCCATACATAAGAAGGAGACAAAGAAAGAGCAAAGTAGAAGATGGAGAGTAGAAGAAGAAGATGATGGAAGGAAAGGGAAGATGGAAATTTCAATCAAGAAGAAAGAGAATAAAGAAGTAAGGAAACACCCCAGCTGTGGGTTTCTAAACACTTTATTCAAAATTCAATATTCATCAACTACCTATTACAAGCTATTGGACTATTATAGACCTTAACATAACCTAGTCACTCTTTTGACTCAATATACTAATCCTAATCTAAGTAGGACTCCTAGACACTAATTACTTTCCTAATTAAAACATAAACTTGAAATCCCTATCTTAGAACATATCAACCATCCCTATTCCACCTATTATTTGGACTCTTTAATCCTGCTACAAGACTTAAAACCCTTGGCATAAATGCCTAATTACAGGAATGACCCCAATTAATTAACTTTAACCCCTAAAGTACCTTAGCCAACCAGCAGTCAGCTGACTTTTTATTATCAATGGTCTAATTTGTAATAATTATGGAGATTGGTGCTTGACAGTATCCTTTATGTCATGTACACAATTTGTGCAAATCATGATAGTGGTTGTACATTGTTCTGTTTAATTGATTTTTCTTCTTTCCAATTTGCAATGCTTTCAGTTGGACCGAATAGCATGCCATGCCAGTTGATGGTGGGGTTCTATGCATATGCAAAATCGCTTGAAATACATGTGGACAAAGAAGAGTTGGAAGGTATTTTGACCATTTGTGTAAAGTGAAATCTGCTAGTGGTTTGTTTATATGCCTACTATTTTATGATAAACTACATTTCAATGATACTGGTATTTTATTATTTTTCTGGTATGCAAGAAAAATGCATTGACAAAGAGAAAACTAAAGGATGATATCTTACATGGAAGTACATTGTACACTTTCCCAGTGAGTGAGCTAAGCCTGTGGTAAATATTTGTTGGAACTTAATCTAATTGACATGGCCATATTGAGCAACTTGTTGCCCAAGAAATGAGAAATTTAAAGAAAAAATAATGAAATTTCCTTCAATATTGATCAACCTCTGAACAAGT
>JAOXJP010000017.1:3642975-3671145 GCA_025762735.1 Platanus orientalis
GCCCAAGCCCGGCCCTCAATAAAAGTGCGGGCCTCGGGCCCTCACCGGGCATAACTCGGGCCGAGCTTTTTCGGGCGTATTTGAGGGCCGGGCTAGGGCCAGGCTCGGGCCGGCCCAACCCATGCTCACCCCTACTACAATCTTTAAGATTTCTTGGTTTAGTTGCCTTCCCTTAAAGACCCGTTTGTTTGTTGTTTAAGATTTGACATCTAAGCCTTTAAAAGAGTTTTTTGTTAGCTTGCATTTGCAGTTTTGCACATGCTATAAAGATAACATGAGATATTTTGTTAGCTTTTCTTTTCTTCTATAGAAAAGAAAAAGTTCCCTTTAACCATGGAAGAAAATGGTCAACATGTCTACTCCCATCATACAGGTTTAAATAGGGCATGCCTAGGGGTTCAGACTCACATCTTATGGTCCCACTTAGGAGATCATAAGCATGCTTAGGGATAAATGGTCAACATGTGTACTCCCATCATACAGTAAGCATGAAATATCATAGTTTTGAAACCGGACAGGACTGGATCAGGTGGTCCAATATAGTTTGATTGGAACTGGCTCCCTAAACAGTTCTATAGATGCTTAAAACAGTAAATTACCATAATCCGCATATAACTGACAAAATCGACTAAAACTGGTCAGTTTTTTATGAACCTGGTTATAATAAAACCAACCGGAAAATTTTTTTAATTAAGAAGAAAAAATTAAAAACATGTCTTTCCAAATGCCAATCTCACTTTCCATGATTTTTTTTTTAATTTTTATTAAATTTTTTTGGTATGTCTAAAATTAAAAACCCGGTCATAAGCCTTCTAATGCATTATGAATTGTTTTATTTTTTTGGTATTTATTACAAATTACTTATGTTCAAAGTGAACCATGGTTAGATCATGCAAACCGACAGTTGAACCTGGTTAGACCTGAACCATCCATCTTACTGGTTCGATGGCCAGTTTGGTTCTCAAGCTCACAACAGGCTCGTCTAGGATTTGGCAGGCTCAGTCTGGGCCCATCTTGGCTTAGTTCACTTAGGTAAATTTATAATAACAGTCTTATAAAAGCCCAAATCTTGGAGATCATAAAGCTCGTAATTCATAAAAATTAAGATTAAAAAAAATAGCAATAAAGTATGCGATTAAGACTTCTAAGTTCTAACACCAAATGTAAGTATATCTAAACTGAGCCAGACTCACCTAGCTTGGATCAGGCTCATTTGGATATGAGATAGGTCCCTTGATTTATCCAACCATAAGCTCTTTTCCACTGTAACAAAGAAAATTAAACCATTCAATTAGTGGCAGTAACTCATGGATTATGCAAATCAGACGGTCCTTACAATGCAATTAGTGGGTCCATCTGAAATTGATATAATACATTTTAATAATTCATCATCCGCAGTTTGTACAAGATATAACCCGGATGATGGATGATTCTAGTCCCTTTTTTCTTTGTGCCAATTAGGAATTAAACCTAGGCTAGCCACTTAAACCTCCTCCATATATTAATTCATATTTTTAAGGCCCAGGTCCACATAACATTAATGTTATTCACATATACTCTAGCCAAGGAGGTACATTGGATAAATGTAACTTGCTCTAATGGTGTAGGCCCTTGGGGGTCAAAATTTAGTTTGAGCTTTTAGTAATACATTTAGTGCATTAGACTCCCTATTGTTATTTTTAAGCACAATACATGTGTCATTGCCAACATGGCTTTGTCATTGTTGCAGCTTTGCCTGTTTTGAAGACAGGTCATAGGTTCAACCCCGTCTTGTAATATTTTTTTAATGAATGGGTTCAATATTGTTACATCACGTTTTGATTAGGGATGCAACAACAATACCAAGAAAGCTTTTCATTTTCAACCTGCACCATCTCACTTCACAGACGTAAAATTGTATCCAAAATTTGATGTGTCCCATAATCCAAAGAATTTGACGATATTATTATTATTATTATTTGATAAATAGAATTTGATGATTTCAAGTGATTTGAAAGACTAATTTATTTTTGGGGTCCACTGCTTGGCCCCCTCCTTTTAGGTACGTAAAGTGACTTTCACCTTTTAGGGGGTGCTTATCACTTTTCAATGCTGATGTGTCCACCCCTTGATGCCATCCTAATGGGCTTGGATTATGTACAAACGAATCTCTTGAGAATTATGAAAACGGCACCAGAGGGACTGATGCATCAGTACCGAAAAGTGATTTACACTTTGGGGGGTCACTTATCACTTTTCAGTGCTGATGTGTCCGCACCCTGATGTTCACAGTTCTCACGGGATTTGTTCCAAAAAAATGGAGAAAAGATTAGGTAGGAAATCTGCTTTTCGATGGGAAAAAAATGAGGAATCAGGGTGTGGACACATCAGTGCCGAAAAATGATAAGTGTCCCAAAAAAAGTGTAAATCACTTTTTGGTACTGATGCGTCAGTTCCTCTTGTGCTATTTGTACAGTTCTCATGAGATTTGTTTGCACATAATCCAAGCCCATGTGTCAAACTACTCAGACCTCTGTAAGGGTACTAATTGATTAAAACATGATGGGTTTTTGAATTTGGTTTGAACACCTACTTTTTTCATCAGAACATTTTTTTGGACGTTTTTAACCCCAAACACAACACATTTCAGTTTATCATTCACCATACACACTACAGACATTTTTTGATCACAGAACATTTTCTTCCATATTTGAAACAGCTAAGGTGTGCATTGTTGACTAATGATTGAGAACCCATATTAAAATTTTCGTTTCCGTTCATATATTGAGGTCTTTTTCAACGTTTGATAATCAACCAAGGAAGTGCCGTTGAATGATTTAACACAGGTAAGTTGATGCATTCGCACTTCCATTAATTTCAGTACAAGGTATGAGCAGCCATCTCATCCTTTTCCTAGTTGATAATTGCAAGCTTTCTGTGTGACTAACTTGTGCTGGGTTCTTGGCTCTGCGAATTGTGGGAAGTGAGCTTTGATTGTGATTGATAGTCTGGTAATCTTTTGGGAAGTTGGGTTTTGATTCTCATGGATTATTTTGGATGATAAGTTAGCTTGTTGAGGAAATGGGTTTTGATTATCTTCAGTGATATGTTAGAACTTGGTTTCTTTCATGGATTTCCACATATGGAATGAGGGTTTCTTTGATAGCTTCTTGGAGAATTTTATTTTGATCCACAAGAATAAACTCGAAGGGCTTCATGGGTTTTTACAGATTTTCATATTTCAAAGAGGGGTTTTAGATCACAGATATGCTGGTATAATTTTTTGAGGATTCATTGTCATGGATTCTCCAGTAGAAACTGATGGGCTTCCTGGATTTTTCAGCCCTAAGCAGTAGGTTCTGATTTTTTGTTTAACTTTGTGAAGCTTGATAACCATTATCATTTGTGTCTTTCGTTTTGGAGAAACTGGGTTTTTCTGTCACGGCTTGGGACTGCCTCTTGGGTGAGTAAATGGGTTGTATATAGTTTCATGCACCATATAGAAAAATTTGATGAAGTTTAAACTTGGTTTACAATTTCTATCTTCTACAGAAGGCGTTTTAGATCCATTCTGTCTGTGTTTCTCATTGTGGGCAAATTTGGGGTTTGACTTTCAGTGCTTCTTCTTGCCTATTGATGACACTGGTTTGAGTGCATACATTTTATTTGTATAAAAGTTAGAAATATTTGTGGTGTATCTTTTTGGGTAATAATGGATGCTTTGCAAGTTATTTCTTCGGCTACACAGATAGTTTCTAGTATGGTAGGTGCTGTGGGGGCATTAGAACAAGCCTCTAGAAACCTTGATGAAGCTCCAAAGAGAATACGAAGCCTAGAGGGGTTTGTATGTGATCTGGAGAACCTGACACGCCGAATCAAGCAGAAACATGTCTACAAGCTTCATAACCCCCAATTGGATCACCAAATTCAAAGCTTGAATGCACTGATTGAAAGGTTGCATCCCAACATCAGAAAGGCCAGGACGATAGTGTCCAGAAGTAGGATTAAGAACTTGGCCAAGGTAGTATGGAATTCAATGTCTGGGGACCCACTCTCGAAACTAGTACATTCAATCAACCAGGACTTGAACTGGTGGCTTGAATCTCAGAAATTGACCAAGAGTGTTGAGAACGTAATAGATGCAACAGCACAAAACGCACCTGTTCGATTGAGAATAAATGGTGAACAAGGCTACCCAATTTCTAATAAATGTCACTTTGTGAGAAGCTTAGTAGAGAAAGAAGATACTCATCAGGTCATCCTTATTGTCGGGTTATCAGGAATTGGAAAGTCATGCTTGGCTCGTCAAGTAGCTTCTGACCCTCCAATTAAGTTTACACATGGTGCAGTTGAACTCGGGTTTGGGCAGTGGTGCAGTAGAGCTGCTTGTAGTGGAAGTAAGGAAGAATACCATAAGCGTTTAGCAAGGAAATTCTGTAAATTTTTAGTACAGATTGGATTTTGGAAGAAGATTAAAGATGAAAACAGTGGGGATCTTGAATATGTTTGCTGCTTACTTCAAGAAGCCTTATATGGGAAGAGCATTTTGGTACTTCTTGATGACGTGTGGGAGCAAGACATAGTTGAACGGTTTGCAAAGCTGTATGATAATGACTGTAGGTACTTGGTTACAACAAGAAATGAGGCTGTTTATGAAATAACAGAGGCTGAGAAGGTAGAAATATCCAAAGATGACATAAGGGAAATAAGCAAGGCGATTCTTCTCTACCATAGCCTCCTCAGTGAGGATGATCTGCCGGTATGAATTGGACATTATGATCTGTTTTATGTTTAGGGAAGTTTCTGGTAACCATCTGGTAGACTGTGGACTCTGCAATTGAAGTATCTGTAAACATGGCACACATGCAATGGGTGCCATCTTCTGTTCAATAGGTGCACGGACAATCATAAAAATATACCATAAAATTTAACAATTTGGAAATTAGTGATAACAAGATTTGATATTTTGGGATATAACATGTTGTAGTTGGGACCCATCAAACTGTGAGCCATACCCCCTGCATGTGTGCCACTTGTTTTGTGTAGTGTCAGTAGAGTTCTTATGCTTTTGAGAGTTTTAATGCTTTACAATATGTATTCTTTGGATTTCCTCTTCACATTTTGTTTGTTAAGTTGCTAGTTGCCTGTTTATGAACATAGGAACACCTAGAGCTTGGTTCTCACTTTCTGTTTCTTGCATGTATAATTGCTATGTGGAAAATTTTGTTCATATTTTCCTAGTGCTGTAGTGAATTCTTTTCTTACATGTTATGTGACTTGCTTTCAAGTCAATAAATTACATCAGATGCCTGTGAAGATTTGAAGTTTGGATAATTGTGGAATAACTATGATATGATCCCCTTATAGTATGGCCAAAGTACAGATTTTACATATTGATGGCATACTTGGAGACTCTAAAAGATAGAAAATGCCCATCCAACATAACCAACTTGCTAATGAAAAGCTCAAATTTGTCAAATTAGTTGCAAGAATCTTTTACCTAGGGTTTCCCTCACTCCAACTCTTACTCCAGGACCTCCTTTGTTCTTACCACAAATGATGACCACTATGATTTTCTCATGGCTAACTTTAGATCAAGCAACTTTGTCTTATCCACAGTCTAGTTTTTTTTTCTTGGTAAATATCCATAGTCTAGTTTAGATACTCCAATTTTTTATGAATTCAATATCCTTGAAAGTTAAAGTAATGTATTAAAATAGATGATAAAGACAACATTTCCGTAACATAATTCTATAAAAATGATTAGGTGCTCCCACTTGCTAAATTTTTGGGGAGATGCTGCTTCTCTGCCTTAAACCCCTCTTGATGAGCTGAAGAGGTTATGTGATTGCATTTTCCAGCTGGTTCTTGCTACTAATGGAAGGGATATTGGTATTTTATTTATTTATTTATTTATCTTTTAAACTTGGTTCCTACAAAGTCAAAGTCCTACGTGTGTTTGCCCCATCACAAGATACCAGCCTTGCAACAATGCCAGATGATATTTGGTTTTCATATACAATTCGTACAAACAATAGTTTTAGTTTTTCATTTCTTTCACCTAAATGAGTTCAAACTGGTTGGATCCATGTGGATAAATATCAACACAACATTGCCTTATCCCAACTACTTGGGGTCAGTTGCACGAATCGTATTCCGCCATTCAACTCTACCTAGGGCCGTATCTTCTGCTGAATCATTAACCCTTGAGTCTTTTTTTACTACTTCAACCCAAGTCCAATTTGGCTTTCCCATTGTCCTTTTAGAGCCTTCACCTTGCACCATATCACTCCTCACTAGTGCAGTCATTACTTTTTGTTGCACATGACTGTACCATCTCAATTGACTTCCCCTCATCTTTTCAGCCATTGGTGCTACCCCTAAGTTCTCGCTACATTCTTTTCGGATTCTATCCTATCTGGTCCCGCAACATATCCATCTCAACATCCTCATCTCAGTTATGTTCATTCCATGTATATATTTTTTCTTGACTGCTGACATTCTGCTCCATAAAGCATGGCTTGTCTTATTAGCCCTCTTAGTAATCCTTCTTCATATATTGATGCTATGTGTTGACCACACTGCACTTGAGAAGTACCTTTCACACAATCCACCTTCCCAAATTCTATGGGCAACATCCTTTCAATCTTTCCCTTCTTACCAAATGTTAAACTAAGATAATGAAAATGGTCTCTAGTGTGCCTTGGTCATCAATCTTAACTCCTCCTCATTTCTGCTCCTATTTTACTAAAATTGTACTCCATTTATTAAACTTTGTTCCAGCTTATCTTAAAACCTTTGATTTGTTTTGTTTTGTTTTTTGGTTGGCCTGAGGGGTATTTCCTCAAGCATCTTATTTTTCTCTAAGAATCTTGGTTACAATTTGTTAATTACACTATAATAAGAACTATCTACATAGATTTCCAGTAAGTTTTTCAGTTGTTCCAGATCCTTTCTTATTAGGATCAACTATATTGTTTCAACCATCATTTGTTAACATAATTATAGGCATCAAAATTTTGCAGGGTTAATTAAAACTATAAAGAAAGGCCTACACCCTTTTGAAGTGTCAAGAGCTACCTGATGGAACCCACAAGCCCTCATGTAGTGCAAAGAAATTTTGTTTCACCCAGGCCCAGGTTTTCCCAACCAAAACTTATGAGCTACTATGTCTTAGCAATCTTAGTCAAGTTGCACCCCATAAGCCCAAGAAGGGTGGGTCCCTCTAAATAGTCCATGAAACTGCACTTGGAACAGGCCCCACTTTGTATCCAATCAAATACCTATTAAAACCCATCAAACAGGGACAATTTAGCAGGACCCACCTTTCTTGGTTTGCATGTTGCAAGTGAGCTTGGATTGCTTTGACTTATTGGCCCATGGGTTGTATTTTGGAAAACGTGGGCTTGCTAATTGTGAAAGAAAAATAGGAGTACCCTAACCCTAAGGCCTATAAAATACAAGAGCTCTCAAGGCATTGGGACCTCTAGACCTTGGAACTTCAAGATTCAACTTTCTACAGTAAACAGTTCTTGATGTTGAAGGCCTATCAAATAATAATAATAATAAAGATTTGTCCACCTGTTGATGTGCTGTTGATCTGACCATCGAATTGACTGTTGACCTCTTGGTGAATTATGTCATAGCCCAAGATCGCGACAGTTGGATCATCCTAACCATCTTACTAATCTTTTTTATGGTGATAAAATGTAAGCAAAAATAATACCTACTATCTTGAAGGCATTTCTTAACAATAACTAATATTACTTGACTGATCCCTGTAATTTCCCTTCTCTTCTTATCTGTCTGGGTCCTCCCTCCACCCTCTTTTGTGGCCTTCTCTGGTAATTTACTGAATTTTGTTAGTGTTTATTTTGTAGTTTGTGGCAGCGAGCTTGCTTGAACGTTGTGGCCACCACCCCCTTACAGTAGCTGTCATGGGTAAGGCTCTCAGGAAAGAGATAAGAACTGAGAAATGGGAAAAGGCCATCAGCAATCTCTCCACCTATGCTACTTGTGCACCAGGTCCTGTCTCATATGTGAATGAAAAAGAAGCTGAGAACACACTAACCATCTTTGGTTCATTTGAGTTCAGCCTAGAAGCCATGCCTGAACACTCCAGAAGGCTTTTCATAACTCTTGCGTCACTGTCATGGGCCGAACCCATCCCTGAAGCTTGTCTAGAAGCTCTCTGGTTGGTGCTGGGGCAGGAGAGTTTGTTCCCTCTTGTTGTTTGCAAACTTGTCGAAGGTTCTCTACTGATCAAAACTGATTCTTATGCAATGTACCACATACATGACATGGTTTCCTTGTACCTTGATGGCAAGATGAATGATGCGGTTGAAATTCTACTGACTAATTCTACCCCTGAGGGTGCTGCGTCAATTGTCCCATGGCTGTTTATTTTTGGGAAACAAGAAGTTAAAACAATTGCCGAGCAGAAGATGAAGTCTTTCCTCAGTGTATTACAAGAAAAACAGGCAATGATTGCCTTAGAAACTACTGTCCAAGCTCTCATGGTTAGCAAATCCATTTCTGAACTTGAAGCTAGTAGAGCAAGCTTTAGTAGCCTATTGGGACCTAGGATCGCAGACCTGATCTCAAGTGGCTCACCAGATCTAATTGCAGGGTCTGCAAAGGCTATCACAAACATATTTAGTAAGAGTGATTACTGCGACTGTTTGCCATCTCTCGAAACTGTGAATGCAGTTGACAAGCTCGCTAGTATATTGGAGAACTGTGAGGATCCCATGATTCAAACCAACATCTCAATTGTCCTTGCAAAGCTTGCGGAGTATGGAAGCCCAGAGACTACCGATAAGGTTCTTCACAGCATCCCCTTAAACAGGCTAGCTGATCTGCTTGCTCCCACAGCAGAGGAGTGGCATGACAGCGTGTTTACAATATTGATGTCCTTGACCAAGGCTGGAAAGTCTAAGGCAGTTGAGAAAATGTTCACTTCTGGGATTGATAAGACTCTTATTGGGCTCCTTGAGAATGGATCTGAGGTTGCGCAACACCATGCTATTGTCACATTGAAGACTTTTTATGAGGTGGGGGGCCCGCTTGCCAATAATTTCCTTCGACCTGGTACGCTAAACCTCTTGCCTTGGCATGCGAGGCTTAGCTTGGAAAGATTCATTTTATCAGATAAGAATGTTCCCAATTCTCCGAAGCCACAGACCTTTGAAGATCTTATTCACAAGGTCCTTGATAGAGATCACAAGAGGGTATTGGAGGCAATGCAGGATCTCATACCAATCATTGAGAAGGCTAGCGACCCAAGAATCCGGGACATGATCATAAAGAGTCCACTCATAGAGAGATTAGCAAAGCTCTTGCAACATGGGCTCTTAGGACAAAACTCAACAAGATCAGAATCTGCCTTTGTGCTAATGAAGTTGGGTTGTTCTGGTGGAGAGCCATGCATCCTGAAGTTCCTTGAGTATGAAATTGTCCCTGAGCTTGTCAAGATGATGCAGTGCAACATTGCTGAGTTGCAGGATTCAGCATACACGGCGCTCCACCAGATACTTTTTGGGAATGGTGGGACCCTTGTTTTAAACCGGATCCTTCGGATGGGCCTCATTGAGAAGTTTGCTCATTCAATTGATAGTAAATCAATCAAGACAAGGGAGGTGAATGTGCATTGTATCCTCGACCTCGTCGAGTTGGGTAACAAAGCTTGCATTGAGCGGATACTCTCTTTGCAGGTGGTGGAGAAACTGGTGAGGTTCGAGGAGGCCAGTGGTGGTTCTGGTGACACTGTGGTTGGGTTTATCAAGGGGATGGATAAGGGTAAGCATCTTTCAACTGCTGAGCGGCGGATTATGAAGCAGCAGGTGGTCAGGAAGGTAAAGACAGCTATAAGAGGCCGTAAATTTGAAGTTCAGATTGTAGCTGCTGTAGAAGCCTGTGTCTCTGAGGGATCAAGAGGTGCCAGTAGTAGTAAACAGAAGAAGTAACGGGTTAGCTGCAGAATATAGTGACGGAAAGGGTGTGTTTATGGCTGACTCTTCTGTGCCATTACTGCACCTGAGCATCAGTAGATCTGGCCACATGATAATGGCCATTTTAGCACGTGAGTTGAGCACATGTTTGGCTGTATAAGAAGGTGCATTTTTGTATTTAATTGGTTTATCTTTCTGAGAATAATCAGTTTAGTCAATGGTTCTTTTAGGCACCTTGTATTCAGAGCATTCCACCTGAGGTGCTACATTATTCATGTCCCAAACAACCCTTAATGCAAGGTCATGGCAGAGATTTGTGAGGTTGGTTCTTCCAAGGTGCATGAGCTAGGGTTGGGCTGTGGGCTTTGTGATGCAGCATGCATGTAGGTTAGTGGGTGTGTGCCCAAGAGTTAAGAATAAAATTACAAAAGTAACTAATAAAGATAAACATTCCTACTTGCACATCCACACACTAATTCAAGATGTGTTTTAGGTTCAATTTAATATGCATGTTAAGAATTAAAGTTTACAAAGAAATAGACAACATAAAACCTAAACAATGTGATTAAAATATAGGCAAACTTAGATATTAGAAAAATACTAGGTTGCTGTCCAAAATTCTGAACATGATAAAGTGTTTAAAACTAATAGGAAAACATGAAGGAAAGTACCAGAGAGCAATATGGGCCAGGGAAATCTATTAGGGAATCAAATAGGCTAAGGTTGATAGGATTAATGAAGGTCAATATCAGGTTTTAACTGAGAATTTATGTATTGAACAGTAAATTTTATCAGCTATTAACCAAAAACTCAAAACCACAATGTCAACTACATTATAGGATTCAAAGAGGTCATTATAGTCACAAAAATACTTTGTAAATATTGTCAATACTCTTTATGAAGCTTTTAGAAGATGATTGTAGATGATGTCATGCAAAAACCAATCAAACAAGAGAGTTTTGAAATGGCTGAAAATTTCAGACCCTGTGAGAAGGAGTACCGCTAGCTTGGGAGTATTTTAGGTTGTTCTTCATCAAGGATTGACATCTGGACAGGCTCTCACTCCCCTTAGGATTGTCCAAGGGTCCCTAAGATCCTTGCAAAATTTCAAGACTGAAGTCCCCTTGATGAGAGAGAAATTGAAGAAATCATGAGAGACCCTTTATGTCATTGTTTAATGCCAGCAGCTGAGAATTTGGGGAATATCTCAATCAAATAGGAATTTTGGGAATGGATCCCACTACCTTTAGGATTGTTTAGGAGCATCTAACAACCAAGGAAGAGCTTAATAATCAAATCCCTATATTGAAGGGTCTGTGAGTGATCTTGTAAAATCACTTTCGGTTGGGATTTAACGCATGTACTGAGATGAACCTGCATAAAACTCTTTGAACAACCATTGTAACAGATGGGAACTCCTCTAAATATGGTTGTTCCACTCTTAGGAACACCAAGGGTGCTTAGCTTGCTCAAAACATCAAGGTGATGATCTCTGGTTGAACTTCTCGTAGTTAAATAGTATTCAGCACAATAAAAATATTAAAATAGGGTATAAATAAAGGGCAAAAGCAAATCAGAATAGTCAAAACACAAACATAACAAGTGTAACTAGCAATAATACAACTAGAGACAAATCAGAATATTGATCACAATACAAACATGAGAAATAGAGAAACTACCCAATCAAATTTCCCATGGAACAAGTTATGGAATTTAAAAGTACCCCAAAAAATAAAACACTTCATATGAAAAGCTTGCAACGAAACATTACCAATAAAAATGAACCTCATTAAAAGGAAGATGAATATAGATCCAAAATGCTCCATTTGTAAAGAATATAATGAAACAACCTTTCATGGATTAATAAAATGTCCATTAATTGAGCAAGTATGGTTTATTTCACCATTAGCAGTAAAAGTATTAGACACTAGAGCTACCAATTTTCAAGACTGGATCAAAAACTGGTTAGAATTCCCTAATATCACTAATAAAGAAAGAATCTTAGTGAAAGAATTGTAATACTATGTTGGTTCATATAGAAACAAATGAGTGAAATTATATTTGAAAATAAACAATTCAATATACAACTAATCCTGATGAATGCTTGTAAATTGGTGAAGGAGTTGGAGGCTCTAAACCAAATCTAGAATGATGAAAAGCATAAGAAGAATAAATGGGTACCTTCTAATGGTGACATATTAAAGGTGAACTTTGATGAAGCTACAAATGAAAACAGACAAAAAAACTCTTTGTGAGTGATAACACAAGATGCAAAAAGGGATTGATCACAGCTAGAGCAAGATCACGGCATTTGTGTTCCCTACTCATGAGTGAAAACAAAGCAGCACTATTTGCCTTGAGAACTGCCCAAGCATTAAGAATCACAAAGTTAATAGTGGAAGGAGACTCTGTAGAAGTAATCAATGCTCTAAAAGGAGCCTTGGAGGAATGCCCTAGAGAAATAAAAGTTTGTATTGAAGATTGCAAAAGACTATTTTCATTTTTTTCTATTTTAATCTTCAAGCATGTTGGTGGATTATGAAATAAAACTGCACATGCAATAACCAAGAATGGAATTGATGGATCGAATGCACTCATTTGGACATCATCAAATCCACCCACCTGGTTATCCAAAGTGATTAAGGAGGATGCTATGATGTTATAAAATTTATTTGTAATTAAATTTACATTTTACAAAAAAAAAAAAAAAAAAAAAAAAAGGAAGAAGAATAAACCTTCAACTCAAGGGAAATGAAATGACCTCCACCACTAGCATTAAATTAGGAAAGAGCCTACACCCATTTTAGGATTGTGGGTTTCTTCAACGTACAACAAGGAAGGAGATGAAGAAGCCATAGTCAACCATAGCTAAATTTTTATTCAAATTCCAATGCCTCTAAAACTTTTAGTCATGGGCTCTTGTAGAGAGTCCCACGGCTAAGGTTAAATCAAAATAGAAATCCCCCCCTTCTCTCTTATTACAAAAACATCCCTCACTCAAAAAAAAAAATACCCTCTAAACATGTATTATGACTAAAGTACCCTTATTACATGTGACATAAAATAAAAACAGGTAAAATTAAAAGTAAACACCCTAATGGAACCAAAACATGGGTATCATCTTCTTGTGTCGCCTCTAATAAACCTAGAACTCACTCCTGGACTTGATGTCCTCATCATTTTGTAGCATGGGTTTTATGGACTTGAAAAAATTGGGGTTAAGCCAAATAAGCAAAGCTAGAGGTCCTCAACATTTGGCTTGTCACAATTCTTAAGCCCAAGCCAAACCTCAGGCCAACTGAAAAGTATCGAGCCTAAGCCAAGTTTAGGAAACCACTTGGCTCCTAGGCAGTGTTGTTCATCATGGGAAAACAATATCCATCAAAATGCTAAAAACATAAAACTGCTAGCTAAACATGTTTCAAGAAGCCTTTTATTTACTATCTTGCCATACCAGAGTCTTATCTTTGCCATACCTTTTATTTTTTGAGATCTGATCAGATTAACCTGCTTAAGCATACTGATGAACAAAAAATATAGATTACTGTTTTTTATGGGTCTTCTTTTTCTTTTTGTTTTTTGTATTTTTTTTATTTGGTTTTTGTTTATTGATTATTGTTTTTTTGTTTTGCTTTTATGACTTTTTGTTCATGCAGTACAGTCAAGTGCTTGAGCTGAATATTGAGGTTTGCTTCACTTAGGGATACTGACAAGGCTGGTTATGGTGCTCGATTTTACCTGCAACATAGGGCAGAAGAGGCCTTGGTCTACTTTGAGCATGAGTGTTTGTCATATAACAAGATTGAATCTGTGACCTCTCACACGGAGGGCATGGCTGCCAATGATTTGAATATTTATACATATATTAAACAAATATGGGTCAATTCATATCCTTTGATTAAATATTCTATTTGTTTAGAAGAAAAAAAAATTATGATAAAGGAACTGAATATGGAACTATATTGATTTCCTTATGCTAATATTTATATTCATTTAAGTTAATATATATGTATATAATTTTATGTTTATTACACACACACACACCATGTTATAACATATAAATACCTTATCCTTAACCCTAACCTATTTCTCCTCTCTCATTGCAAAAGAAAGTTGAAACTCTAGTTGAAACCTTTCCTAGTGAAAATGTCTGATTATTATGTGTTTGGTTCATATTCATGTTCGCTTAATGCAAGTATGAACCCATGTGTATAAATATTAGTTCGTTTAAAATATCCAATTATAAATGAACTAATATATATATATATATATATATTATAACTAATGGCTGGTTTTTAAATTACTAGTCATATTTTGATATTGTAGGTCATGTTACATTATATGAGAGCATATAAATACTTTTAACATTAACCCTAGCCCAATGCCTAACTTAAACGGATATGAATATATTAACCTATAACTTAATGTATTTATGTAAGTGGATATATCAGCATTCATATGTAGTATTTGTCTAATTACTTAATGGATACAAACCATGTGTATACGATTCAATTAAATATCCATTCATTTAAAAAATATCCAATTATAAATGAACCAAGTACTGATATGCCAATATTCGGTTTATTTACAGCCCTTTTTCCCTATCAGGCAACTCTTCTCCAGTTTGAACCCTATTGCCCATCTTCTATCTCTATAGTTCCTAGGTCCTTATTGTCTTCCTAATTTTCATTACCATCATTGTGTCTTCCCTTTCATTCTTGAAGAATGATATAGAACTCTCCAACAAAATAAAAGCAATGCTATTCAAGAATCAATGAATTGTTTTTCTGTAGGAGTGTGAGCTGTTGACCATTATCAAGATGACCAGTAGTCAATTGTTCCTTTTCATGTCCACCATTAATTTTTTTTTCTTTGTTTCATCTGCATTTTGATTGAGGTATGTGGGTGTAGCGGTGTATTAGTTTGAGCTCTCAATCCATAGTACCCTTCAGGCTTCCGAGCTCTCAATCCAGGATTCCCTTTATTCCAAGAACTCAACCATTTTTTGTTTGGTCAAATATATGTCTGAATGCATTTGTATTAAGGTAAAGGAAGACCAAAATAAGCTTCTTTTTTGGTAAGAGAAAACCAAAATAAATTATGGTATAATGTTTTGTTGTTAGATTGAAGGTGGTTTCGTTTCTTCTTCTTTTTCTTTTCCATAGTGTTGTAGTTTCTTTTTCTTTTTTCTTTTTGTTTTTTTTTTGCCATTACTAGCAACTCCGTCCCTATGGATTTTGAGAATAGGGGATGAAATCAGTCCTAAAAGCAAGCCTGTATCACCATGAAGTGGTACATGACTCACAAATGACATTTAGTGCAATGGTCCATAGTCTTGCTGCATCAAAAGGTATTTATTGGTAACATCATGCATGATATCAATCTTGCCACATGTCATCACCTTACCATGTCTTAAATATTTCAAAATGGTTCTTTTCTTGATATTTGGCTTTACAATTGAGATTATGTAATGCCTAAATTACCCCTTGTAAATCAGACTAGCACTTAACCAATACTATATAAGGCTATCGTTTATACTTGAAGGGTTCCTCTCTACATTTCTAACGATGGAGGAGAGGGGGAGTGTCTCAACCAAAACTCCTCACAGAATCTCTCCCTCATCTTGTGTTTATAGCCCCAAAATATTTGTGTCATGACTTAGAACTAGATTTTTGGTAGAAAGTGTAACTAGATATCCTAATATGATATCCAGCTAAGTAAATGGATATGGACAGGAATCCTATTGTAAATATCTTATGTATATCCATCCGTATTCATATATGATATTCGGTTAAGTAAACGGTTTTGAATACGGATGTTCTTGTAGTTTACATCCCTACCATAGAGGCATTGCCACAACCACCAGGGCAAGGAGGCATTGGCCTTGCCAATCCCCTTTTTTCGTTTGTAGTAATGTTCCATTTTTGACAAGTTATTACTAATTTAGACAATCTATCATTGTATTCAGACACATTTCTAGACTAGCATTTAATGTGACTGGGGGCATAAATGCATTAAAAACAGATAAAAATGCACTGGCACGACTACATGCTCACGATGGTCGTTTGGTTCACAATAACCCTTAGCCATAGAGTGGAACAAAGGAACAGATTGAGATTTTAAACACTTAAAGAATTGGAGATATCAAAATTATGATATAGTGTCTATGAGTTAGGAAAACATATATTAGGGAGAAGCTCATTGCCATATGTATGAAAAATGTAATTTGCTTTTTTTCCCGCCAATCATCTCCTGCCACCTGTTAGACAGGACCTTAACAGGTCATAGGCCAGCAGAAGAAGATCCTTTGCGACAAACAACATATATACTAAGAACTAGAATGTTGAGATGGATGGGTGGAACTGTAGATTAAAAATGAATCTATTCAAGGAAACTTAAGTGTAACAATAATAGGTGATAAGATGCACCAAAGATAATTGAGAATATTTGATCTTTTGTAATAAAGACCAACGACTGCTGCACCACACCAGTGAAGAGTGTGATGATGCAGCTTGAAGAATTAAAAGGACAAGAGGAAGGCTAAAAGTATCTTAGGTGTAAATAATGAAAACAAATATAATGACTTTTGATTAAACAACAGATATGGCTCCAGATAGAATGGTATGGCGAAATATGATTCATATTATAAATAACCCCAAGTAACTGAAATAATTTGAGACAATACAAGGAAATTGCAATCAAAATTCCATATAGGCCCATCACCATATACCCAAAGCGGATTTCTTGCAGGCAAAAGATGAGCTCAAGCAAGGTTTCCACAAACATGCGTAAGTAATCTTGCTTGAACTGCCACTTAGAAGAAGAAAAAAAAAACCCAAGGTAATGGTTTTTGCCCTCCTTTATTGGCTATTTGACAGCTTGAGCAAGATGCTTGTGCATGCTTTTGGAAAGTTTGCTTGAGCTGATCTTTTGGCTGCTTGCAACACAAAAGAGTTGCAGCAACCATGAAGCACAAGGCCCTAAGCAACACGTGATGGAAAAGTGAAAAAACACCCAGCCCTGGTGCAAAAAGCGGTAATGTTTTTACACTTTTTTCCACCACATGTCAATCAGCACCTTGTGCCTCAGGATCCGCAACTTTTTGGGCTGCAGGAAATCTGCTTTGCCGTATACCAGCCCTACTACATTACATACCATATATCTTACTCGTTAATTTGAATGATTAATTAAGTGGATCATTCAATAAAAAAAGGAATTAACCCAAATTCAAGACAAATCGAAACTCTTTAACGATTCCCATCATTAATCTTGTATGCATTAATCCTCCAGAGGTCCTCTCTGATCAATCTCATCATGTTAAAACGGTGGACCCCTATATATAGTATTAGAGTAAGAGTCCATTAAAGATAATGCATCTTAGTTGCACCTTATCATGATATTTCTAACCCATACACTTTTTGCAGGGCCCTACCACCTTTGTGTTCTGGGCCGTCCCGTGGTGCTGGAGATACGAGTCCAGGTGGGCAACCCTACCTAGAACCGTATCCTCTGTGCCACCATAAGGTGAGCCACAGACATAAAGGTAGTGTGGGGCCCATACACTTTTTGCAGGGCCCCACCCCCTGTGTCTGTGGCTCACCATAACACCTTATGGTGGCACGGAGGATACGAGTACACCCTACCCTTACACCTGGCCTACCATCTCTACTCATCAGGACCATACTAGCTATAGGCCCACCTCTTGGATTGATCGAACGGTTTTCATGTAGGTAAAATGATACATAACCCGGATTTGTAAACCTAAAACCCGACCCGATAAAACCTATGGTATACGTTAGCAGAGACCTCTCAAGAGTATATAGCGTACATTAGCGAAAGACATGGTCTTTCTCTAGAAAGCGCGTAATCGTAGTTTGTACCGCATTGTATTCCAGTATTTATGTGAAGCCAATTTCAAAAAAACCCCTGTGAAAGCTCTCAACCTCAAATCTTCTCTCTCTTTTTCTGCCCTGATTTCTCTGCAATGATTCCAAATTCGAAGAGCCCTCTACTTTCCATCTCTTTCTGAGATTACCCTTTTTTTTATTTTCATTTTTCATTCAAAATGGAGGATGAAATACTGAAACGAAACACTGACTGCGTGTATTTCTTGGCTTCTCCTCTCACCTGTAAGAAGGTTTGTGTTGAACCAGTCCTCTTTCGATTCTTCCATTTCGTTTCTACATGGGTGTTTTTGACCTTGTGATTTTATGGGTTGGTTATACTGCAATTAGTTGTTGTTGTTGTTGTTTTTTTTCCTTGTTCCTTGCTTTGTTTCTTGATTCTTATGTGTTGTTACAGTCCTTCCTTTAAAGGATCTTTGTTTATTGGATTTCTGCCTCGGAATGATCTGGGTTTTGTTGTATAGATGGAATTGAATGGAATGTGGGGAAATTTTACTTTCTATGCCTTTCAGTAGTTTGGGAATTGTGATTTCGTATCTTTGTTTGTTTCATTTTTAATCTCTCAGAGATTTTTATTTCTAGGGTTTTCTTAGAATTCCCTGGAAGAACGTCACACGATGTATGTTTTGTTTCCCCTGATTTGGGAATCAAAATTTTGTTTTCTTTGTTATTTTCTTTAAACATGTGAAAATCCTTGCACGTTGAACTTTATTTTGGACGCAAAGAAAAGGCCTCACTAATACTATAATTTTCATTTGTTTTCACCTAACTTGTTCTGAATTAGCTGAAATTGATTTAGGAGCGGGGGTAATTGTATTTTTGGATTTTGGCGAATGGTTGGGAAGATACTGAGCCCTGTTACTTTCTGTTGGATTTTTTTTAATCAATTTAGGGTTTCCTGATTCGTTTTATATGGAAACCTGTTTGAGATTTGGTTTTTCTTTCCAGGGGATTGAGTGCGAGTATCGTCATAGTGAGAGTGCGAGGCTCAACCCGAGGGATTGCTGGTACTGGTTGAGTGGGAGTTGCTTTAATCCGACCTGTGCTTTTCGACATCCGGTGAGCTTTTCTTTCTATTCTTTGTATCTATGCAATATGCTACATATCAGTCAGGAAACGTAATTGGGTGCTTGAAATTGATGTCGCATCTATCATTCAAAGCCTAGAGATCAACTTAGAGTAAATTTGTTTGACATTTTTTTTTCCTCAATAAGTTATGAAATGTATTGGTACCCTCTTTGACTCTTGTTTGATGGATATTACTACCTAAAATTGGAGAATCACATTTAATGAATTTGATTGTCCAAGATGGAAGTTTTGGCTTGATGTTGATCTTTCAGGCTGATGCTCAACATTTGTAAATTGGATATTTTAGAGGATTATAGGAAGGTCATTTATTCATCCATGTGGTTTTCTACATAAGATTAGATGCAGGCATGCTGGTCCAGTTGTTGAGCTCTAAAGACTATAGAGTCCTTGAGAGAACATCAATTTGGGCTACCAAATATGTACCTGTATTTCAGTTATTTTTTTCAAGCATGAGGATATTACAATTAGGTTACAAGTATGTTCTTTATTCTAATTGGAATCATTATGTTGGAGGCCAATTTAAGTTGTTTTCATGAGTATTTGTTCTGGGTGAATAATTGAAAATTTTATATTAACAGTATTGTGAAAATAAGTTTAACATACCCAAGGAATTTTTAGTAACATCCTTTAATAAGCATGATTTGGAAATGCATCTGACATGCATCTATAGAGCCCTTTTTTTTTCCTTTTTAACTTTGTCAACAGCTTGATGTCCAACTGTCTCTCTCTCTCCCTCTCTCTCTAATAAGTGGATCTCTATCAGTAAAAGGCAAAAAATATGCTCCTGCTTATAGCACCTGTTTTATCCAGCTCAAGGCTGGTGAAGAAAACGTAGCACAAAAAGTGGGCAAAATGAGCATTAAAAAATTAAAAAAAATTACCCTGAAATACCCTCCATCTCCATCTTCTATCTTTTCTCCATGAAATGCCTTCCTGTGAGAGATTTTGATTAATGGATATTCTTGGTATCATCAATTTTCCGTATGCACCAAGTCATCTTGGTTTGCATGCATCCCTTTCTTCACTCGAACAAGAATCCTTTGCAGATCTTTGTAGAAGAGAAACTCTCATATCTTCTGTGTGGCTGTGCAGTTCACGGATTATGAAAACCATCAAGGAGAAGGCCTTCCTCACAGATCAATATGTGGACTCACCTGTTTTTCTTTCTTCCCCATTGCTTTTTTCTCTTTATGATTTGAAGAGAGATCGAGATAAATGGCTTTCCACTCAATACTCGCTAGGATAATCTCATCTCTTTCCGGCTCCTCTGGTGATTTCAACTGAATTTGGAGCCAAGGAGATTCCACAGAATCAAACCATGAATGTGGAAATGGACTGGGAATTTGTATAGAATTGATGTCGTTGCTGATGTTTTCATCTAGAGTAGTGAGTTTTGTTCTCGTCTTCATCTGAAGAGTGGAATTTTAGTGCCAATTGTTGGATCTTTTCAGTAAAGTCTTTGTAAGAATATCCATCTAAGCTAGAGCTGCAAGCCTTCTTTAAGATCTGACCTTTCAATTTCAAGATTATCATATGATCAAGACTTTAAGAGCTTTGTCGATGATGTCTCAAACAAAGCTGATCGTATCGATCCATTTACAAATTGGCAGACAAGAGCTCGATAGCTACCCCTGTTTTTCAATGAAGAAGAAATTTCAGACGGGAATGTCTAAAGACTAAGAAGAGGAGTGACGAACTATTGGTTGCCACCAATACAAACTGGTATCAGCAACCTTTACTTCCATACCTCAACCACTAAAAAACTCAAGAGAATAAATAAGCTTTTTCGCATAGAGCCTTTTTCTTCTCAATCAGATCCTGAAAATGTCAAAATTTCCTTTGTTATCACAATTGTACTCAAAGGATGGTGTGAGCAGGCCTAGGATTGATAACCTCAGTATGAAATTTCTCTCCCTTTTGAGATGGTTATATCTTTTGGAGAGGCCTTTTCCTGAAGACGAAGTGAAAGAGGTGGTCTTTAGCATGGATAAGGCAAAATCTCTGGGGCCAAATGGATTCTCTTTCTTTTTTACCCAGAATGTTGGGAGACAATAAAGGAGGACATTATGAAAGTTTTCATTGAATTTCATGAGAGGAAAATTTAGTAAAGCAATGAGGTCCACTTTTATAGTGTTGATTCCTAAGAAAGAAGGGGTTAGAGAATTGGTGGATTTTAGACCAATCAACTTGGTGAGCATTTATATAGAATCATATCCAAAGTTCTATCCATTAGATTGGGATCACTTATGGGGAAGTTATTTCTAGCACTCAAGGGGCTTTCATTAAAGGGCATAAGATTATGGATGGCATTTTGATAACTAATGATTGTGTGGACTTTAGAAGGAACGATCGTGAAAAATGCGTGGTATGCAAACTTGATATGGGAAAGGCTTATGATAGAGTTGATTGAGATTTTCTTTTGTGGGTGTTTAGGAAGAAAGGAATAAAAGTTTGTTAATAGGTGGATAAAATGGATGGAAGGAGTTTTTCTATTTTTCTATTCTATCGAATGGTATATAGAATTAGAGCGGTACATAGAGATATCTTGGAGTGACCATTTTTGTTATCTTGGTTCAATCATGCACAAAGTGGGAGATATTGTAGATGGTTTTGCTCATAGAATTAGAGTGGGATGGTTGAAGTGGAGAAGTGTTTTTGGAGTGTTATGTGATAAACGGATACCATTAAAATTGAAGGAAAAATTTTATAAGACAGATATAAGACCAGCCATGCTTTATGAAGCAGAATGTTGGATAGCCAACAAACAACATATACATAAAAAGATTGTGGCTGAAATGAGAATATTGAGTTGGATGAGTGGCAAGACTAGAAAGGATAGAATTAGGAATGAATCCATTTGTGGGAGCTTAGGTGTAGCACTAATATGTGATAAAATGAGAGAAAGTCGATTGATATGGTTTGGTCATGTGCAACGAAGACCAATGATTGAGCCAATGAGGAATGAGACAATGCAAGTTGAAGGTGCTAGAAGGACTAGAGGAAAGCTAAAATTGACCTGGGTTGTAGTAAGGAGAGACATGGCAGCTTGTAATTTAATGGCAGATATGGCCCTAAACAAAACGGAATGGCAGAACAGGATTTGTGTAGCCAACCCCAAATAGTTGGGATAAGTTTGTTTGTTGTTGTTGTATTGAACGGTACAAAGGCGGATGTGGAAAATGTGTGGAATATGAGAACATGTTTAAGTATTTTTGAATGATTTCATGTTTGTAGATAAGCATGGCTAAATCATGCATGGTGGGAATTCATGTGGAGGCTCAGGAGATGGCCATTACTGATTTGTTTGGTTGCAGAGTTTGTGAGTGGCCCTTGAAGTATTTGAGTCTGCCTCTAACGGGTAGTCCAAGGGCCATTCATTTGTGGGATCCGGTGGTGGAAAAGGCATCTAAGATGTTGGCATGCTAGAAGAGATTGTATATTTCGCTGGGGGGGGGGGGAAGAAGTACATTCATAAAGGAAGCTTTAGGGAATGTTGCAGTGTACTACATGTCTATGTAGTAAAGTGGTTAATGTGATTGAGAAGTTTTGATGGGATTTTCCGTGGGAAGGTCGCTTGGAGAAGAAAGATCATCTTGTGAAGTGGGTGGAGGTATCTAAGGCAAAAGAGCAAGGGGGTCTCGACATTGGAAGGCTCAAGGAGAGGAATGTGGCTTTGTTGGGAAAATGGCTTTGGAAGTTTGCAACCGAACGTAGCAGCCTTTGGCAATCCATCATCTAAATTAGATATGGCATAGATGCGAATAGGTGGGATTGTAATCTGGTCCTTTCTTCTTCTCACTCTTTGGTCTAGAAACATATTATCCAAGTGAGTCCTCTGTTTATCCACTTGATTTGTCTTGGGTATTGGTAGTAGGATTAGGTTTTGGAAGGTCATATGGTGGAGTGATTCTACTCTTGGGTACTCTTATTCACATCTATATCATATATCTTCACAGAAGAATACGGTCGTTGCTAACATTCTAAATCATGATTGCTATGGTCTGTCCTAGAATCTTTTATTCCCCTGTGTGATTTGTATGAGTGGGAGGTTGTGTCTGTGGGAAACATCCAAGAAGAGTTTAAGGATGTATATGTGTCTAGTAATGATCCCGATATGAGAGTGGAGTCCTTCTGATGGAGTGTTTTCGTCCAAATCTTTCTTTCATATCCTCTCTCATGATCCGGCCTCTCCTCCCTTCCTTGTTTGTAGGATATGGAATTCAATGCCCGCCCCCTCCCCTTTGGTTAATGCTTTCTCTTGGTTGGCTTTCTTAGGCAAGCTCAATACCATGGATGTCCTTCAACAGAGGCACCCCTTTATGGCTTTGTCTCCTTTTATATGTTGTATGTGTGTGAGGGAGGGAGAGTCTAGATTAGAAGCCATCTATTTATGCATTGTGATTTTGCCTCCCGGATTTGGAGATATTTTACTATGGCTTTGGAATTTTCTTTGGTGATGCTAGAAAGTCCTAAGGTCCTTATTCTTCCAATGGGGAGGGGGATTCAAGGGAGCTAGGGGGAAAAGTCTTTATGGATGCTTTGATAAAGGGGGTTATGTGGGGTATTTGGAAGGAAAGAAACAGACGTATCTTTTAAGACAAGAAGAAAGATGTAAGAGCAGTCATTGACTATCATTTGTGAGGTGGGATCTTGGATTAAGGGATTTAAGGAATTTCAAGAGCTTTCCCTAAATTCTTTTGCTCTTGATTGGGTATCATGCATTTTCTCATCTTTGCCTAGAGCTAATGTTCTGCAAAAAGTTGGGAGCCCACCCCCTCTCCCCCCACAAGGAAAAGTTAAGCCGAATTTTGACGGGTCTACTCTTGGTAACCCGGGCCCAGCTGGTTTTGGGTGTGTGGTCTGTGACTCGCATGCTACAATCTTATTTGCCTTGTGTGGTTCTCTAAGTATCATTTGTTCTAATAACACGAAGTTGATAGGGCTGTGTATGCTTAAAGTGCAAGGTATCCAAGGGTGCTTGGTGGAAGGTGATTTGAAGGTGGTGATTAGTTGGGGTGGGGGTGGGGGGTGGGGGTGTTTATGGAAGCTCCATCATGTTATTCCAGAGATTAGGGATCTGCTGAAGGAGCCACGGGTGGTTCTTTCTCACATCCTAAGATCCCAAAATGAGTTGGCAGATAGTCTAGGGGGTGGATCAGCAGGAAAAATATAGAGGAAATGTACTTCCGGATTGCTGAGGGGTGTCTGTAATTTGTGGCCTGTACTTCTTTTTTTCTTTTTTTCCTTGTTTCTCCTTGTATTCATCTTTGTATTTGGCTGCCTATTCTTTTGCAATAAAGTGATCGTTAATTATCAAAAAAGAAAAAAGTCAAAACTTCCTTTCTTTTAACCCACCCCAACATGCAACAAAAATCACAGCTATTAATTAAATTAAGCATCTCCAAAGTTAACATTCCCTTCTCAATCTCTCCATTCTTCCCCCTTGACACATCTTTGTTAAACCTACAACCTAACATTCTAAAATCTCCTGCAAAGATAAAAAACTTCGAAGAAAAAAGCTACAAACTTTCAAATTCAACCACCTCACATCTATATTTACAGAACTCACAATAGATTCACACTAACTGCCGTTCAACCCCTAACAGAAAGTCAGATTGAAAACGCAAACTAAGGCAACGTGGTGCACATAGAAAAGCATTTCAGGGAGAATAGGTAGAAGACGGTGGGTTTTTTAGGGTTTTAAAATTTTTATTTTTGAATGCCCATTTGGCCCAGCTTTTTGTGTTCCGTGTCTTCACCAGCCTTGAGCTGGATAAAATAGGGGCGTTATAAGTAAGAGCAGATTTTTTGCCATAATAAAATTATAAAAAGAAGGGGTGAAAAACTCCAAAATAACATCCACATGGAGAGAAATAGAGCAAAATTATAGAGAGAAGAAACTGTTTGATTCACGAAGGCCTATTCTTCTTTAATTTACAGAATCCAGCTTGTGCTTAGGTCCTTGTATCAAATGTCCTCAAACTCTGAAATTGGATGACCAAAACCACTAAATCCTTGTTGTTTCTCTCTTCTTTGTGCTTCTGGAGTACAGCTTATAGTTACCAGAGCTAGAAGTGGAACCGAGAAGTGGGAAGTGAGGTTCAATGTACATCCTATAATAAAATAAAAGATAAAAAGAAACAAGAAGGAAAAGAAAGAGAACCAAAACCAGTAAGGCTTAGAAAAAACAGACATGTAATCGACTCAACCAAACAAAATGAATCAGTAAACCCACCAAAAAACTCAGCAATACAACAAAGCCAACCAAGCTCCTCAAAAACTTAACATAGCCAAAATATCCAACCACGTCGGGGAAACATGATGTGTGATTTTTGAGGAAGGGTTATTTTTATCAATTCTTTCAGAAATATATCCACCTCAAAAACCAATTAGTATCAGCATATGATATTTATATTTTGGGCAATTTTCATTTTACTCATGATTTTTTTTTTGGGAGTGGTTATATTCGTGGCTTAGATGTCCTTTTATAATTGTTACCTTTAGTGCTCTGATAATGCCATCTGACTCAATTATTTCTCTTGTCCCAGCCATTAGATGGGCTTACTGTATCTTCGTCAGAGTCAGCTGCCTTGCCACATCAGTCATCTGTACCGGTGAACAAGACCAATGCCCCATGTTATTTTTACTTCAATGGGTTTTGTTACAAAGGTGACAGATGCTCTTTCCTGCACAATCCTAATGATGTTTTACCTGGCGGGAAATCCTCAAAGACAGCTTCCATGGTCACTGATGTCCATCCCATGGAAAATAAGACATCCACAGGAAGTGATACTAGGCCAGCATCAATAGACGCACCTCCTAACCCATCTGAAACCACTTCTAAGCCAGTATCAGACATACAGCGAAAAGGGGATCTCCAACAATCAGTTCTTAATATTGTCAGTGAGCCTAGCCCCTCCCCACAGATATTGATGCCCAATTGTGAAGAGGCAGCAATTAAGTCAGACATTCCACTTCCTGTGGAAGGTTTTATTGAAAGTGGATCTCCTTTATGCCTGAAACAGAGTTCGGAGGAGCAATCGAATGGCCACATTGAAGAAGAGTGGTGGGAATCATCACCAGGATTTGATGTACTTGTGGATGATGATGGATCAGAGAATTTGGGCTACAAGGACGATCCGGATTACTTACTTGCCCATGACAGGGGGGCCAGGGAGCTCCATAACCATTTGCTCCAGTATGATTATGAAGATCGAGCTGGGTATGATCCCATGGAATACCCAGATGTAGAGAATTTATACGAACTGGGGATATGTGACTCGTACGATCATTTGGAGAATGACCAGATTCTTGATTATGTCCAGGAAGGTCCTTACCGCTCAAGGGAGAGAATGTTAGATCCTATGTTGTTCCAGGAGAGGAAATTCTTTCCCAGGGAACTGGAAGTCAATGGGAAGAATGGTGTGGATCTTCGGGACCACCTGAGGAAACGCAAGAGGATTGATGGTCATTTAGTGTCCCGAAACCCAAGAAGGCACGGCTCATTTCGTCTGAATGATCAGAGCAGGGAACAGCATGGAAGGCACGGTATTGGTGATCCTATTCACAGAAGATTGTCGTCAGAAGTAGGGAAGAATTTGATTGGGTCGCACAGCGAGAATGAGGTCAGGCCAAATGACAACCACCAACGAGGCTGGTTGAGGCACTCACAGCCTAGGCATAACAGGTTCAGGCACCGTGAGAAGAAAAGAAGAAAGCAGGCTAGGCCACAGGTTCTTTCCTCAGAAATTTCAAGGGGCCCGGCTCCTAGTGAAACGAGTAGGCATACACAGGAATTGACTGCATTTTCAGGACCAAAGACCCTTGCCCAGATCAAAGAAGAAAAGAGAAAAGCAAGGGAAAATGAAGATGGCTTTGGAAACACAGGACATCCATACAGAGCCACGTCTGTAGGCTTCCAAGGCCCCAAACCTCGGAGTGAAATCAAGTACAAAAAAAGACTGGGTTCAGTGAGTGACGACAATTCTAGCGGCACAGCAAAGCACGATTATATTGAGCATGAGAGGAATCATGATTATTTAAACAAAGATGATGATAACTTTGTAGATGAAGATGATGAAGATGAGGATGGTTTTGAGAAGAAGCTCTCTAGCATTTTCTCTTGATTATTGGAAGGCCTTTTGCTGGTCCCGAATCTTTTATAAATAAATGAATGTCATGATGGAGCTTAAGGAAGACCAGAATAATCTGTTGCTGATCCTTCTGAGGTCTTCTACCAGGCCCCTTGATACTACTATAAGAGTTTAACCTAGAGCAGGCTCTAGTTTGGCTGCATCTTAGATTTTATTCAATCCTTAGGATTACCATTTGAGCATGTCTTTGTTTTTTGTTCAGAGCTGCTGATTTCCAAATTGTCTTTTAGAGTTATCGTATATCAATTAACAGTGTACTGTGACTGAGAACGATGGTTGTTGATGGCCCCACCATGGGGTCGATTTTCCTCATAATGAAGATGTTCCATGAATTACATTTGCTGTGTGTGTGTGTGTGTGTGTGAGCTACTTATCTCTGTTGAAAGAGAAATGTTGACCCATGTGAAGCAGTTGGCTTATTGTTTGAGTTTTTGGTTATCAATATTTGTGCAGAATAGTGCCTACTTTGGAGTTTGATTCGGCTTGAAAAGCCAAGGATTAGAGTGAATTTAGAGTCATTGGAGTTTACTTGAGAATCATTCCAATTTTTTTATTTTATTTTATAGTTTTGTGAAATAATAGAGTATAAAACTAAAAATAATTTTTCTTTTGTTGGTCAAAGAAAACTAGGAATTTTTTTTGCATGAAAGTATATTCCCTCAACTAATACCAAAGAAAGTACTTATTCATGTTTAACATCTAGAAACATACCAGAACTCAATTCAATCTATAATTTGACGAGTTTCTTAAACATACAAGTCTTCTTTGAGTTTTAAAATCATGGCTTCTAATCAAAATATCGGCAAATTGATTAAGTATAAAGAACTCAATCAAGCTTTTGAATCATGACTAAAACATACAAGTAATCTAAATATTTGATTACATTTTTTTATTAGGAAAATGAGTTTGGGATTTGAAATAAAAATCACTATCATACCAAACAACGAAAACAAAAACTCAGATTTTATATTAATTGCTTGATGAGTACTCTTTAGTCTGTCCAATGCAAAAATTAAAAAATTAAAAACAGTTAATTTTTTAACCTCATCTCCCTTTGAGGTTTTTTTTTTTTTTTTTTTTGTATCTCTCTTAGAG
>JAOXJP010000017.1:3677760-3691238 GCA_025762735.1 Platanus orientalis
GTTATTGCGAGGTGTGTGTTTGATCTTGGAGGTGGGTTGTGAAGCTGGAGAGATGGTAAGTATTTCAGATCGGTGTGTCTTTGGATGAAGGAAATGGAGAGAGGAATTCAACCACCGCTGGTAAGTCTGATCGCTTTCTCTTTTGTTTTTTAATTATAGTTCTGTTTTCGGTGTTGGAATGCATTTCTGTACACTGCTTGTGCTCTCCTTTGACTTGCTAACCGCATTTGACTGTTATGCATATGTAGTTTGGTTGTTAATATTCTGATACTACTTGTTAAATTTTGTTATGCTTCCTCCTTTTTTTCCTTCTTGAAGTTCTCACTAATAAAAATTTGTTGGTTGAATCTGCATTAGGCTTGAGTTAGCAAAAACAGTAGCTTTTTCTCTGTTGGAGATAAACGTTTCCGATCTGGTTGGGCTGATAATTATATTTTGGAAATGTAAAGGTCTGTATTCATTTAGCTCAATTTTCATGACTACATCTCAAGTCAGGATGAGAGGCTTTCTCCTGGGGAGCTCCATAAATTACCCAGTAGGAATTCAATCTTTCCTCTAAAAACAGATTTTGATAATTGAGTTTCTCAACCTCCTAATTGATCTCCACACCAACTTTTCAGTGTTATCGGGACACTCCAAAGTGGATACTGTACCTGTATCAAAAATATTATCTTTACATGCTTTGTCCCTGATGTACCCACGTCGTATCTGCTCCATACCCAAATCCCAAACATAATCCTGAAATTCTTCATTGAAGGCTTTTGGGTATCCTTTCGTTTTGTGGGTGGCATAGAATTCATATAAGAATGTGATATAAATAGGGAAAGGATGTTCTGTCCAGGATTTGATGTCCAGGACACCAGGGGACATCACATGGAATAAAATGGGTGGGTGATGCATTTTTTGAATATGGAATATGCATTTTATTCATATGACAGTCCCTGGTATCCTGGACACCATCCTAGACATCAAATCTTGAACAGAACATCCTTTCCCATATAAATATTCTTACTTGTTAGCTGGCCTTGGTTATAAAAGAGGAAGCTGCATCTGAAAATGATTGAAATAGCATTGTTATGATCTCAAATGTCTGGAAATAACAAATTTCAATGAAGCACATGGACCTGAATGCCCTTTCTTTAAGCATTTCATTATCCTACCATTCATTTTTTTCCTGGATCATGACCACAACTATAAACAAAGCTATTTCTTGTTTTTACTTATCTGTGGTCTGAAATTCTGGAGCCATAGTAGCATCTTAAGTAGAAAACTCTTGCATCCACTAACAATTCTGCAAATGGGTTAATGAGGCTCTGTTGGCTCAGCACACAGGTCAAAATATGACCTTTAATTGACGAATCTAAAGCAATAAAAGAATTTTTACATATCTAGTAATTTTGAATTTTTTTCTTTATTCCTTTTTATTGCCTTCTTTATTGCATTATCTGGAGCAATGTAGTTGATTACTGTTGAAGTATATTAATTTGTGTATCTCCTTACACCTAAGGTTTTGGGAGAGTTGGTTAGTTCATTGTCAACATGGTATCGGAGCAGGTTTAGTCATGAGTTCGAATCCTGGTGGAAGTATTTTCCTAGATGCAATGTTGTGCGCTTGTGTATGTATTGTGTGGATTCGTTCCTAGCTCCCCAAGTGTGTTCCCAAGAGAGAACATTGTTCCTCTTGAGGACTTTGCTTTATGGTTGAAAAACCATAAAGAAAGAATAAAGATCAGAGAAAAGGAGGAGAAATAGTCAAAGAAGAGGAGAGAGAGGAGGAGTTGTTGAGAAGAAAACTGACACCTCCTCTAATATATTGAGCTCTCGGGTGCAAGGACAGGAATACCCCTACTCTGCACCCCTTATTACAATAATTGTTAACACTCTCCCTCAAGTTGGAGCATGCAAGTCAGTCATGCCCAGCTTGTTACAAAGTACATTAGTTGGGATCTTCCTAGAGCTTTAGTAAACAAATGATGCAACACAAAGCTCCGATACCAAAATTGATGTAGGATGCTAGCCAAGAGTCTCAAATAAAACCAAGTAAAATGGTGGGAGCAAGAACACACTTTTAACAACCAAGAATTGATCTTTAAACACACCCAAGTAGCCAAACTCTTTTTTTAAGAAAGTACAAGAATAGAAGAAGAGAATCAAATAGGGGAAAGGAAAAGAATTTAAACAGGAAAAAAGGAAGAATATAGGAAAAAGAAACCTAGACTGGCAATTTTGGAATTTCTAAACAGAAACCCAAATTTACCAAAATATCCCGGTCGTGCATCAAAAAATTCTGAAATTTTTAGGGTATCTTTTGACGTACTTAATGGTCCTATGTTCGAAATTTCATTGAATTCCGAGGAGATTTGATTTACCAAAGTATATAAACTTCAGTCCAGCATGTTACTTTGATTGAAGAACCTTAAAACCAGTAAGGAATCTTTCATTAGAACATGGTGAAAACAAGGGAGAATAAGAGGGGTTTGATGGGAATTTTAGGGAGGAGATTGGGAAGAAAACCCAATAAAAATAAGAGCATAATAACTCAGTTTATGGTGTGCGATTTGGCCACTTTTAAGGTTTGTAAACCCTAGCTGATAGGATCTATTTTGCAGTCCAGTCTCCATACAGCAACTGGAATTCTTTAGATATAGGGAATATGACAACGGCAAAGTAAAGGAAGATATGGAGAGGAAGAATAAGAATAAGTTAATGAAGAAGAATAAGGTATTAGAAGAAGGAGAAGACAAGAAGAAGATAGAAGAAAAAGAAGAAGGAGAAGCTAGGGATAGAACCCTAGTGGGAGCCTTATGGATACACCATCGGAATGGAGGAAGAAGAAGAGATAAGACCTAACAATAGCAAACTTTAATTCATAAATTTATCTTCTCCCAATACCAAAACGCGCAGTTCTATATATTGGTTCACAAACTCAAGAAAATAGCAAGAAACCAAATTAGAAACTCATAAACTGCTAGTCTACTTAAGATTTTTCTAAACTCAAAACTATTAAAACTTTGACTTTCTAAAAACTAAAATTACCAAAAATAAGCCCCTCTAAAAGATTTTGACCAGCATTCTAAGAGGGGCTCACTTTGACTTATTGACTCACTAAAATTACTAAATTACACTTGGCAATAACGCCTTATTACAAAAATATCCTTGGACTAAAAAACCCCATGGCACAAAAGGCCTTATTACATGATTACCACAGCCCCTAAAAGACCCTAATTAACCCACACATTACACACATCTTGTATCTCACTCTCTTATGTGGTGGCACATACAAAAGTCTATTTACAATGTTTGCATCAACAAATCACCCAGTTGATCTTCTGATTTAACATATGGAGTTACAACTTGCGTACACATATTGAGTATTTGTGTCTGACATGTATTGTATGGGGTACATCTTGGGCGGGTTGGGGGCCAATTCGAGACGAACACTAAGGAGGAAATAGTCAACCATAACCAGACTGATGCAACACCAGTCACAAATATCAATCAAAGGAATAAAAGCTGCAAGGTTGAGGGGATTAGGAAGCCCAATGCTGTTGAGTATGGGTTAGAATGATTTAAAAGGGTAAATCGGAGGTAACACAGGGAGTAAATAGGTTTTGGTTGGAGATTAATCAGCAGGGTCTCAAGGTGATTAAGTTGGGCTGGGTATAGGCAGTTTATGACAGGTTATAGAACTGGGCAGCAGGTTAGTGTAGCACTTAAATGAAGTGATCTGGATCAGAACAGAATAGGGGAATGACGGTGGGCTTAAGGTAGGACCTTCAGAAGACCATATGCACACGGGGAGGTGTCAATGGATGTATTGGGAGTTAGAGAGGTCTAGATTTAGGCTACTGCGTACTGAAACACAGCAGGGTCTAGAGCACCACAGAGGGACTCGTTTGATTCAGCACCTTGATCAAACAGTGGTGGTCAAGAGGTTTACACAGGTTCTGATCTACATACACAAATATCCAAGAGGGTTTCAATCAGGGAATTCTGGTTTTGGGGTTTCCAAGTAAAATCCATAAAGGGTTCGGGGTTAATAGGGTACCGCAGGGTGTGGAACAAAAGGTTTTGGATTTAGGTGGTGGTAAACAGTAAATAATAGATGGTAAAGTAAAGGGAATGAAGGAGAATACTAGTTTAATGGTTTAAGATCAAAATTTCAGTCAAGAAAAGGGTTTTGGTGAAGTTTCTTGGAGAATCTTTAATGGTGGAAAGTAGAATACAATAAATATACTGAAAGAAAGAAGAAGAAGAAGTAGAAGAAAAAGAAGAAGAAGAAGGAAAAATAGAGTACCTTGTGTGTGGGTAATCACCTACCTTACAAGCCCTTGGACATCACCATTTATGAGTTCAAGTTTAGGCACCAAAAACTTGAAGAGAATGACTCATGGAGAGCAAGAAACCATCAAAAAATTGTTGTTTGTTGTTGTTGTTGATCCATTACACCAATACAAAAACATGTAACCCTATATATAGGCTCACACAGTAATGAAAATAGCAAAAAACCAAATTATAAACTTCAAACTACTAGCTTATTTGCTACCTAAGACTTTCCTAAAGTCAAAACTACTAAAAACTTTACTTTCTAAAAATAAAAAGTGTCAAAATCAAGTCCTTCTAGAGGATTTCGACCAGCACTCTTAGAGGGCCCTACTTTGACTCGTTGACTCTCTAAATTACAAAAATACCATTGGCATTAATGCCTTATTACAAAAATACCCAAAAACAAAAATTAAAATGACTCCCACGTCTTAGACTGTAATAATTCATAAACTATTTAGTAAAACAATAAAATAACTCTAAAAAGACTCCATCATGTGTCCCAAAGATATTCCTTCATGTGTTCCCATATGTATTTTCATGTGGACCCCATCATGTCTCATGTGTGGGTCCCACCTTGCCTCCAATGTCCGCATCACAAATCCAACTCAAGGTGCTCAACCATGATCCCAATTTGTAGATTCACATATTAATTACATATCATATGCGATCGTCATGTATTTCTGAAAAAAAAAAAAGAAAAAAAAGAAAAGTTAATAGCCTAAACAATTGAATAATATGGAAAAATTATAGGAGTTCTTCAAAAGCGCATTTTTTTTTTAAAGATAAGGATATATATATATATAAAAGAAAAACGATGATCAAACACACGGAAGCATAAGACATGCTCTAGAAAGCACACAGGCTAAATAGAAAAAAAGAACATAGCACTCAAAGTCAATGAAACAAATAAACTGCGCCGCTATGGCATGAGAATAAGGGAGTCCCAGTCAAAATTTCATAATCCATAGCTAGGACGGGTGCCACCCGAAGCATAAGGAGACCAATCATAAAGACATGAGAGAGTAGAATTACATAACTTCCGATCCGGAATTGAATAGCCTTAACCCCTTGTTTTGCTTATTCCATATAGACCAACATATCGTCGCAAGAATCATGCTCCAAATCTCCTTCCCCAACATATTCCAGTTTAGAGACGACTAAACCAGCCAACAAAGATAGATATCACGAATAGGAGCAGGATGAACCCAAGAAACTCCAAATCGCATGAGAAAGAAGTCCCAGAGCGCCACCACCTTAGAGTAGTGGAGAAAAAGATAACCCGAGGATTCACCATTAGCCATACACATGCAACACCAATTTGGGATAACTAAGCCCCTAGTGATCAAATTATCAACCGTAGGGGTGCGATTACATCACAATTCCTACAAAAGAAATGAGACTTTGGAAGGAATATAAGGGTTCCATAAGAATTTCCTAGGATAAGAAGGGTCCGCCACACACAAAGCCTCGTACATAGACTTAACGGAGAAACCATTCTCCTTGTCAAGAAGCCAAATCCTCTCATCATGAAGGTCCCTATCTTCCAAATGATAGTTCTCTAAAAGGGTTAATAATTTCCCCATTTTCTCAATTTCCTAATCGTCCAGGTTTCTTCTTAGGTGAATGTTCCACGAGCACCATACTTTGGATCAGATCATATGATCACTAAGCGTATCCTTTTTGGCATTAGCAAGCCTGTAACATGATGGAAATAGTCTACATAGAGGTAATGTAGAGCACCAGGAGTTGTGCCAAAAAGAGACTTGTTCCCCATTACTAACCTTGAACCTAATAAAGCGAGAAAACAGACTAATCCCTTTGCGTATGCCTCTCTAGATCCCACAACCGTAAGGACCAGTAGGGGTCCTACTATTCCAACCAATTTGCTCCTCACCATACTTAGCAGCAATCACCCTTCTCCAAAGAGCTTGCCGCTCAACTCCAAACCTTCACAACCATTTATTGGGAAAAGCCTTATTAGATTCCCAAACCGAGCGAATTCTCAAGCCTCCTTTACACATCGGCTTGCACACATCTTTCCACTTCACCCAATGAATCTTTTTCCGCCCACAATCTGAATTCCACATGAAGGACCTTTGAATTCATCAATTTGATTGACAATCGACACAGGAGCTTCAAAAGCACATAATACTTTTTTTTTTTCAAAAACACATAATACACAATTAATATAGATTTGAAAAGAAATATGAGAATATGTGTATTGATTATATTATAAATTCTTCTTATACTTTATGTATGTACATATGAAATTCATTTTACCTGCATTGGATATGTATTTTTGGTCAACTCAACTCAACAAAACCTTATACCAACTATATTTTTTTGTTCCAAAAAATAAAAGCAAAACATATCAAACATGATGATAGGAATCAGGGTAAACCTAGGAAGAGAAGTTCCAAAAGAATTCAGGAATGTTTCTTCCTAAGGTTTGGACATTTTCATGGTGGGGTCCCTAGAGTTGTCAGTGGGACCCACTAATGCTGCAATTGAATTACGGAGGCCAAGATAGGCCTTGCACTAGAGCTAGAGACTTTTTAAAATCTACAAATCCCTTCCATTATTTATTTATTTTTTTTAGTATTTTGGGCCTTTTGTTTGGTCATATATGTATTTTTTTCAGTTTTATTTTATTCTGGGTTTAATTTAGTATAATCAGTTTAGGGTAATTGATCTATCCCTAGTTGAGGGGTCCCAATGGTAAGTCAAAGTTCTTTAGGAGTCAGTTTGAATTGAGAAAATAATCAAATTGAGGTGTGATCTTGGGTAGGTTGAAATTCTAAGTGTGTAAATCCTAGAGTGGGGGTGAATAGAATATGATTAAAAATCTTAATTTTGTTGACCCCAATCTTAATTAGATGAGTTAAGTAGTGATATTCAATTTTAATTTAACTCATTGAATGTGTTTAATGCTAAATTGTTAATGATTCCAAGTATGAAACTGTAAAAAACAATCACACAAAGATCATACACAACAACACAAGATGTATAGTGGTTTGGCCACACTGGGGCCTACGTCCACTTTCAACTACTAAATTTTTTTAATCAATTACAATGATTATAAGGGATGAACAAACCTTAAATTACGTGCTTGGTGTCTCCAACAAGCACGACTTTGGTTGTCTCCGAGTGAAGGACTTATAATACATCACATGATGTTTTCAACTGTTAACACAAGGGATCAAGGTAACTACCAAAGTGGTTCTCAATAATCGAATGTGGTAAGTTTGGTCCAACCAAGGGAAACAAAGTCCCAATACAATGTGGTTCTCAACTTGCCAAATATGCCAATATAACCAAGTAGGGAAACAAAGTCCCAATGTAGAGAGTGGCTCTCAATTAGCCAAATATATTAATGTTTATGGTCTCTACTCAATACCAAGGGAGTGTATGAATGTCTTTAATGAAGGCAAGTATCCATGTAAAATCACACAACTATGTATGACATCTAGAATAGACAAATATAAGTGAGGCACAATGAGGTTTATATCTCTTAGAAGAGTTTTCCAAGGATTCACATGTAGAGTAGTGGTCTAGATGTATAATAAGCAAAGCCAACCACAAACTACCTACAATGTAAGTTGTCTTTGAAGTATGAAGCTAAAGTTTTACCTCAATCTTAAGGTTAAGAGTTTGAATGTTTGGAGTGAAGGAGCAACGTCTTTGACCTTCCTCCTCTCTTCTCTTGCAAAGGAAACCTCCTTTGTGGCCACAAGAGTGATAACCAACTCTCTTCTTCTTCATTAGTTGCTTGGAAGCTTGTAGAGTTCTTGTTCTTACCCAAAACCCTTTTTTCTTTCCCTTTTCAAAAACCCTTAAACCTTTTTTTTTCAAGAACACCTCATGTAGAGGATTTCAAGTGATTTTTCCAAAATGAATGCTTAATAATGTTTCTAATATGTGTAGGAGGTGTTAGTCCATCATTTGGGACCAATCCCTTTCTTATAAGATCAAGCCAAGGCTCTCCATGGCCTCCAACAGTAAAAAAATGTTATAAAAAGTAGTTGTTAGAGTTTAGATTTTCGTTCGTGACCGATCATAGGGTTTGTGATCGGTCATAATTTGTGATCTGATAATCAAAAAGAGCTCTTCAAGCTGATCGTTTTGAGTACTTGTGGCTTTCAAGCAGACGTTGGGATCAAAAGTTATGGCCGTTTTCACTTCAGATGTCCATGTTTATTTTTCGGCTCATTTTTCATTTGGGGGTTTTTGAGCAATTGTACCTAGGGGCATGTATTGGTCTTTAGGCCTTCCTAGGATCAAACCTTGGTTTTTGGGAGTCTCTTGGAGTAACCACAAAACATCCATTCGGTTGTATACCTGATTTACCTTTCGGGCTTGGAGATGGTGACTTGGCTCTTCCTTGACACTTCTTGTTGGCATTTCTTAGGTTCTTTGCTTGATATGCCTTGGTTTATAGCACTTAGACATCTTCCTTGTCATAGTGAGGGTCTCCACACTAGACACTCATAGGCTCACTCATTATACATAACATGCATAGCCTATCACCTAGACTTTCAATGAAATTGACAAATTATATCATGACTTTACATAGGTCTATATGAAGGCATGTATATATTTTTTCTTTCATAAATGAAAAACTCTTTGCTGCTCTTCTAGAAGATACTGATACTATATAGAGCCTCTAGGTGCTGATTCTTGGAGTCCAGTAGTACTGATTCCATTGGATCTATCCCTTTTCACTTCTATTTTCTTTATTTTTCAGCTTATTATTTGCTGAATTTTTTATTCATTTATCTCTATTGATCTTTTGCATTCTGACCCCAAGTAGTTCATTTAAAAATTTTCCATTCACCCTATGGCTCACCACCATATATCCCTAAACCATCACTTTCTTATTTGTTTAGTACTAATTTAATTTTTTATGCTTATTTACCCCCTCCCCCCCACGGCTGCATAGTAGAGAGCTGGATTTTCAGTTTATAAGTTCAGGTTGATCACTCTGTTAATGCTTTATTTGAATTCTAGAAATCCTTCACTAATTCACCCCATGATTAGGAATATCATGCTGTTTTTAATTTTGACTTATTATCTCTCCCATACCCACCATTATTTTTAATTGAATTATTCTTCTTTCCCTATTTTAACCAAATGACTATTAGAGTTTCTTCTGTTGTATTTTTCTTTTCTCATGATAGTTTCTGCCTCACATGAACTTATATCTATATGAATTTTTTTAGTTCCCTTGTTAATCTACTGAGTTTACAACCGAATCTTTGATTGTCTAAATCAAATAAAGCCTGAGCTATGTACCTTTGGTTTGCCATATATGGAATTGCTAAATATGTTTAAGCCCAACAATGTCCAGTAAACTTAACCCTAACCAAACTCAAGTTGCGTTGGTCTAAGCCGGACAAGGCTTGATTACACTATTAGGCTGAAATGAACTTAGAAAAAGCATTGTCAGAGTTGAATTCTAATCTTTCTATATGCAAAGTTTCTTACACACACACACACAAAATAAGTTAAACAAAGAAAAGAATAGAAAATGTATACTATGATGAAATAAAAATAAACAAGAGTAGGGCTCTATTAGTACAGAAATGATTTGGACAATATCTCATCTATAAAATTCCATATTATGCCATCCAAAAAATTGATTGCAATAGGTTTTACTATTCCTACATGTTCCAATAGTCTTACTATTCCTACATGTTCCATTAGTAACATTTCCTTGATACTCCCAAGGGAGTTACTCAGAAAACCTGTGTTCAATAATATATATTATTTATTACCGAGTACAGATTTTTGTTGGTAGAGAGGAATCAAATGGATCCAAGTGGAGTTTTCTGGAGCATATCAATAAGCTAGACAATTCTGCGAGTTGTCTCATGCCATATATATATATATATATATCTGGTTGGGCTACCCAACCAAAAGTTGCCCAAGTTGCAGCCCCATTGTTGCATACTTCTTTGAGGATCCAATCTAGAAGTTACTTCTCTATTTTCAGTGACGACCAATATGGTTGTGTTCAAAAGTATTAAAAGGTCATTACCCAGTGTTGGTCTTGTAATTATGGGGTTCTGGGAGGGGTGGATGGGAAACAAAAGTAACCTTTAGATTTTTCGCATTTATATTATATACCTTCAGGTAATTTCTTATTGCTCTATTCTAGCATTATAATTAGTAGGATACACCATAACACCACTTTAGATGAATCTATGGTTGTTAAAAACTTCATTTGGCAGGTTTATGTTTTAATTCGATTTCTCATGTTAATAATGTATGATTGATCCATTTAAAATCTTTCATTTGTTTGGCTGTATTTATGCACAAAATCAATTGATGATGGTTTAAACATCACACTACAGAGCTCAGTAGCAGTGAAGTGCCTTATCAGTTATTGTCTAAAAAATAAAGTATTATTAGACGACTTTGAGGAAAGATTTTTGGGCCTAGTCCAAAACAAATATTTGTATTGGATATTTATTGTTATAAGTCTTAATCTATTAAGAGTTACCTGTTGGACATATGTCAAGTCTTTGAAACCAATAGTTTCCTTCTGTGGGAAATCATATTGAATTTCTGTTCTAGGAAAACCAGAAGACTAAAAAGGAGAACATTTGCAGGTTGATACAACCACATGTTTCTGTAGAGTAGATGCAAGCCTGAAAACTGTTGCTGGGGCAAGGAAATTTGTTCCTGGAACAAAGCACTGCATTCATCCTGACATCAAACCATCTGTTCATCCTTCCGGGCACAAGACAGCTCGTGGTGGAAGGAATCGGAGTGAATTTCCTCTACTACCTGGGCTACCTGATGACCTGGCCATTGCTTGCTTGATCCGTGTCCCACGGGTTGAGCACAGGAAGCTACGGATAGTTTGCAAGAGATGGTTTCGTCTCCTCACTGGGAACTTCTTTTACTCCCTCCGCAAGAGCATCGGGATGGCAGAAGAATGGATATATGTGATAAAGAGAGACCGGGATGGGAAGATCTCGTGGCATGCCTTCGATCCCATATACCAGCTTTGGCAGCCCCTCCCTCCTGTCCCTCGAGAGTACTCTGAAGCCCTTGGGTTTGGATGTGCTGTTCTCAGTGGCTGTCACCTGTACTTGTTTGGAGGTAAAGACCCACTCAAAGGGTCAATGAGACGAGTCATCTTTTACAGTGCCCGGACAAATAAATGGCACCGTGCTCCGGATATGCTACACCGAAGGCATTTCTTTGGCTCCTGCGTCATAAATAACTGCTTGTATGTTGCTGGCGGGGAGAGCCAGGGGGTTCGTCGGTCCTTGAGATCAGCAGAGGTTTATGACCCAAACAAAAACAGGTGGTACTTCATCACGGATATGACAACTGCTATGGTGCCATTTTTTGGGGTCGTCTACCAGGGGAAGTGGTTCTTGAAGGGACTGGGATCTCATCACCAGGTCCTTAGTGAGGTCTACTACCCCACGACTGACAGCTGGTACCCAGTCTATGATGGAGTGGTAGCAGGCTGGCGGAATCCAAGTGCTTCCTTGAATGGGCAGCTCTATGCCTTGGACTGCAAAGACGGGTGCAAAGTGAGGATCTATGATGAGGCTACTGATTCTTGGAGCAAGCACATTGACAGCAAACTGCACCTGGGAAATTCTTGGGCTTTGGAGGCAGCGGCATTTGTCCCCCTCAATGGCAAGCTGTGTATCATCCGTAACAACATGAACATCTCTCTGGTGGATGTCTCAAAGTTTGATGATTTGCAGGGGGCTGGTGCAGATCAGCTGTGGGAGACTATTGCAGGGAAAGGACAGTTCAAGACTTTCATCACAAACCTCTGGTCCAGCCTCGGTGGTCGTAATCGTCTGAAAAGCCACATTCTTCACTGCCAAGTTCTTCAAGCATAAGACACCCCAGATTCCACTCAGCTCATATTAACTCTTGATCCAACAGCTGCAGCACGCGGAGAAGGAGAATGAAACCAAAAGCATCCCAGATCTAAAGAGGAAAGCTACTTACGCCATTGGAACATTGGAATTACTTGAAGTATGAGCATCTTTACAGGAAAGGTGTTCAACTGATGAAGATGTCTGTTTTGCTTCCTTGGTGACTTACAATTTACATGTTTTATGATACTACAATACCCATAATCTTACATGCTAAAAAATTTGAAATGTATTCCTTCTCTGCTAAATGGGGACAATCGTACATGCAACCTGTTTTTTTAATTGTGTATGTACTGCTTTGGTTGGTTCACATGAGAATCTTAGCAACCAACAAGTTCATGACTGTGGTACATGTGGCTCGCCAACTCACCAACCCTGATTGTTCAATTGGTGGGCCATCTCTAAAAAGATCCATTGCTTAAAATTCGTGTTGATCATGCATCCTAGACATCTGAAATACTAAAGAGATTAAAAATGTGGTCAAATGTTCAGAAACAAGCCATTCATGGAGGGCTTGGATTGCAGGATTAGCATAGTATTTAATTTTGGTCATTGGCAATTTTTTAGCCCGGCCGATTGAATGGCCAATCAAGCTAAATGGAATGGTGGGCCACTCTCTACCCCTTTGGGAGCTCATAAGGGCAGGTGGAGCTGAGTTATGAGTTTTCAATGGTCTGGGTGCAACACAGGCTAGGTTGAACCTGAACCCATTTGAGGTGGAGTCTATTTTAGATAGAGTTGGGCTCTTGGGAAGTCAGTGCTCCATTGAAAACTGAGTTGGGGTCGAGTTGCTTAAGGATCAAGCAGGTTTTACTTGCGTTGATGTCAGAAGGATTGGGCCACATAGTGCAGGTTTGCTTCTCAGGTTGAGCTTGGGTTGGCCCCAGTTGCCTCAAGCTTAATACTTAAAAAGAGAAGGCAGTACCTGTGTTCAAAGGATGGGAAATGATCTTCTGTAATCAAACTTGGTAGGGATAGGCATCCGACGTTTAGTTGGTTCTCTGCTAAGAGACTAGCTGACCCAGAAACTAGCTTGAACTGTTCCCTGTATTAGTTTGGATGGTGGGGAGAAAAAAATATCTATTCAAGCTCAAAATCTCTTGAAAACATTGTATAAATTGGATCATTAAAAATCATCTAATGGTGATATTGACTTTTGGCGTAGGAGCCACTTAGTGGCATTGCCCGATCCTCCAACATGGCCTGAAATCCTCTGCGACTCCCCCCTCTGTGAAGCACGAG
>JAOXJP010000017.1:3706259-3722603 GCA_025762735.1 Platanus orientalis
ACCCAACACGAAAATAAGCGGGTTAGGTTGACCCTAAACGTGTTTCAGGTCAAAACATGTCAACTTGCTTTGACACGAATAATAAATGGGATGGGTTAGGGTTGAACCAAATTGTTTTATACCTTTACCTTGACATAACATGAATCCGATTAGCAAAGGTGAATTACCACATAGCCCACGAACTCAACATGACCCAACACTGTGTTTCGGATCAAAACAGTTTAACCCACTGTGACACAGTTAATAAATGGGTCAGGTTAGGGATAGCCTTATACCCTTAGCTAGATGAGACACGAACCCGACCTGCCAACACGAATTGCCACCCTTTACTAATTTGAGTGAAGTTTGATATTTAAACCCTGAAGGTGTCAAATCACAGCTACTAATTTGCCTGTGATAGGGTCCGTTTGGACTGTTTGGTGATGTAATGCTGTAAGACGATTTCAACTCACTTTTACTAAAACGCTTTTTTTTTATTCCTGATATTCTCTACTGTCGTTAGGTACCTTAACATACCGTGTGCGTCCACAGTAAACCCCTACGATAATATTCATAACGGCACTGTTTGTCGGAAACGTGTGGCACTTTCATTGGTGCAGGCGTAATAGCCCTCTAGTAAAACCGTAGATATTTGGAACTCTTACGGATGCACGTTTACTATAGACCGCTCGTTTAATTTGGCTAGGAAAAGGCAAAGAAGAATTTTGAGACTAGTTGAAAAAGGAGAGAAAGAAATAGAAAAGAAAAGAACACCGAAGATATATATTTATATGTCGTTGTGTCCGATCGCGCGAGGGATTTCTGCAAATCTTCAGAGTTTCTGGATTCTCGAACCAACAGCGCTTCTTCTGCAACGATTCTAGGGTTTCTTCTCTTATCCGTGGTTTTATAAGTTTCATTTACCTTTCTTCTTCTGCTGCGTTTTTTTTCTGTTTGAAACGTAAGTTTGTTTGAATCCTTCTTCAATTATTTTTTGAATTTAGTTGCTTGAATTACTGTTATATTGTTTGTTGCAAGAGATCAAGGTTCTTATTTGTCTTTGATTTTCTGTTATTTGCATTTTGCTTGGTTGGATTTTGTGTATATATATACATATATTTTTGTTTGGATTTTGTTGGTTTTGTATGTTCTGAGATCGATGTTTTGATTTTTTTTTTTTCTTTCTGGTTAGGGTTTTGATCTGAGGCTTTTTGAGTAAAGTGTGCTAATTTATTGGTCTTGGAGCATAAAATCTATATTAACGTTGATGGTGGAGAAAGTCGGGTGTTTTGGATTTGACGTGGATAAATTGTCTTGGAAGAAGGATTGCTTCGGCTCTTAGGGTTTACAGTTGTGGTTGTGGATCGGAAATTGGAGCTAGGGTTTGGGAGCAATTGTTGGAAGGGAAGGAACGCGTTTTTCAATTATGCGAACTTCATGGGCGGATTCTGTCTCTGCAGCTGAGAACACAGCTGATGGTTCTTCTGCAAATAATGTGGTTGGTGGTGCTTCACGTCCTGCAAAATCATCTTATGTTCCTCCACATCTCCGTAATAGGCCACCGTCGTCAGATCCTCCTACTCCTGCATACACAGGCTCTTCTTTGAGTAATGATCGATCTGGTTCCAGTGCTGCCCCGGGTGGAACCCCTTGGGGTGGTCCTAGGCCTGATCTAGGGCGGCCTGGTTTAGCTAGTGGTGGCCGTGGTGGCTGGAACAACAGTCGAGGTGGATGGGATCGTGGAAGGGAACGGGAGGTGAACCCATTTAGAGATGATGTTGATGTGGAGCCAGCCTTTGCTGAGCTGGAGAATACTGGCATTAATTTTGATGCTTATGAAGATATTCCGGTGGAGACAAGTGGGGATAATGTGCCACCTCCTGTGAATACTTTTGCAGAAATTGATTTGGGGGATGCACTGAATCAAAATATTCGAAGGTGCAAATATGTGAAGCCAACACCTGTGCAACGTCATACCATTCCGATTTCCCTTGCAGGAAGGGACTTGATGGCATGTGCTCAGACTGGGTCTGGCAAGACAGCTGCTTTCTGCTTCCCTATTATCAGTGGAATTATGAAGGGGCAGGTTGCACAGAGACCACCGCGTGGTGCACGAACAGTGTACCCACTTGCTCTTATTCTCTCTCCTACAAGGGAGCTTTCCTGCCAGGTAGTTTTCTGATATGTAATTGAATAGCATACACCAAACATTCTAATGGGAATTAATAATTCATACAATTCGGATCTTGTGTATGTGTTTCACTTTGCAGATACATGAGGAGGCTAGAAAATTTTCTTATCAAACTGGTGTCAGGGTGGTTGTTGCTTATGGAGGAGCACCTATTAACCAGCAGGTTTTGATTCTTTTATTTGCTTCTCGGTTGTTTATGTTATAGGGAGCCTGAATGCTCAATGGTTGTTATGCCTGATTGTCTATCCTGTTATTTACATCATTTTGATGGTGTGTGTCTGGTTGTTTGTTTGATATGGAACTGGGGACTTATGCTGCTAATTTTAAATATAAGCATAATGTTGTTTTCCATTAGTCACAGCTATTTGATCTATCTAGTTTGATGTTGTCATTGCCTGTTTTTTTACTTGAAATATGCGCCTCTCACTTGTGGTTTACTGGTTTTACTTTAGATTGTTTGCTTGTTCTGCTTGCCTTGTTTGCTCAGTAGTATTCACTTCTTTATCTTGATGACATAATGAACTTATGTGGTGGTTTTCTCATTTGCACCCAATTGCTTTTGTGTAAATCTGTATTGTACGGTAATCATTTACTGATGACATGTAGTTACATTTTGCCAGCTGCGGGACTTGGAGAGGGGTGTTGATATTCTTGTGGCAACTCCAGGACGATTGGTGGATCTTTTGGAAAGGGCTAGAGTTTCATTACAGATGATCAGATATTTGGCTCTAGATGAAGCAGATCGAATGCTAGATATGGGTTTTGAGCCACAAATTAGAAGGATTGTGGAACAGATGGATATGCCTCAACGAGGTCAAAGACAAACAATGCTTTTCAGTGCCACCTTCCCGAAAGAGATACAGGTTTGTTTAACGGTTTGTGGTTGAAGGTTTATTCTGGTTGATAGTTTTTGGACTGATTGCATAATGGGGTTTGGCAAAGCTTATTACCCAGCAGAAAGTCACATTTGAACTTTTAGCATGGTTTACAACATAAATTATGAGACATAACCCATTGAATGAGTCAAAGTTTATGTAAGGTACAACCACTGATATTTGCAGGGGATTCAAATCTGGTTTGGACTGGGATTTAATTCTGTTAACTTTATTTGTTTTGCATTCACATTATGACATGGTATCTTATGGTTAGATTTTGTGTTCTCAATAAAAAGAAAGTGTAGATTTTGTGTATGTGACTGATTCATTATAAAGGAGTTGTTTGAGATGGTTTGATCATGTACAGTGAAGGCCATTGAGGGCACTGTAGAGAAGCACCCTTATGCAGGTAGAGGACTCTAGGAAAATGAGGGAAGGGCGAGAAAGACGTTGGGGGTAGTGGAAAAATATTTAAAGGAATGTTCATTAATGTAGGTACATCCTTGGATTAGGATTGATGCAATTTGTAAGACTGGCCCAAATAATTGGGGCGAGGTTTTGGATGATGATGATGTGACTGATATATTATTTTGTCATTATCTTATTGGTCATTTTTCCTAGAGCCCTCCACTTGGGTTGAAGTAGTAAGGAGGGACATGGTCGCATGTAGTTTAATGGCAGATATGACCCTAAACAGAGCGGAATGGTGGAATAGGATTTGTGTAGCCGACCCCAAATAGTTGGGTTAAGGTGGTTTGTTGTTGTTGTTGTATCTTATTGGTCGTTTGGCATCTATGAGAGAGGCTAGATGATGGAACTTGTTTTGTTCAATATTCCAATCACTTTGCTACCATTTTTTTGCTTTATTTCTTTAGTTTTTATATAATATTTTTATATCCATGCTGTCGCAACAATTGGACATCATTCAATAATCCATTATTTATGTTTTTGGCTCTTTGGTTTGGATATTTCTTCCATAAGCTGTCTCTATCCTTGTTTGTATCCTTGTTTTGGCATATTCTGTGCATTTTACTCAGATCTACCCTTTTGCAGTGCCTTAAAGTTAGTAGGAACTAGGAAGGTTGAGAGTTTCTTTTGAGGGGATTTATACTCGGTATCCCCCCCTTGGACTATTGCCTGAGGTATGTCTTCCATTTATGGGAGCTCTTGGGTTCAATTAGGGGCAAGTCAAACTTTACGTAAGGTTCCATGTCAGGCTGGTTTTCAAACAATGAAACCTCTTTTCTTTACCTCATTTTTTTAAGAGAAAAAAGATTTTATTGAAAAAAGAAACCAAGAAGAAACAGGGGACGGGGATGAGAGATCCCCAAAAGAGAAAAAAAGGAAAGAGGGGAGAGCCCCCGACCAACAAAAACCCCTGTAAACCTATCTCAACTCAAACTTCCCAATAGCACTCTCCCAATGCCTTAGATGATCCCCATTGGGGACCCCCTCAAAGCCTTTACAACGTCTAGCCCAGAACAAAATCGACATTTTAGCCTTCTTAACTACTTGCCAAGCTGGTTCAGAGAAGCCATTAAACACTTGATTGTTCATTTCTCACCAAATCGCCCAACAAACCACGGCAGGGACCAAACACTACACCCTCTTTTCAAAAGTACTCAGAGCCGATGTTCTCCAACTGAAAAAGAGACTAGAGAGGTCCATAGGAGCAATAAATGAGAAGCTGACTCTACCTCTTGATGATAGAGGAGACAAATACTAGGAAGGTAAAAGCCCTTCTTTTGTAAAGAATCCATAGTAGGAATTTTCGCCAACACCACAATCCGCAAGATCTCATTGAAAACTCTCCTCTTGAGGCAACCTTCCACACTCAACGATTAGCCTGGTTTTGATTAATATGTGAAACATGCAGCCTAGCTAAGAGCTGAATCATCATCGGGATCTCCCAATCAATCAAAGCCCTTTTGAACACTGGATCCCACTCCACCTCGTCCCCGTGCATAGAGTAATTGGCAACCACACATGACGTTGGATCCACCGCCAAGCTATACAAGTCAGGAATGTTCTGCTTGAGTGAGCTCTCCCCACTCCAAGTATCCTCCGATAAAGTAGTTCGCCACCTATCCCCCACCTCAAAGGCCAAACCCCTTTTAAATAAAGGATAAAACTGTAAGATCCCTTTCCACGGGCTATGACTATAAAATCCTTTGTTCATCTGAGATTCCCATCTCTCCTCCAAGCCAAATTTGGCAGCCACAACCTGCCTCCACATGCTATTGGCTTCGGTCCTAAAGCGCTACAACCATTTCCATAAAAGAGCTTTGTTCATAAATTGCAGGCAACGCAAGCCTACTCCGCCCTTATCCTTCGGAGTACAATCTCTCACGACACCAAATGTAACCCCCTACCTTCTTCCCCTCTACGCCAAAGGAAATCTCTTTGGATTTTATTCAACTCCTGATCAACGAACTTCAACATAACTAGAAGGGAAAAAAAATGAATTGGGATACTTGCCAATGAAGCCTTAATAAGGGTGGGTCTACCCCCCTTAGACAAGTTCTGGGCCTTCCAGCCACTAAGACGCTTCTCGATCTTTGTACGTGGCCCTAAAAGGAAGACCCAAGTAAGTGGATGGGACTTTACCTTACCTGCACTCCAAGTCTGAAGCTAGCTGATTTAAGTTGGGTACTTGCCCTATAGCAATCAGAGAAGATTTCCCCAGATTAAGGCGAAGCCTAGAAACAGCCTCAAAGCAAAGGAACACACACCTTAATAACCTTATCTGCCGTTGAGAATTGTCGCAAAAAATGATGGTATCATCCGCAAATTGCAAGTGAGAAAAAAACTCCCTCCCTGCCCTACAAGGAAACCTCCGAACATCCCCACTTCCATCGCTCGACTAAGCAAGCCCCCTAAGATGCTCCTCACCATCAAGAAAAGGAGAGGCAAAAGAGGATCCCTTTGACGAAGACCCCTACTGCACCCCCTTCAAAACCCCATTAATCAACACCGAGAACGAGTCCAAACTAACACATCGTAAAATCCACTCCCTTCATCTCACTCCAAAACTGCTTATTTGCTACACGTACAATAGGAATTCGCAATTTACATGATCATACGCCTTCTCAAGATATAGTTTGCACATCACTCCAAGTTTACCTTCATGAATTCTGGCGTCAATGCATTCGTTAGCGCATAAAACACCGTCAACCATGGATCTCCCTTGGAGAAAAGCTCCTTGCTCCCTTGAAACAATCCCCAGAAGCACCTCCTTAAAATGTAATGCAAGACACTTAGCAATTATTTTGTATGTATTACCCACCAAACTTATAGGCCTAAAGTCAAACAACTGCTCAGTTCCCTCCTTCTTGGGAATAGGAGAGATATAAGCAGCATTGCTCCCCTTGTTTAGGAAGCATTTCTCATGGAAATCCTTAAAAACAAGCATCAGATCCTTCTTGATCACCTCCCAGTAGGGTTTGTAAAAGAAAGTGTAAAACCGTCCGGCTCGGGAGCTTTGCTAGCGTCAAGCATCCATACAACCTTAACTTCCTTTTCCTCAAATAGCCACTTTTACCATTCCACTTGACCATTCCCTAACTGAGGCAAATGCAACCTGTCCACTTTCAGCCTCACAGGCCTATCATCATGGAAAAGAGATCGAAAATAATCCTCCACATGAGCCAAAATATCTGCTTCGTTTACCACCCTCTCGCCTCCAATCCTGAGATAATGGATGTGATTAAGCGACCTCCTTGTGGAAGTCATCTTATGAAAGAACTTCGTATTTTGATCTCCTTCCTTTAACCACTGTACTCTGGAGTTCTGCCGCTACATAATCTCCTCCATCTCAATGACCCGGTCAAACTCCCTTTGAGCCCCTTTATGAGCAATCCTTTCACTCCCCAACAAACCCTTCTCCTCTTCCTTCTTATCCCATTGTTGGATATCATCCAAACAAACTTTCTTCCTCCTCTCAATAACCCATAAGACTTCTTTGTTCCACACCCTCAACCTATCTCTGAGCCCTTTTAATTTAAGACGTAATTTTTTACTCGGGGGACCATGAACATCAAACCCATCCCACCAGTCCTTGACCAGGTCTACAAACCCTGGATGGAGAAGCCACATGTTCTGAAACTTATATGGAATAAGACCCGTCCAATACATCGCTTTGCCACCCTTCAACAAGATAGGAATATGGTCCGACCCCAGTCTTGGCAAGGCATGCACAAAAACCTGAGTGAAATAGTCCTCCCAGTCCATAAAAATCAGAAATCTATCCAACTTGCTCAAGGATGGACGCTCCTAGAAATTAGACCAAGTGAACTAGGCCCTGACAATTGGCAGATTAATAAGGTCATTTGACTCCACAAATTTGCTAAAAATGTCCATCCTTTTGGTTCGTCTAACGGCCCAATTTCTTTCCTCCAAGTACAAAACTTCATTAAAATCCCCTCCTATACACCAAAGTAACTCCCTCCTCGTACGGACATCCTGCAATTCAGCAATAAAAGCCTCCATTTGGTCACCCGACGAGGGACCGTACACCCCTGTTAGCATCCATCTCTGATTGTCCCCTACAACTACAACAACCATAGAGACGGAGAATACATCGACCCACAGCTCTTCGCCCTTCACCTTATCCTTATCCCAAATCAGCAAGATCCCCCCAGCTGCCCCAACAGATGGCAGTGCACACCAACCCACACTAGTGAAATGACACAGACCATGCACAATATCCCTGTCCATATAGTCCATCTTTGTCTCTTGAAGAATTGCAATATTCGGCTTGTTTCAGCTAATTAATTCTCGAACCAATTTCTTCCTGTCAATGCCACCCAAACTCCGCACATTCCATGAAAGAGTATTGCACTTCATTGAGCACACGATCGAAGCCCTCTATTTCTCCTAGTCGACCCCCTCTCCAACAATATCGCCCCCTTTACTGTATGACAACCTTCACCTGAGATTCCTCACTTCCTTGGGGATTTTTGCCTTCTCAACTTTATCCCTGTTCATGCCTTGATCGGTACTTGGTGGGACTCTTTTCTCCAATTTCGCAAACAGCTCCCAAGCCCTCAAAGGATAACCCCAATATCTCGCTTACCTGTTCAATCGAATTTAGCACCCAATTAGACACTGTCAAAATAGGGACTTCCTCCATCATTTGGTTAGACCGAGGGACTTAAGCAAGTTGCTTGTCATGCAATAATTTAACAAATTCACGTACAGACTGGTGAAATCCCAGCAGCTGCATCTCTTCTGCCATCCTTGAAACTACAAGACTAGATTTCTGGTCACCTTCCTCCTGATATGTGGCCCCGAAGCCAACCCATGCACCTGAGTACCCCACGAGTTGGAAAGCTGCACCTGAGAGGGATTCACTCTGCCTTCATAAACACCTCCTCGATCTCGGAACGAACCATCCCCCCAAATTTCAACACCCCCAGAGAAAAATTGCTTCTGTAGGTTAGATTCTCCCACTCGTGTGTCAACGAGACTGTCGGGGGAACGTCAGAAAGAGCTCCCTTTCCCATCAACAAGGGACTAAGCTCCTTACCTAATTGATACTCCGAGGAACTCAGGTTCCAAGTCGAGTGTTCAATAGGTTCATAGAGAATCGCACCACATCACCCTATTTCCCAGTTTCGATGGTTATCGAGATCCAATAGTGAAAGACTTGTGCAGTCCCCCATCTCATATGCAAGGTGCTCCTAGCGAAGTAGGTTGGAAGCCGGCTAGATTGGGAGAGAGGGACCAATCGTAGGGTTCTTTAAAACATCTCTCAAATTCGCTGAAACCCCTTCTGCCTTATCCCGGTTTAATAACAAGCCCTCCTGATTAGCAAAATCATAGAAAGACCCCTCTTTCATTGAGGAACTTCTTTTCGACCCCTCCCTTGGTGGCAAAACTCCTACAGCCCCCTCCATATTAGACAAAGGTCCTCTTGAATAACATAATTATCACCCCCTCCGCCAAGTCAAAACTAGCTCCAAGGTCCTCTCGATTCTCAAAATTACCCAAAAGTCCTTCTACAATTTCGTTTGGCTCCTCTCCACTCCTAGAATCATCCCACGAGCCCTTCGCCAAAAAAGTAGGGTGAAAAGACCTAACAACCCATTCCTTGGTGGACTGAGGAACCCTAGAATGAGAACCAACCGCCTTCCCCTTTGTCCCTATCCCTTTCAGTCTTACTTCTTCCTTCCCTCCCTTCCTAACAACCTCTCGACAGCCACTCTCCCCACCCACGATCGCCTGCGATCGATCCACGTCAGAAGTAGACGTAGACGCAGATGCATGTTCCAGACGACCCTCCATACTAATATGTGGGGTCGCACGACTCGATTTTGCAGGGTTTTGAATTTGGAATTTGATTATTGGTTCCAGACTCGCCAGAAACCTGCCTTCCCGCCGACCAGGCCACATTCGTCTTCTCCAAATCGCCAAGCAAAATCTTGAGCTTGAGTTCCCTCCCCCTATCAAACAGGGTTATAACCCTGGGGATTCTTTCCACTGAGCCCCCTCTAATCCAGATCCAAGCAGTCTCAAAAGATTCACAGCACCTGAGCTCCTCATCAACCTTCACAAATCCACCACACAAACCCCCAATAGCCCTAAAGAAACCCAAAGACCAAAGGTGCATTGACAGACCACGAATCCCAATTTTTCTGGGCTCCTGTGATTCTACGGACCGGCAAAGGTTGAAATCTATCTTCACCCTTCCCATGCCCTTCAGCTGAATCGATCTCAAATTAACCAGTTTAGATGTCATCTCCACAGAATCCAGTAGAACCATACACCTAAGGGCATCAATCTTGCGCCATTGAAGAGACCGACTCGAACGTAGAATGGATTTCATAGTGTTACAGACATCGTCCCAATCCATCAGACTATTCTTCCTGCAACAAATAATCACCCTCTCCCAAGCACCCCAATAGGTCTGATTCCCGTAGCAAGCTTGAATGGCCAATTTCCCATTCACAGCTACAGTCTCTCCTCCAATGGGGCTCCAGAACCCACATTCTGCGAGCTCCATCCACAGCTAGAGAAGAAAAATTGCCTGACTCCCCCTTAACTTCCTTCACACCAGTATAGTCTCCCCCCACCTCCAGACAGCCACACCTAAAGTTACACCAACCGGAACAATCGATGCCTTCAGGAATCGTAACAGACTTCCCCTTTCCCATCTCATCTGGCACAGATAGGAGCACATACCGACCTCTCGAGTTCTCCCGGCGGCGAAAGGGAATAACATTCTTACCCATCTTCTTAGAACAAATCAGGCAAAAAGATCGATCCAATCTCAGCCTCCAAAAGGCACTCACAAAGCCAGCCAACAAGCCTTCCTCTGATTGGTATCTAGGACTGGAAACCATGGCCTCTTTCGACCATACAAATCTCCCCCTCCTTACCTTCCCAATCCTCCTCAATATCAAAAGTTTTGGATTCTACCTGGATGATCTTCTTCTTCTTCGTCATCTTGATCATGCTGGATTCTTCTTCTTTTCCCATCCAAAAACCAACCAGCTTTCACTTCTCTCAAACCAAACCCATGAACACTCTTGCCCCGTTGGAAAATATCTGCATATCCACGCTTTTACCTCCTTGAAAAGATTCCCACCAGAAAGAAGAAGAAAGAAAGAAAAAGGTCTTGGGTTCAACTACAGTAAAGTAAGAGTAGACTTTATAGAAGGTACCGAGTCAAGCATGTTTCTCAGAGAAATGAAAACCTTAGTCCTTGTAAGGATACCCACAAAAGAAAGAAGCAAAATATTGTGCTTATTCTCACCTCGTGTGAAATGATCCTGCACAATCTGTATGTAAATGTGGGATGAATAGTAGCAGCAAGGGTAAAAATGCTGTTCAACATTCTCATTTCCACAATGTTCATTCTATGAATGCATTGTTTCCTGCTTGTCTAAGATTCTATCCATAAAGCAGACCTAGTCTTACAGGTCTGTTGTAATATTTTCCCTACTTCAGAATGAGGAAGATTTGTGATGCAGCACAACCCCCAAAGATGCAAAACTGCCAACCCAATGACTAAGATGCCAAACCAAAGATACCAACCAAATAGGGGTATACAGAAGTTCTCTTTAGGATTTTAGCAGGCTGTTTATAAGGTTAGAATAGAACACTGAATCAGCTAAGTATGTATGTGTTTATGGCTCAATAGGGATATTCAGACACTATCAGTACATAGGCAGCAAGAACTTTGTAGGAATAAATCAGTGAGTAAACAGAGGGACTAAAGGTTTAAGTTAGGGAACAAACTGAGTTCTGTTTTAGGGATAAACAGTGAGGTATCCATCAGGTTTTGTGGGCTCTGAGCAGTAAAGGACTGAGGCAATATGGGTATAAGCATAGGACAGAAAACAGCAAGGTATTAGTGGTTTAACAGGTTCAGCTCAGAGATAAAACACAGCAGGATTATGACAGTAGAGGTAATTTGGCTAGTAGGGGACTGTTAAAGTTTGCAGCAGAATTCAAACAAAGGGATGAGAGGGTTGCAGATGAATTACTCGAACTGGGTTAACAGGTTCAGCAAATAGGCCACAGCAAGATAGAATAATGCTGTACTAAATCTGAGTTATGATCAGATTTCAGGCTCAATCAGATACTCCAAACAGGTCCCAATTAATTGCCTTAGGTAGTTTCAAACACAAATACTTACCAAATAGAAGTACAGACTCTGAGATTGCAGCAAGTCTGGTTTCAGCAAACTGTGCAGTATAATATCTTCAGCAAGACTCAAGGAACCAGTAGGAACTTCCAGGTATGAACAGCCACAGGTAGTAAGGCAGGGAGATCTCAGTTTAGAGATCAAGGACAATGACAGAGTTCTCCTTTGATGCTGCCGCAGGGATTAAATGATGTAGGAGATTCTATTTTCATCCCAGAAATCTCAGAACTAAGGAGTTCCGAAGTACCATCAGATCAGGGTTTCTGAATTAAGGATTTCTTGATGAAATCAACTCAGGGGAAAGGAAGGGAAAGGGTGCCGCAAATCTGGGGTTTGCGTGAAGGACTTATGTTGAGGGAACTTCTAAAGGAATGAGGACATAGTTCTGGCCGATTGGAAGGTGAAAGAAGATTAGAGTTTGGATGGATGGGAGATTGGAGAAGATGATGGGGATATGTGTAGTAGCAGAGAATAGAACAACAAATAGAAAATAAGGAAGAAGAGGATAGAAAAGGGAAAATAAGGTATTTTGTGTGAGGTAATCACCTACTTCACAGCCCTAGAAATCACCAACTAGTGTTTCAAGTTTGCATCAAAACTTGAAGATGAAGGCTCCACTTGTGTAGGAGAGAAAATACAATATTTATTCATCAACTTCATTGAGAAAACAAAGGGGAGACCTCCTTATAAAACCCACGATTTCTCTTCTCTTTCCCTTACAATTTCAAATTTAAAAAAACTGAAAATAAGTAACTTTCCTAATATAGAAACTAAAGTAAAGAACTCTTTCCTAAGACTCTTCAAACAACTTGCTAAAAACATAAACTAAAAGAGGGTAAATGTGTGGGCTCTCTAAGCTGTCGACCAGCCATAAATTGGCCTCTATTACATGCTCTCAACTTTGCCCACAAACAAAAACTGAAATTCCCCCCAAGTCCCAACCTCTACTACTTTATAACTATTAACTAACACAATAAAATCACTAATAAAGACTTCAAATCAGCAACTTGAGCTCCAATTGAGTAGCCATGGTATTCCTACATGTGTCTTCTTGTGCATCTTCATGTGTGAACCCCATCAAAGCCATGTGTGGGCCCCACTTTGCTCTAATGTCTGCATCAATTTGCGTAATTGATACAAAATTATTTGGTCTAGAAGATATCTTGGAGGCCGAATCTGATTATATCAGGATTACAGAAGGAAATAATGGCCTTCGAGCATTAAGATCAGCTGGAGGTCTAACCTGGTTCTATGAGAGCATAATGGAAGTTGGATCATGGAATCCTTCCTGGCCTATGGTTAGAATCAGATATGACAGAGGTAGGGTTCTAGTCATGATGAGTAAGGATAACCAGAGAGGAGATTCATAAGGGTGTTGGGGAACTTCAGAGAGGGTAGGGACATCATATCTTGATACCTGAAGGTAGGAGGGGCTTGGGATGGGAAAAACTGGTGTACCTTTCAAAAGATTGTTTGGAGGAGAAACGGGCTTTGTCAACACCATAGTTACTAGAGCGAGAAGTGAAAGTGAAGCTCAATAAATCCTTGAGAAGTGAGAAGCGAAAAGCGATAATAAAGTAAAAAACTCTTAAGTTACAATCAATAAGTTCAACTAAAATACACTAAAGTGAATAAATTTAAAGAAAGTACTAAAAAACTTAAAAGCTATACTATGTAAGTAACAAAGAATCATTACACATAAATCAATATGCAAATCACTTGTTATTAGTATGGCCAACCATACCTTAGATTTTACCATACGTAAGATATTTCGTAGATAAATTACATCTTAGAGTCAGACTATAGAAGACCTTGTATAAAAACTATCAGATTTGAATCTTTTTTATTGGATTAGAATGAAATAATATAAATAATAAATTCAATACTAAATCTTTTTTCCATACAAAATATGGACATGTAAAGGTGCTGTTCCAATCCTGATTATTTTTTGGTCTTCTATGTTCAAATAATTACTTGTTGCAGATTTATTTTGATTACTGCAGGGTTATTTTATATTATTGTGCTTGGAATTCTGGGCAAACCAGCACCTGAGTTTTAATAGTTTGATAGACTTAAACATCTTTGATCAATTTGATATTTTGTGGAGTTATTCTTCATTCTAATAACTAATACCATGCAAAATTTTATGCCAAACAGAAAATCCTAGCCTAGATTTCCGACTAGTTTTATATTCTGTCCAGCAGACTGTATCCTGAGTTTTTTTCCCTCTGTGGGTTGACCCTATCAAATCTTACTTGTGGTATCCTTAGAAGACTGAAAGTTTGGCTATTGTGGGCTGATTACCCGCAGGAATACACCCAGCCTACAAGCTGTCTTGCAACATCAAGTCTTTAGATTAAAACTCAAATGTTGAAAGAGCGATTGAAGGAATGGAATGTTACTGAATTTGGAGGATTGAAGAGAAAAAGAAGACTATCATGGAGGAAAAATCGGTACCTGGGATAAGGAGGGAGGAAAGGGGGTTGAAAGAAGAGGAATTCTTAATGAGACCGAAAAAAATAAAAAAGGTTAAGAGTTTAAAAGGGCAGCGGTGATGGAGGACAATTTGATAAGGAGAGCACATAATCCCTAATGTCTGTCTCTTTGCCTGAAATGTGTGGAATCGGTGTCTCATATTTTTTCATTGCCCATTTGCTATGGAAGTGTGGGCTGTGTTCTTGACGGATTTTAGGGTATTGGGTGGTACTGGTATCCAGAGTTTTAGGGTCCCTTCTAGAGGGGTGGCACATCAAAGCGTTTAGCAGGAAAGGAAGATCTCTATGATGCCTGGTTCCATTGGCAGGAAAGGAATAGTAAGTGTTTCCAAAACTATCATGAACTGGTGTCTAGTGTACATTGGAAAGTAAAAGAGATATGTGTGCTTTGGGCTCTAAAATATAAGTAATTTCATCATATAAGTTTGAGGGAAGTGAGGGAAGGGTGTGAGTGGAAATGTAATGACCTAGCTCTTGTCTATGGGTGGGCACATATTTTTTGGCTTTTTGTGCAGCTGTGCTTTCTTTCCTTTTATCAGTTAGGGCGGCCCTCTTGTCCCCGGTTATATCTATTCAATACATTTTTCTTATAAAAAAAAATAAAAAAATAAAATTATGGTCATACAAAGTTTGGTCACTGTTGAAGTCAACAGTCTTGTGACACCTGTTCTGGATTGCATGCTTGCTGTAGCCTCACTGAAAATTTGCATTTGATATTTCAATGTACATCTATATGACAGTCTGCAATTTGTGGTTGGAATGCAGAGATTGGCCTCTGACTTTCTTTCAAATTACATTTTTCTGGCTGTTGGAAGGGTTGGCTCAAGTACTGATTTGATTGTTCAAAGAGTTGAATTTGTTCATGAGACGGACAAGAGAAGCCACCTCATGGACCTTCTTCATGCACAGAGGGCAAACGAAACTCATGGCAAGGTAACACAGGAGATGATGCACACTAAATCTTTTATGGGCTCTTATTCTCCCAGTAGATTGTTCTCATATTTATCACTGGGGAAACTTAGTAGCTGTTTGAAATTTGAATACCTTGTGGAATGCACTTTTGGCACTTTTCTTTGTCAGAAGCGCTTTTTAAAATGTATTTAGGCTTGTGAAGAATGCCTTAGAAAGCAAGATGAAGGAAAAGTACATATAGAAAGTGACATAAAAGAAAGTAAAAGTAATTTTTTTTTTTCAAACTTTGCTTATGATGTTTGATTGTGAAGGAAATTAGAGTGTTTCTGATAGAAAACAGCAAGTACATATGATTGCCAAGAGAACTGTGGGATTATTTTTATAAAAAATTACACAAAATATAAAATAATAAAAATAACCGTGATGTGGACATTAGAACCACGTGGGGCCTACACATGGCCTTGGTGGGATCCACACGAGAAAGACACATGGAGGAACCTCTTTGGAACACATGATAGAGTCTTTTTAGAGTTGTTTTACTGTTATACTTAATGTTTTATGAATTGATAGAGTTTAGGACTTAGGTGGCATTTTAATTTGTGTTTTTGGGTATTTTTGTAATAAGGCATTATTGTCAATGGTATTTTAGTAATTTTAGTGAGTCAACAAGTCAAAGTGGGACTCTCTTAGAGTGCTGGTCGAAATCCTCTAGAAGGGCTTGATTTTGACAGTTTTTAATTTTAGAAAGTCAATGTTTTAATGGTTTTGAATGTAGGAAAGACTTAGGTATCAACTGAGATTTGGTGTCCCCTCCTGAAGTACCCCTAACCAAACCCCGCATGTAGGGGGGGGGGCAAATCACTTCGAAAAATGATTTACACTTTTTGGGGGAGGGTGTAAATCACTTATTTATGTGATGTGTGCAGGGAGCGGGTTAGGGGCACTTTAGGAGGGGGCACCAAATCCCGAGGGCTTAATAGCAAGTAAGGTAGTGGTTTAAGAGTTTTTAATTTGGTTTCTTGCTATTTTCTTAAGTTTGTGAGCCGATATATATAGGGCTGCATGTTTTTGTATTGGTATGATGGAATTAATAAAATTTTAGGCTGATTTATTGCTCCCCTTGAGTAGAACTCTTTCTCAAGTTTTTGATGCCTAAACCTGAACCCATGGATGGTGATGTCCAAGGACTTGTGAAGTAGGTGATTACTCACCAAGTACTATTCTTATTTTCTATCATTCTCC
>JAOXJP010000017.1:3739448-3749831 GCA_025762735.1 Platanus orientalis
CTCCAAGTCACTATCCACAACTTCATTCATGATTGGTGTTCAATTAGGAAAGATTACGACATTGACCAGTGAGATCTTTTGTGGTCAAGGGATACCCCCTTATTCATGAGCTAGCTTGTTTTAGCTCTTTTCTTGGTTTTAGTTTTTCTTTTGGTGTTTGTTGGTACCTTTTCGTTGTCTTATGTTCACAATCTAAGTAAACCATGTTTTGTTTGTTTGCGTTTCCTCTTCAACGAATTTCTTCTATCTTTTTAAATAAATTAATTAATAATCATTTAAGACATAGGCCAAATCATATTCGTTCTACTATACACATAAAATTTACTCAAAGGCAGAGTTTAAAAATCAAATGTCTCAGTGTTCCATGCCACAAGTTTGAAAGATATTCAATTGAAAGACCTAAGAGACTGCTTATATGATGACATACCACCCATTTCCAGTAAAGTCACATTCACAAATACAAATTTCAGAAATGTAGATATCAGAGAGTGAAGCAGGACATAACAATAAAAAGCTTAGTAAGGTCTCCCACAATTAGATGCACACAGCTAGGGGCAAATGACATATGATACATGCATTGACTGTTTGGAGCCATTGGACTAAAGAAAATATTCTAATGGAGTCAAAACAGCTAGGCTCCAAAATCCAATGAAGGCATGCAGAACCTCATTTTAGTTTGACGTACCAAAATTCAGGTAAAAGTTGCATGGGGTCTGACTTATTTGGACCCCTCCACACACATATAACTTAATCCATAAAATTAAATTATTAAAAATTACTCATCAACGATGCAACTGCAACAAACAAGACAATTTGTTATTAGAATTGCTAATAAAAGAGCCACCAACTGCAACTTACTCCAAAGATAGACCTATAGCAAACAATTTCTTATAAATGTTTCAAAAAGAGTCCCATATTGATCCAAATTCCGCATGTCCATTACATCCTTAGCAAGTTTACTGTCCCAAATATTTAACATCCACCTTACAAAAGATTGAAACATAAATTGTATGCATGCACACACACACACACAGCAAAAATAAGGAATGAAAGAAAGAAAGAAAGAAGAAAAGGAGTAGAAAAAGAAGAAAAGGACAATGAAAAGAAAAGTATTTTAAAGTTTTGAACATAGTTGCAGCAACAAACAAGAGGAAAAAACACATAAACCAACTCAAAAGCAATGACTGAATCATATGAATTGGTTAAACAGGCTCAATATCAAGGATATGGTTTGTAGTTGCAATGAAGCTTTAGGCTGTTCTTTCCTGATATTATGTAGGATAAGTAATAGTAGGGAAATATCTAAATTAGTGAGTAATAAGTGAAATAAAGTAATTAATGGTGAGGTATTTGACTGCCTAGGGAATGCTATTATCACCATTATTGTCCATGGGATTGTAAACAACAAAAACACCAAGGTGTATATTGGTCAATAAAAAAAGGATAGTGGAGGGTGTTTTGGTATTTATGCAACCCATGTATTAAGTAAAACTACCCATGGTGTTTTTATCATTTTTCTGCATATGAAGCCCCTATGTAATAATAGCATATGGGGCTAGCATCCCTCTTGGACACTTATATTTTAATTTTTAAATAACTTTGGTAGAGAAAGAAATTGATCTTATTAAAGAAAGACTGCATAGGCAACTAAGGGAGGGTCAACAACAGATTTTGGACATGTTATAGCCATGGAGGGTGTCATAGATTATGCCTTGAAGACCTTCTTGACTAATGACCTTGTTCTCAAAGATTCTCTTGTTTCTTTCCCTCCAAACACTCCAATAAAGGGCTCCCTAAAGATACTCCCAAACTGCTTTAGGAACCTCCTCCAAGCCTTCTAGGTGCCAACTGGAGATTAGACTTCAAAATCACGCAGGAATATTCATGGCACACCCATACCCACAAGGAAGAACATGCACACTTTGCGAGTAATTGAAAATGAAAAAATCAAATGGTCCACCGATTTTTCTTCCGAATTGCACAACACACATCTATTTGCTAAGTTCCATCATCTTCTTTTTGGTTCAAAGTGAGTATTTTATCTAGAAAGGAGTTCCAAAGAATAAAAACCACCTTCGTTTCATGGCACCATGTGGAGGATTTGGAAAGAAAAAAACTTTTGAATTTTTTAAGGGAAATGCAGAAGCAAGCAAGAAGTGATTGATTCCATTATCAAAGAAATGGGTAGCTGGCTCCTTATCACTTAACAGTTCCAAGGGTTCTCTTCATCCATATTTCTAAGAGATTGGGTGTCCATAATCTCCCTCAGCTGGTCTGTAGTTATTAAGCCTGCTTTGCTTTGACAGCCACCTCAAGTAGGTACTTTAAAGCTGATTTTCGATGGAGCTTCTAAAGGGAATCCGGGGCGGGGGGGGGACTTGGGTGTGTTACAAGAGATGATAGGGCTCTGTTATTAGAGTCATCTGTGGGCCTTTGGAAATTTGCAACTCCTTAAAGGCTGAGGCGATGGGTCTTCTTACGGAGCTTCACGAGCTTAAGAAAATGGAAGTCCAAGGCTGCTGCGTTGAGGGAGACTCTTCAGTCGTGATTGGTTGGGGCTTGGGCAAGGGGGAAGGGTCTTGGAAGCTATCTCACATTTGTATGAAATTCAGGATTTGTCTTGTTCTTTGGGTATTTCTCTTGTACATGTTCCTAGAGAACAAAACGCTTTGGCTGATAAAATGGCCAACTAGGGGTGGGTTTGTCATCTATTTACATTAATACTCGGTAGTGAGCCTCCGGAGTGCAGTTTGTAGGTGTCCCTCCTTGGTGTATGATTAGTTATATTCTTTCCTCTTTTTTCTCAATAAAGTTGTTAATTATCCAAAAAATTAAAAAATGCCACCTTGGATGGAATGCACTGACACCAAACACTTTTTGGGAAATGGAGAACTACATGAGCTTTCCAACGCTAAACAATAAATTTGACAATGGATTTTTTTTTCCTTTAGTCCAAATTCTACTATCCCTCTCCCTTATGTTGGGCCTAAAATCTTTTAACTGATCTAGGAGACTCACTAATTCCTCGATTTTGCAATTATTTATATTCCTACGAGATTTAAGGTTCCACACTCCACACCCAGTCCTTGAGTCAAAGTTTGAGGCTATATTGTCTCATCAATTCAATGCAAGGGAGTAAAGATTTCTACAAGCCTCTTTGATCAGAGCATTTCAAATACAGTTATCCTTCCAAAACTTTATCTCTTCCCCTTACCCTAACTTTAATCTAATGTGTTTCCAGAATTGCTCTTTCTCTTGCACAATTAATTTCTAAATCCCTACCCCATGGCCACTTCGAATTTCCCTCGGATCCCAAACTGATACTGAACCATATTTTTCCAACACCATATCCTTCAAAGACTTTCCCTTTCTTCTCCAAAAGACAAGAGCCATTTTCCTAGTAAAGCCAGATTACCTTATTTATTTATCTATAATCCTCCTTCATTTAATGGGCAACACACAATATTCCAGTCCATTAAATGGTATTTTCTAGTCACTTCCGCATCATTCCAAAGAAAATTCTTAAAACACTTTCTGATTTTGTTGGCACAGAGACATGAATTGTAAATTGAGAAAGGAAGTAATTCGTTATGCTGACAAAGGAACTTTTTTTTTTTTTTGACGAACTTGACTGAGAAACTTTTGATGAGGGTTAATCTACCTCATTTGAAAGTAATAGGGCTTTCCATGCATCCAACCTTCTCTTCACTGGATCTAACATTGGATCCTAAACAGCTTTTGCTTCTGGCTTCCATTTTTTTAATCTAACAAAAGAAGTGGAGTAGGTAGGGCGCTGGGGGTTTTGTTTGGTGATAGAAGTTCCTAAATGTGGAAGATCTTCCTCTTTCATGTACTCTGGGCCACATGGAAGAAGAGTTATAAAAGGATATTAGGTATGTACAACATCTGAAGAAAAGATTATCAGAAGGATAAACTTCATCATTTAATTAGCGTTTGGAGATTGAACTCCGTGGAAATCCACCTAAAATGTTACTAGCAGATCAAAGATGATAGTTAGAAACAGTGATCAATAATGAACCATGGAAACATCCAAAAGGAACTCTCTGGTCAACTCAGCAGAGCAGAACCCAGGGCCATCTGATATTGGTTGAATGGTTGTGCTTAAAAATAATAAAAATTATCCAAAAATATGAAAGGGTCTGAAATCTGAACGTCTTTTTCCTGTGCACTCAGCTTCAAAGATTCTAATGGAACATAAGGTATCAAAACTGGAAGGAATAATTATTTGTTGGCAAGTTTCTGCAGGAGTCAGTACCAGAAAAGGAGATACCATGCACATGGCAACACTAGTGATGATAAATGGAGCAAACCGCAGTGAGGAATATGCTTCCACTTTCAATGTATTCCCGACTCTAGACACTGTTTCAAGCAGCAACTTGAGCAAAACTAATGACGCAGCAGACTTGTTGGCAATAAAGGGAATGTTATGAATTCTGATGTTTGGGAATCAATACCCCTTGTTTAACTTGATGGTCCATACTTTTTGTGCTCAATAACCTTGATTAACTATGAACAATAGAGGGGGGAACAAACATAACAAACTCAAACAAAACCCACCAACAGAAAAGAGAATCAACCAAAACCAAGAATAGAAAGAAAGAAGCAATTCAGTTTCATCAAGCAATCCTCCCAAGGTCACATCCTCACCACAAAATTAAAGAAATACCAATTCAAACTAATGAATACATAAATAAATGGAACAGGTGGTTAACAGTTAAATACCAAAGACCAGAATTTTCAGGCAAGAATCGCCAACTAATAGCACAAAAACATATCTAAATGAAACCCACTCATAATTGGTTAATCATAACAATCAAAAGATCAATTTCTAGTGAATAATAATAAATAAATAAATCAACAACAGAGAAATCTAACCAGAAAAACCAGAATACTCTGCAACCCACCTCTATGGCCTTGCTCGGTGCAACTCGAATCACGTTAACCAGATTACCCCTAAACAAGCCCTTCCATCCATCAGTCTTCATGATAGTCTGGAACACTTCAGTCGTCGAGTGCCCACTGCTCCCGACCATCAAGTGCGTCCTTATCGTCTCCAGGGGGGCAACCGCCGTCCGCGAGACAGCACCGGCGATCCCCCCACTGATCAACCTCCTCAGCGAAGGATTCCTTATCTTCACCTTAAGTTTAAGACCACACCTCTTCTTCTTCATCATCCCTTCCACCGACTCCTCAGCCTCACCCGCCGCCGGTTCTGCAGGAACCCCAACAATTCGAAAACCGAATTCCGGCGACGTTACATACTTCACATACAGGTCGGTACACGGAAGCTTCACACCATTATCTCTCGAATTTGAAGAATTGGGCGAAATACCAAATCCCATTCCCACCTGACCAACGCTTGCGAATAGGCCTCCTGGGTGAAGACAACCCTCTTGGAGACTCCATTGTAAACCCAGTCCAGCATTGGAGAAAAACCCATCTCTTTTACCTTCAACAGCTTCCAATCTTCGTCCAGCCATCGATTCCAAGCTTGTAAACAATCTCACAACCAGGTTTTTAAGATACCCAGAACCATTTTTTCATGGATTCAGATGGTTTGAACGGTGGGGAGCAGGATAATCGGTTTTGAGACAGATGAGTACACCCATAACTCCACTTTTTATCGGAAAAAATCGTTTTTTTTTTCCAGGAAAATAAGAACAAGTGAATTTCGGAATATGGGTATGAGAGATATTCGAAGTTTTTGGAAGAAATCGAAGAAGGGCGGATGATTCGAGAGGAACTAGAAGAAGAACAAAGGGGAAATAGTTGGGGCTTCGCTCCTCTCCAGCTTCGCCCCTGGAAGGAGGCGGGTTGGTGAATCTCTCTATGTTGATATACCCTGCTTTGCTCTATATTATGCTATTACTATTTTGATTTTCTTTGGAGCGCCCTGGGGGAGAGAAGCGAGTTAGAATGGTCTCCAGTGAGACTGGAGACATATCGCGCCGGTATGTTGCCAGCGCATGAGACGATGCTGACAAAGGTTATTTTAGAAAATGTATGTGAATGTACTGAAACACCCTCATTTGTCACAAGATCTCCTTGTTGTCTGGTGTCGTGTTACGTGCTGGATTGATTTGTCTCTAGTCCGGCAGGAGATGATTTGAACTCGTGAGGTGTGCTTGTTTTTTTATTTTTTATTTTTATTTTTTATATATAAACTAGTGAGTTGTTTTTATCACAAAAAATAAAATAAAATAAAACCTTGTGAGGTGTTAGGTTTATGTCAATCACTACTACCCCAATGCCACACCCTCCCACCAAACAAAAAATAATATAGAAAAAAAAAAGGTTACTATAACAACCTTGGCATGATGCATCATATTCATAGGAGTGCAATTTTGGTTGGACTGATCCACACCCGCTTTAACTAACCATGGTTGGGCTTATTCATACATAGGGCTGGACTGATCCACAACCACTTTAACTAACCAAATTTTGGCAGGTTTGGGTCCTTCATACATTGGTTGGGCTCGCGGTCTTGTTAACCCAATCCTTAGCAATATATATATCTTTCATCGGAAAAGATTGTATAGGGAAATCTGCTTTTCCTGATATATTAGGATGGCATTAGGGGGTGGAAACGTATTAGCACCCCCCCAAAGAAAAAAGTGAAAGCCACTTTTAGGTACTGATATTCAACCTCCTGATGTCATCCTAATTCATCAGGAAAAGCAAATTTCCGTATACAATCCCAGCCCATCTTTCATACATTGGGTTGGGTTCGAGGTCTTGCTAACCCAATCCTTAACTATATATATATATATATATATATATGAGAGCAAATCTTTTATGACCAAAATCAGTGTGGACACTGTGATAACACCCAAGCTGACACATGGGATGTACAGGATTAAAGGTATAAAAAAAGGGAGCATATCTTCTTTGACCAACATTCATGTGGCCATACCACACAATGACATGTGATGTGTATAAGGTTAAAAGAATATAGAAGTAATGTTCAAATAAAAAAATTAGGTACTCAGAAAGAGTATCAAATTCAAAAACACATAGGTGCCAGTTGGTGGTGCATTATCATACAGTAGTCACACCAATTCTGGTCATAGAACACACACATACACATTAGCATCATGTCTAATATTATTTTCTCTCAAGCTCTCCTTGCTCTTGTAACTATCTAAAAATATATACGAGCGACATTTTTATTACATGGATAATGAAAAGGATCCTCTCCTACCGACTTATGACCTGTTAAGGTCCTGTCTAACAAGTGATACAGGAAAATTGGTGGGAAAAAGTAAAAATCATCTTTCAAAAAATGTAAATTACTATTGCCCTCCAATCATGTCCAGCCACCGGTTAAACAGGACCTTAACTGGTCATATAAGCAGCAGGAGAAGATCCGTTCCGGATGGATTAATATTTGAAGGCGAAGGTGGGGGTGAAGTGGCAACAACATGGAAGGAGCACTAAAAGGCTCTACACCTTTTCTCCATTCCATCCCACTAATTAACCTCTTTCCTTTCATTCTTCCCTTTGATTGAGGACAAGGATCGCACTTCCTTTGGTCCTTTCACCAATCAATGTTTATAGATATTTTCTATGGCTGTTGTTGCCATAGGGAGAGGGTTACAATGACCTTAAAAATCTCTCTTTTATTTTATAAAAAATAGATAAAGCAGATTTCCTGCAATGCTAAGACGTGCGGCGACCCTGAAGCTTCAGGTGTTGGATGACACGTGTCCAAAAAAACAAGAAAACACATATTGTTTTTTGCCTTTTCCAGATATGTATCACTCAGTGCCTAACACTTGTAGGGTCGCCACAAGTGCTGCAGGGAATCCACTTTCAAAAAATAGAATAGGTTAGGTTCCTTGTCTGAATCTATACCTAGTTCTTGCTAGATAAGAAAGCCCAAAAACCAGCTCTTGGTCCAGCTATAGGATACCCACTTTCAAGCACAGAGGATTAGGATATAGGTAGGACAACTTAGAGAGTGGCTAAAGTTGGAACGACATTAGGGCCGACACATCAGTGCCAAAAGTGAACCCCCCTGCTCCCCTCAAAAAATAAGATGTATATCACTTTTTTGGCCCTGATGTGTCAGCCCTAATGTCATTCCAATTTTAGCCACTTTCTAAGTTGTCTAACCAAATCCAAACCCTTTTGGGGAAGATGTTTAGCACTCTTAAGATGAGATGGTAGTCTGTAAATGGTGTAAATTTAAGAGAAATGAAAATAAAAAACTTCTAGAATGACACTAAACAAAGTGTTAAAAGAAGAGAAAAGAAAAGGGTGTAATATGAATTTTTTTATTACAATGGTCAAATGAGTTGTTCGCAGCCTAACTGGGAAAATGACAGACGGTCTCATCAAGGGTGGATCCTCCAGTTTCACAAGTTAGTTACGTATCAAGGGACAGATATGGTAAAATTAGCAAAACCTTAATTCATAATAGGTGCTCGTGAGACTAATAAATTGACTAGATTAGCAAGGGCATGTTTGTCAGCCACATGTAATGTAATCATTTCATTTTAAATTCCGAAGGCATTTGTAGTCATAAGGCAAATGAACTCATTCGGATTTATATTGTTTTATTAACTAAAATTAGAATAAAGTCATCTTAGGTTTTTTATAGAATGCAATGTGCATCGGATTTGGTGAAACCCCTTAGGTCAGCCCAAGGTAAGGCAGACATCAGTTTCTGACACATCAGCACTGAAAAAGCGATTTACACTTTTGGGGATGCTTTTCACTTTTCGGCACTGATATGTTAGCGTTGATGCTGGGCTAACCTTAAATAGTCGTACCAAATCCTTAGGAAATGAAATGACATATGTTATCAAGTATAAATCTGAATGAGTTCATTTTGAACCATCACCTTCTGGCCACAAATGCCTTGCAAATTTGAAATGAAATGATTTCATTACATGTGGCTGCCAAACACGGCCTAAGTAAATCACCTTCTTGAATCGAGTTGTCCAAAATAAGAAGACTCAACTAATCTCTCATTATTTGTTGCAATTTTTTGTCAAATAAGATTATTGTTTTATTTGTATTTTATTTGAATTTGAATAACTCTCTTTTTCTTTTAAATAAGAGGTAATATGTTTGTGCAAGAAAATTTGAAGAATTATTAGTGATTTAATTATAAGATTTTGACTAAAAAAATTTATAAGAGGCTGAACACCCTCAAAATGGGTCAATCTTTTCTTCTCAAGCTCTTCTATTTTTCTTAGTTTCTTTGCAAATTAACATACAACAATGATGTCAAGATACAATACTATCTCATAAACCGACCAAATAGAGATGATTTTCAAAACCACCTTTGCTCCACTGGTGAGACATCTTGGGAGATTTTCATGGCTTTGAATCCTTAATAAAGAAGATGAAAAAGTTTCAAATAAATTGCATAAATGAAAATCAAATATTTTTTAAAAAATTCAAACATAAATGAGAATAGGGTTATACACACGTAATTTTTTAAATTGTTTTCTTTCATGCATAAGAATTATATATTATTTATTTTTTGGGGCAAGTTTTAACACACATAAGATGGGTGTCCAACATAAGGGCATGCCGAATGAATATGGATCCCCATTTGATGAAGATACTCAAACTGAATCTATGGGTTAATCCTAACTGTCGAAATAATCATGCACTTTTGTATAGTTCACAAATTGTTAAAAGTCAATGAAATTACAAAGATGCCCATCATATGGCTAGAATTATTTGATTAGTGTAATAATAATTGATATTGATTACATGCACATTAAAGGGCTTATAGGATATGTAAGTTGTAACCATGTTTCCACATGCGTAAACCAGAAGAAACCAATTTCATGGAGTTCTTCACACATAAACATTTTCTTTTGGAGTGGCCATTGATGCACTGCAACACATGATATCACATGATTTTAGGGTGGATATTTTTCAGAGAAAAATTAAGGCAAAAAACCAGTTACCAATGAGGTTTAATATGGTTTCTATTCTATTTATAAAAGTTTTTTCTTGTTAAGTTTTTTTGGTTTTATTAGGAAAATTTTTCTTTGTTAAGTATAGGTTTTTAATAAAATAGAGTTTTTAGAAGATTATGATGTTATTTGAGTTCAAAAAAGGAAATTTGCATAAATTCATAATTTGGAAGGTTCTACACAGTATTGTTTCTGGATGACATAATTTTTTGCAAAGATGTCCATTTGATGCAATTCTTGGTGTGTTAGAAAGAAGATTTCAAAGTATACAATCTCTATTTCATGTAGGATTTCCAAATTCAATCATTTTCAAGACAAAAATCTCGCTTCAAGATAATGCACGTGATTGAAATATTTCTATACGAATTTTTGGACAAATTTCTTTATATTTGTTTAAAGATTTTCTATATTTTGAGTCTTCAAT
>JAOXJP010000017.1:3757946-3783644 GCA_025762735.1 Platanus orientalis
TCTGACAAGTCTGCAGGGGTATTTTTGTTAATTTTCCCTTGCTGCCCAGATTTTCCAGAACCCTGTTTTGGTGTTTCTTCTTGATCCAAGCTACTGTTTTAGGTCATTTTGGGGCCCACATCCGCAAGAATCAATAGCCCCCTAGGCTGTCCTGCACCAAATATTTTTCGAGATCCTGCCTTTTTTTACCCCTTTGGTGGGTGCCCTCTTGGGTGTGGATGTTTTATCCCCTTTTTCATTAATTAAAAATTCCTCTTATCAAAAAAAAAAAAAAAAAAATTGCATCAAAAAGAAGAAAAAGAGAAGCAAATTGTTCTTAGATTTGCAACAAAAAGAGCCACCTTTTGCAACAAACACTATAACAAACCAGAAGCAAACAAATTCTTTAGATTGTTTCAGGAGCCCCATGGTTGATCTAAATTCTTCATGTTCATGGCATCCTTATCGAGTTTACACAGCCCTCAAAAATTAAATTCACCAAACATAACAAGAAACAAAGCACATAAACGGTCCTCAAACACACACACAGAGCAAAACGAAAGAAAGAAATAAATAAAGGGGAAAAACAAAAGAAAAAGAAAGAGTAAGGAAAAAGAAAGGAAAAGAAAAAAGAAAAATAAGAACAGCATTTTAAAGCTTATCAGAAAGACAAGTGTACAAAATTGAGTTGCAACTACGAAAAAGGAAAAAAGACAAACAATACCATCAACAGAACTGATTGAATCATATAACTTGGCTAACAAACACAACATCGAGAATACATGAAAATTAAAAAAAAAAAAAATCAACAGAAGGGATTGAATCACATAACTTGGCGAACAAACACAACATTGGGAATACACGAAGGACTTGTGCAGTTTAAATGAAGCTTTGGGCTGCTTTTTCCTAGGTTATATAGGATAATTAATGGTAGGGAAATACTAAAAAAATGAGTGATAAGTGCAATGAAATTATCAATGGCAAGGTAGTTTGGCTAAATGGGAAATGCCAGCCCCACATGTCATTAATGTACATGGGTTGTATGTAGCAATATGACAAAAACACCAGAGATATTTTTGTTAATAAAAGGGGTAGTCATGGGTGTTCAAGTTATTATGTAGACCATGAATTGATCAAAACGTGTTTTTTTTTATAAAACTCACAAGCATTAATTCTGCCTGAGGCCAGCATCCCCTTGGCCATTATATTTTCATTCTTAGAAAAAAAATTGTGTGAGAAATTGACTTTGTTATTGGTCAGATTGCAGGCAACCAACCTATAGAAAGATCAATAATATAGTTTGGAAATGGTATAGCCAAGGTATACTTTCTTTGCTGATTTTTGGTTCTTTATCCACGTCTGATTGCCCATCCTCCCTTTTTTCTTGAAGTATGGGATGATGAAAAAAGGTTCTAAATTGAGACCATCAATGCCAAAATATCTTGTATTTAATTATGGTAAGATGTCTTTAAGCCGAGGAATCAAAATGATTATCTATTCATCCATTGTGTGCTGATGTGAATTTGGCACCATTTTCTAAATATGTTTGGTATTCATTGGTTTTTCCAACAAGAGTAGTGGGGTAGGTAGGGGCTGGGATCTCTTTTGGTGACAGGTTCCAAATGTGGAGGAACTCCCTCTAACCTTTATTCATTTTTTATAATATTGATGTATGATAAGATTTTTCACTCATCCTAGGCCACATGGAAGAAGAGTAATGAAAGGATCTAAGTTACAACATTTGAAGAAACATCATTGGAAGGAGAAAAACTTCATTCAACTGGCTCTTGTTTGGACACTGGAAATCCAGCTAAAGAACTACTAGTAGATGGGAAGATGCTAGTTAAAAATAGAGATCAATAATGAGCCATCAAAGAAACATCTACAATGAATTCCAGTCAAGTTGGTCGCAGTTTAAGCAGAACCCAGGACCATCTGATGTTGGCTGCATATGTGTTGTGCTTAGAGGTGATAAAAGAATGATCTCAAAGTCTTTTACCTATGCTCTCAGCTTCAAGGATTCTAATGTGGCAGAAGATAAATTATAACATGAAGGAATATGATTTGCTGGCAAATTTCTATAGGGATTGGTACTAGTAAAGGTATATGTCATTCGTGTGACTAATGTACTAATAATAAAAAGATCAGGGCCTCAAGTTGGGAAAACATGCTTCCACTTTCAACGAATTCTCAGATGTAGCAGGACTCTAGACACTCATTAGAAGCAACAATTTGAAAGAAGCTAATGAGGTGGCAAACTTGTTAGCAAAAGAGAGAAAATCAGGAAGATTTGTGATTTTTAGAAATGGTTACCCTTGTTTTATTTTTCAGGGTGCTGCTTTTTTGTATTCTATATATCTCAATAACAATGAACAAAAGAAGGGGAAAGAAGAACAACAGAACAATTCTCTCTCGAAATCCACCAACAGAAAGAAAATCAACCAATAATTAGAACAGAAGGAAACAAGTAATTCAGTTCAGGAAAACCATGCTCACACTAACGAATGAATAAAAATATATGAAAAGACAAGCAAGTTCAATACAAATGACAAATATTTTCAGTAACCCAATTACACAATCATCAACTAATAACAAAAAACATATCTTGGTATCAAAAAATAAATAATAAACAAAAAACACATCCAAATCAAAACCAACACATAATTACTTAATCATGTAAACCTTCTTAAAACAAAAGAGCATCAGAGCAGAAAAACCAGAATACTCTGCAACCCACCTCTATGGCCTTGCTTGGTGCAACCCGAATCACGTTCACCAAATTTCCCCTAAACAAGCCCTTCCATCCATCAGTCTTCATGATAGTCTGGAACACTTCAGTCGTCGAGTGCCCACTACTCCCCACCATCAGATGCGTCCTTATCGTCTCCAAAGGGGCTACCGCCGTCCGCGAGAAAGCACCTGCGATCGCCCCACTGATCAACCTCCTCAGCGAATGATTCCTTATCTTCACCTTAAGTTGAAGACCACCCCTCTTCTTCTGCATCATCCCTTCCAATGCCTCCGCAGCCTCACCCACCGCAGGTTCTGGAGGAATCCCCACAATCCGAAAACCGAATTCTGGTGATGATACATACTTCACATACAGATCAGTATATGGAAGCTTTAGACCATTGTCTGTAGAATTTGGAGGATTAGGAGAAATCCCAAATCCCATTCCCATCTGACCAACGCTCGCGAAAAGGCCTCCTGGGTGAAAACGATCATCCTCTTGGAGACTCCATTGTGAGCCCATTCCAGGAATGGAGAAAAACCCATCCTTTTTACCTTCAACAGCTTCCAATCTTCGTCCAGCCATCAATCCCAAGCTTGTAAATAAGCTTCCGATCAGATTATTCAGGTACCCAAAACCATTTTTTACTGGTTCAGATGCTTCAAATGGTGGGAAGCAAGATCGTTGGGTTTAAAACAGATGGGTACCCGCAAAAAACAATGTTTCAGAAAATGGGTATGTGAGAAGAAGAAGAAAAATCGTTAATTTCAGGGATTAAAAAAACAAGAACCTGCAAATACCCAAGTTACAGAATATGGATATCAGAGATATTCGATCTTTGCGGAAGAATGGAAGAGAAGCGGAGGATTAGAGAGGAATATGAGGATGAAAAAGGTGGAAATCCTCTTCCCTTCAGATTTCCACCCAAGAAGTGGGGTGGCGAATCTCCCAAATCTCAATATTAAATCCTAGAACGCTCTGCTCCAAAGAAAGCTGTCCTGTGATTCTATTTTATTTTGGTATGTTGCCAGTGGGAGAAGACGGAATTATTACCAAAAAAAAAAATAAAGTGGGAGACGGAAAAGTTAGGTTTTAGAAGTGAACTAAACTGACTATAATACCCTAAGCATGAACATTAATGCCCTAATTAAATAGTGCTAAGCAGTGTAATCTAATTTAGTAATATAATACCCTAATTTTTTTTATTTTAAAAGGTATCCAAAACCAAAATTGAAGGAAAATAATACCCAAAAAAAGCATTTGTTATTTTTGATTTAAACCCCCACCCCACCCCCTCAACCTCCCCCCCCCAAAAAAAACTATTATAAGGAGAAAAATAAATAAATAAGTATGTATATTAGAAGAATTGAAAGAGGCTGACTTTTTTTTTTTGGGGGAGAGTTGGAGGGGGGGGGGTAAAATAACAAAACGGATTCTCTCCTGTCCCTTATGACTTGTTAAGGTCCAGTCTAACAGGTGGCATAATATGATTGGTGGGAAAAAATGAAAATTTTTTTCTAAAATTGTAAGTCACTTTTTCCCTCCAATAGTGTAATGCCACCTGTTGGAAGGAAAAGTTAATTATAATTTTTGAAAAATGATTTTTACTTTTTCCTATCAATCATATTATGCCAACGGTTAGACAGGAGCTTAACAGGTCATAAGCCAGCATGAAAAGATCTTTTTCGCCCATAATGTGGATATTATAGACATGAAAATAACTTGTCAAGGTTTTGGATTCGGAAAGATGTTTTGTTTAGGATGTACTATTCACCCCCTCAGAGGCTGTGGGACCCACACTCCCTTAAGGGGTGAAGGTACATCCTAGACTGAATATAGTGACTCGGTTGGATTCTAAGGGCATCATTTAGGGATCGGTTTATGAAGGCTTCTCTAACCAAAACGCTTGTAACTGCTCCTTGTCAAGGGTGGACACATTTGAAAATTGATTTTCACTTGTTTTTTTGGGGTGTATATTCACTTTTCGGAGCTAATGTGCCCGACGTCTGACAAGGAGCAGTGGTTAGCATTTGTTAAGGTGAGCATTTTTTATCCATTCACCATCTTTCATTGCTTTGAAAAACTTGAATTTTTTATACCATTCATTGTGACATTTAAAAGTTTTAAACGTTGGCTTTTAGTTTTCCACAGGCAAACAAGGGTAAAAAATTCAAAATTCTTTTATGGATGAAAAGTAACAAACCTATTTTCTTGTACCCTTTTTACATATGATTAATTGAAAAACTAACAAATCAATAAAAAAGAAAAATGGAACATTTGATGAACGTCACTTTCAAAATAGGTTTGTGATCAACTCAGGCTCTTAAGCATACCGTATGAACAAAAAAACCAAGGGTGGATTGATTCTTTTCTTTTGTGGTATTTTTATTCATGCGGAAATGCTTTAAGTGCTTGAGCTGATCAAACCCTAATCGAATTAGTCCTACTTTAATGGGGTGAGGGACTGGACGAGGAGGAGAATCAATTAATTAATTTTGCAAGGTCTTGAGGTTAATCTCCTTAGTGTTGCAATTTTTTCTCCGTGATAGATTTTAAGTTATATCATAATGCCTTATAATCATAATTATTATTCCTCTCCGTTGTGTTAATGCAAAATTTATCCCATTTTGACATTATTGTTTTTCCCCTTTGATTTTTGGAATGATATATACAATTATCAATGCTTTTTCCCCTATATTTTGGTCATTTTCTATATAAATGTGTTTTTGGTGAGAATAATTATACCCCACATCTTTGTAAATTTTAATTATTCCAGAAAATAAGGAGTTTTTAGTCAACTTATGTGAGAATTCTAGTGAAGAAAGAAAATATAATAAGTTTTGCTCAAGTCACCCATGAAGCAATATGGGTAGACTTTCCATTGAAGAAAATTTTTATTCTGTGTTTCTTATTCTATTGACATATCTGTTGTATGGATTTGACTATGAATGCATTAGTTGGGCCCTTCCTTTACCCTGGTGATCTTCTCTGACATGGATAGCAAATTGGATGGGGCACTCTTTCCATGAAGTGAGTCGATATAAAGTATAGAAGAAAAGAAATTGAGAGCCACCTAACATGCACCATTAAACCTCTCAGTTGGACCAACCAGTTGAAGTGAATGAATCACCTTCCACAAACACGTTGTGGTAACACCAAACCATCCCTGGGATTTGGTACATCCTTTTATTTACATATTAAGGTCCTGGCATATGCAGTGATATCATCTATTAAGAAAGCGCAAATCACTTTTTTAATGCCATGTGTCAGTCTTTGCATATGCCAGGACCTTAACAAGTGAATTAAGGGGAGGTACCATATCCCAGTTGCCAAACCATGGACCGTATTGCTTACCAAACCAGATTTGCACTTGATACCAGCACTCGGGATCCTCTGATGCAAAAACCCGTGTAGCGATTACCATGGGCTGATGCATAGCAAACATATGAATTCATCTTTTTTTGGACGTCTTTTTTATATATGATTAAGCTTTTTTAAGCTTTTTACACTCTAAATATCACACGCCAGTGCATGGTGATTGCTACAGACTGCTATATGGGCTTCTGCTATAGAGGATCCTAAGTCAAGATAAAGCGATAAGTTCACGAGAAATAGAATAAAGAAAAGGATTCTATGATGAAAATGTGTCTGTAGTGTGCATTTGGGGTTAAAGATGTCACAAAAACCGTTCAGATAAAAAAGTAGGTGTTAAAAAAGAGACCAAATTCTAAAACTCACCATGTGTCAACCAATGGAACGTTTATAGAGGTCTATGTCAACACAGACAATCATTCTCTGAGGATCCTAATGAGGATGTCTTTGCATGAAGTGTTGCTTTTTAACTGTTGGATTGGCATCGTGACAAAATAAGATAAGAGTATGAGTCTTTAGTGATCCTAATCTGATTCTGATGTGACATTAAAGGCAACACTGCATATGATTCACATTGAGTGAATTTTAAAGAAAATGAAGAAGGCCCTTGTGTGTGTCATTGACTACTTATTGCCACATCGCCTTGACATCAATTATTGGATTTGGAAATATTGGCATTATTATAAAATAAGATTGTATTATAGGGGCAATGTTTTTACTTTAATGATATTATGTTTGCCTATTGAGAAAAGTGTGTACCAAAGTCTGTTTATGAAGAAATTGGATCTTCTTTTTGGTATACAAGAAATTTGAATATAACACCTATAATAAAGTCTTATCCTAATTATTTGGGGTCAGCTACATGAATCATGTTCTATTATTTCATTTTATCTAAGCTTCAAAATTTGGTGAGAAAGATTTAACATAATTTTTATTTGAAAAAGATAATTGAAATGACCCAACAATGCGTGGAGTTTTGTTAAAAGAACAAAAGCATCTTATTAAGTTTCATTTATATTTGTAATGCACATACAAAACATGTGATTTTGTGAGAAACTTCTAAGAAATGAAGCGTTTTGTGCACAAAATCTCATGTGTCACATAGCTGTGACATTTTGAATGCATTTTTTTATCACTAATTTTCTCATGTCAATAAATTATGAGTGAGATTTTAAATTTTCTCAAAACTACTTCCTTCTATTGGATTCAAATTAACTTAACCCCCATATCCTCACATGAATCGGCATGATTATCTGCTTTCGAAAATTGGAGGGCTCTGAAGAAGGGCTGCATTTTTCTAGCCCTCGTCGTACGAAATTACCCATGAGTATATACTAATTACACAAAACCTTATTATCGATTTTTAACTATATTTTTCTATTAAAGCTGGTCTCAATATAAACCTTGGAGGCGTGGAGTTCTTCTCTCTACTACTTGGATATTTTTGTTACCAAAGATGTTGGATAAAATTGATATTTTTTCATGAACCCATCTAAAGCTACAGCCAAGTTTGTCAAGATGGAAGGAGATAAAATGGGACATCACAGCTTTGATCACCACACACGGCACACTTTTGTTTTATCTCTAGAAAGAAGTAGTAGGAGTGTCAACAAAGCCTTGAAGGGCTAATGTAGACCAAAGTCAATTGACCCAAATACTTCTTAGTTGGGACAAATCAGAGCCAATGGTCTTGGTTGTAAATTAAGTTGGAAAAAAAGAAAGAACATTTTTTGGAGTCCTAACATTATCTTCTTTTAACTGTTTGTTTTTAGCTCCAGCGCCATAGCTAAGATCCATTGCTTACCAAAGAGAAAAGATAAGGGTGTTCTCTCATTTGTGGTCCAACTAAGCCGGGCAAATCAAGTCAGTTGCACAATAAGTTGAAATCATCTACTACAGCTTGAAGTGTGGTAAAGTCTGGCATTGTCCACAATGTGACATCTATCCCAAAAAGTAGGAAATCACCTACCAAAAAGTGAAAATGACCAATCAAACTTTATTTTTTACACTTTTGGGGGGTACATGTCACACTGTAGATGATGCTAGGCTTTACCATACTTCAAGCTGTAGTAGACGATTTCAACTCTGGCACAATGGAAGACTGCCATATGTACAACCGGGGTGGTTGTGGCTGTTGCATTCGAGAAGAAGAAAGAGAATGGGAAAAAAAAAACTTCTACACATACACATGGTGAACTAAGAACTCAGCTGGACCACTCGAAGTCGAATAAGACCAAACCAAATTAATTCAGCGAGACATATAAGGAGAAATTCAATGTTTTTTCATGGTGAAATATTTTCCATTATGTCATTGTAGGCTTTGAAGCAGAAATCATAACGGTTTTCTGCCTAAAAGTCAGCCCTTGTACCCCTTCAGATTAGGTACGAATGCCCAGGTGCGAAACGCACCTGGGCCAGACTCATCAGCGTCAAAAACTGAAAAGCATACCCCAAAAAATGTAAATCACTTTTTTTGGGACTGATTCGCACCTGGGCTTTCGCACCAAAGCCGAGCCCAAAAGTCAGGCATAGAAGATCAGTACAGTCATCTGATAGGAGACCCTCTAGATTAGTCACATGTGTAGCAGTACCTTTGTAGCCATGTTCTACATCTTTTCCCTTTAAATTACGCCTTTCCAATTTTTTTACTTCTTTTATATAAACAAATGAGGAAATGACTAAAACAAAGAGCTATTTTGAGCTGCTTGCCATATGAAAAGAGGGTGTTGATGGAATATTTGGACCTACTTTGAGGATTACTTGTAGTAATCATGTATTAACAAAATTCCAAGCTTGTTTTGTCTGAATGGCTGCCTGACCTGCCCAAGACAGACTTTTTTTATCTTTTTTTCTCATCGAAAGAACATTAATAAAGTGTTTGATCTCAAAAGATGTTTTTTGGGCATGAGGGCTCAACCAACAAATCCTTATTCGAGCAAAGGCAAGGTGTAGCTTGTAGCTATGGAATGCTTTATAGGCAATAAATATATAGCAAAAGTGGAAAACAGAAATAAAGAAAACTTGAAATGAGAAAATTAGAAGAGCTTGTAATTCTTACCACTTCCTGCACAAAATACTTTTCATACTCATCTTTTATTCATGTACAACTGATTATATATAAAGATGCCAGTTTGCTAAGTTGGTAAAATTTGTGGGTGTTGTACCACGGACCTGGGTTCAAAACCTATCTACACCTACTTACCTATCTAAAGGCGTGTCATTGATTGACATGTGATGTGTTTTTGAATTTGATGTCTTTTATTGACCACCTACTTTTTCAACCAAACATTATTTTGGACCCTTTTACCCCCAAAACAACACAAGTCTGTTTAAAATTCACCATAATACACTAGGGAGGCATTTTTATCATAAAACATTTGCTTCGATATATAAGGTTTCATACCATGTTTTAATTATATGTATAGGTTAAAAATTGTGAACTCCATAACCAAACTAGCTTCTTCAAAAGTTATTTGTTATTAAAGATTATGATTATATTAAATTTTAGTTATTAATAATTGAGATCATCATTGCAACAAAGACCAATGACTGCACCAACGAATAATATGGTGCAAGTTGAAGCTATTATAGGGGTAAGAAGACGGCCAAATTTTACTTGGAGTGAAGTGAGAAGAAATCATCTACAGCTCTAAATCTCTTTATAATCTAAATGAACATATCACAGTCAGAAAAGTAGTTGTAATTTGATCAAAATTTAAATCTCAGAGGGGTCAAATCATAACCACTTTTGTGGCTATAATAAGCCCGTTTGAACTGTATAATTTCGAATTGTTGGCAATTTCATTTCAATTGAAGTAGTGAAGAAAGATATGGGTGCTTATGATTTAATTGTAAATATGACATTAGAGTGAAATGGCTGGACAGAAGTCATCTAGACGATTTAATTAGTTATTATAAGGCTTTTGTTGTTGTTGTTGATAGAGGTAAACAGTCAAACGTTGAAGTGAGGATAGCAATTCAGCCTTAACCCATTTGCAGTCGTACGAGACATTCAAATAATATACAGCTATAGATCAAGTCATGCAGCGGTCGGAACCTTGTTTGCCAACATGGGAGACGAGGCTTTTGTCTGCAAGTCTACATGGCTCCGAGAGTCACTCTGCAAAATGAACCACGGAAGCACCTCTTCCAAACGCCTGAAAAAAAGGCACCAGTCCTTGGTGATGAAACTTCAACCAAAAAGTATGGAAGTTCCAATTTCCAAGTTGCTGGAATAGCAAATCGGTGTGTCCATGCCAACGGTTGCAAGGTGGCTATAAGAGATGTCGTATTGTTATCTACTGCATGGGATTTCTTCAATAAAATACATAATTTTTGGAGAGTTGCTTCCCCACCCAAAAGACATCAATGTTGTGAGAGAAAAGAGGATAGATAACGTGTCTTGAAGAGACAAATCCCTTCAGGCTCCATCTGGGATCCAGTATGGGATTCCTTTGATTAGACGGTTTTCTCGTATGATTGGCCGGATTAGAAATCTATCAATATTTGTGTGAATTCAATCAATTCCATTCCTTTTTTATTTCGTCCATTCTCTTTTTCATCTCAGAAGATCGGATTTGTGATCTCCATTATGCTGGCCGTTGATCTCTAGAGGATTCTACCATATTTGTTTTCTATTTCTTGGCAATCAAATAACAAATGGAATCATTGCACTATTTTCTAATCCATTTTTAATCCTTTCCAAATCCATCTGTTTTTTGGTTTTATTCATATTTTTTATTCCATTCAAATCCGGACGATCAGACGGAGCCTATATAATGGATAAGGGTTTAAAATTATCTTCATACCAAATTCATCCCTATTTGTCTGAAAAAAGAAATAATCTTGTATCACTCAAATTCTCTTGCTTCACTGAGTCATCATTGGGTGCTGATCATCGAGTGTCCAACAACCATAAATCTCTACCAAAAATGTTATGTTGTCTTTTAGATAAAATCTCTGGTAAACCAATTGGAACCATCACACTGCACCTTCCTGAATGACGCAGCCCAATAACAATGGAAAGGCACATTTTCCTTGCCGAGGAAACGTCATGTGGGGAAGTGGGGTAGCCTCACAACTTACACACCATTCAGAGTTTCTGCAATTGAAGAACTTTCAATCGACAGCCATATCTACAGGACAACCTGAATTATCTGATTGCAAGAAATTTGTTATGAACCATTACATAAATTTTCTTTGCCTGTCCAATGGATTGCGTTTGTAGCCCATTTAGCAAGTCCTTTCTTGACATGCCCACAAACTGTTGGCAAATAAGTAAAGCCCCAACTGCTCTCCATTGTATGCACTGTCCCCTTTGCTTGCTTGTTCTTAGTGGGGTTGTAGGCAAGACACATTGCACCCATTCTTCTTCTGTTAGTATTATTTTTTTCTCAAAATGCACTTCATGATTTACTTGGTTTGTTGGATGCAGTGCTGCCTTCTACGTTACTCATCTGTACAGGTTTGTAGTCTTTCAAAACCACTTGCCCACCATGGAAGAAAGGAGATAAACAGAGGAAAGAAAAAAAAATTCACAGAACTTTGGGCTAAATTTTTATTGTGTACACATTCTATGCAAAGGCCGCACTGCGCCAGGCTTGTTACAAGGCTCTCTACGCGTTACCTGAGCCTTGAGAGCCATGGCCAAAACCTTCTAGTCCCTGCACCTATGGTTCAAACCCAACATGGCAGCTTGCAAGCAATGTGAGTACCTAGGCATTCTGCTCTCTCCATGGAAGCCATTGGAGCTGCACAAGGGATTGAAAATTCGTGAGGGAATGCATTTCGCATTTGGAGAAACCGTGGACGGCACCTCCTCACGAATGAGACAGGCTTTCATACTCCAAGTACTCTCCATCCATACAAACACAACTCTTTAACTGGCACTTGGGGATGGGGGAATGGAAATTGAAGTGTTAACAGACAGCAGTGTATGCATCCCTCCTTGGTGGCAAGGATTGCGGAAGCAGGCATGGGATACAAAAATTGCAGTGGGTTATTATGTATCAATCAACAGTGTTTCATATATACCTCCCTACTTCAGCAACATGGATAAAATGGTTGCTGCAATGAGAACATTAAAGGGTTGCTTAGAACTCTTTTCTGCAACAAGATGGTTTATGCAGAGTTACTTCTCCAGGGGATGAAAGCGGAAGAAGAGTTGGTGGAGAAAAGTCCCTTGGATCAGTCATAAATGCTTTCATTATAGGGAGAGTTCTGTGTTGCCTTTGTTTGCGTGAGTTCAAATTATGATTCTGTCCCATGTTTTGTTGGAGCATCTTGCAATTGAATGATAATTCATGAATCTCTAAAGATGAGGTTCCGAGTGCATGATTTGGGGATGTGTCTGAAAGATGTGTTAATTTTGTTTATGCAATCTCTGCACCTTATTGTTAAGGTTCAACGATTTAGATTCTTACATTAGCTATTGGAAATTGTTAAGGCTGTCAATGAGCTGAATTAGCTCTACTCATTTCAACTACTCTCTAATACTTTATGTTGTTCCTTGGCCCCTTTCAAGTTTTCTTCCCTCTCACCAGACAGATTTTGCTAGTAATAGTAGATCAGTTTTTAATTAACATACACAACATTAGAATCAGGAACAAAGATCATTACAACGATTACTATCAAAGCATTGTGATTCATGCCTCAAATTTCTCTACACTGTTTGCCATACCTGAACATGCTATAACTCCTAAAGATATACTTAGAGCAAATTTGATATTAAAAGAGAGCTTAATGAGAGGCTAACATGCTTAGTCCATATTGATTCTCAAAAATCCTTCCATTAATTCAATCAAATACAAATACTAGCAAGTAATCTTCCTGTGTCAACCCACAGAACAAAAGAACCAGTACCTCACGCCTCAAACGTCCACTGGGATTTAGTGCACCCCCTTAAGAATGCCTAAGGTCCACCCTGCATCAGGGACGGAAACATCAGTGCCAAAAAAGCAGGGCAGACCTAAGACATTCTTTAAGGGGGCACGCACCAAATCCTCAGGGCTCAAAAATAAATCAAGGGCGGCAAATCAAGGGCTTTAACGTGTGAAATACAACAAAAGGAAAAGAATGCAAAGGAAAATATTAATAAACGGATATTTTCTCATTCCTAATAAGCATACTTGTAATATCAAAATTTACTCAGAAAGCTCTGTAAACCCACCTTATGTTTTAGTATTACATATAGGGTTAGTTTCATTTTGTCTTTCCCTTCTTTGATGATCCCTTCTTAAAAGATCCTTTATTTGATACTTTTTTGTGAGATGTCTTATTTGGCTTCAACTTGCTTGAGGTTGAAGAAGGCTTCCCTTGCTGATTCCTTCGTTTCTTCTCTCTCTTAACATTAAACATGGTGACAGCCTATTTCACAAAAAACAACCCAAATTCATAGATAAGCCAAATAACTAACACAAAACAGGGGGCAAAAAGGGGGAGGGGTAAAAACGAAATGAATGGAAGCTGAGTGCTTGGCCCAATAACTAAAGGTTGGCTTACCTTGTCAACATTGAGTATCTCATGGGAGTGCTTGGAGATTAGCTTGTTCAGAACCTTTTCAGTTTGCTGCTTCTCTTGTGAGCCCATTCCTGTTCCTTCTACTACGGGGAGGAACTATATGGAAATAAAGGGAAGATATAAATAAGCCCCATTCTGTCATGAAGCAGAAAGGCATTTGCATGTGAATGAATGAATGTGTTTTAAAGAAAAGGCATTTGTATGTGAATGAATGAATGTGTATTAAAATAAAAGGCATCTGTATATATAAACATACAAACCTTACGATACTTCCCAGAATGTTTTGCAGGTTTCTCTCCTGGAAGCTTCTTATCAAATTTGCCACCACTGGCTGTAGCAGTTGCTGCCATTCCGGCTACATTCTCTAGTTCATCTTTACTTACTTTCTTTGGTGCACTTTGGGTCCCCGTTATGGGCAATGCTGTCGCAGCAAGTTGAACATGGCTGCCAAAAATTCTTGCTCAGATCTTTCGAACAATGTACAGAAAAATAATGGATACTACCACTACATCATGTTTATGGTGTAAGACCATCCTATGGACCCTGACATTAGGATCTACCCATCCCAAAAATGAGTCCAGTCAGATCATAATTATCCAATTAATGAGTCCAGTCAGATCATAATTATCCAATCAATAAATCAATTGCATTCCATCAAGCAGTATGGCTAAGAAAAAGAAAAATCCATCTAGAAGTAGAATTTGCAGGTAAGGGATCTTGCTGCTGGGGCCAAAGATTGAATGATCAAGATCCTCCACATTTGTAAAGTACAGAGCCATTGTTACAATGTGAAAGTAAAATCCAACATCCCACCCTAACGTATACCTTGAAACATGGCTATAGCATATGGTTACATAGTTACCGGGTTTTTTTTTTTTTTGATAGGTAAATGTTAGGGTTAAAAATTTAACTGTACATAATTCAAATAGAAGACTGATCTTCTAAATTGAGACAGAATCACAAGTTAAATAAATTGGAAAGCAAACAATACAAAACCATTCTTATTTTTATTATTGCAATTATGTTTTGTGATATTTTGTTATAAGCAGCAGACGTCTCAAAGAAGAGGTTAAGGATAAACCTTGGCAAGGCACCAACTTTTGCAGCTTGTTTCAAATTCTGCAACCGGTTCTTTTCTTGCTTTTCAACTCGCTTCTTCTTTTCTGTTTGTCTATTGGCAAAAGGATCCTCTCCTGGCTCTGCACAATTAAATAAATAAACAGCAACAAGCATTATTGAGGCAGCTTATCCATCTTACTTCAGGTAACATACCAACTGTTTCAGAACTCCCAAGTTTTGATCCCCTTAAGAATCCAAATTTCAGAACACTGTGAAATTATTTGACTGATTAGTTATTCAAAAAATATGATACAAAAACTTATATGACAACTGGCAAATTGTACCCAATCAATCAACCCATATCTCAGCCAGTCAACTCGGCATGGTTAGCCACTGCTGCATCGACTCTAGACTAAAACTTGAAAAGGAATTAGTCAATTCATTAATAAAATCAAAGGCTAGCATGGGCTTGGAAAGTTACTAAACATTGGTTCATATCAATATATATATATACATATGAGGACTATCTTCTTTTTTTGGATAGTTAAATGGAAAAAAAATGTATAATTAGTTAGATACCATCAATCAAAAAAATTCACATGAAAAAATGTATAATTAGTTAGATACCATCAATCAAAAAAATTCACATGAGACATCCTTATTCCATTTCTTAAATGAAAATGAAAATGTTCGTGATCCTGCTTTTTTTTTCCTCTTCTTGTGTTTGTTCTTTGCTTTGCTTCCCCTTAATAAAATTGCCATATTGAAAAAGAAGAAGAAAATAAAAGAAAATATATATATATATATATATAGATAGATAGATAGATAGATAGATAGATAGGTCATCATTACTTGCTTCATTGGTTCCCTTGATTTGAGTTCTAGTTTGCTCATCACTTTTCAAAAAACACAGTTTGCTAGGGTAGGTTTCTGTTCTATAAATGGTGTTAGAATGCTTCAGTTTGATCATTGATTTGACTAATGAATTTTATTGCACTCCAACCCCTGGAGAGATAAGAATATACTTTTATTTAAACACAGTTTTTTAATTATGAGGAGTCTTACACAGAGAGGTACACAAGCTATTAAATTTATCATTGTAACAACTTTTTTTTTTAAGAGGCAAAATAACAATTTATTAAAAAGGAAGCGAAAAGAGCAAAGAAACATCACCAAGAAGATGACAGGAAACAGAAGAGCAGAAGGAAGAAACGAACAAGAAAAAACAACAAAAGCTACATCTCATCAGTGCAAAAAGAAAACCATGCCATCTCCTCAAAATCCGCCCTGATAGACTATTTACCAGGAACTCATCAAAAGATGAAAATAAAAAATAACTATTTACCAGAATTCGTGTAGCTGAACCCAAATAGTTGGGATAAGGCCGTTTGTTGTTGTTTGTTTGTTTGTTATTTATCAGAAAAATTTTATCCAAAAATGCCAACTATGCTTAGTTATGTAGCCATCTAATCTGGAAATTGTGTCCAACAATTCCAACTATGCTAGTCCTACTTATTATAAAACTTGCCAACCAATCCCAAGTTCGCTAGTTATATGGAACCACAGGAACACATGATCCCACTTATTATTAGGCAACTTGCTCATCCCAAATTCGCTAGTTACATGGAACTGTAAGGAACCAACTTGAAAATAGATTTGTAAAGAACGATTCCCAATTTGCTTCTTACCCAACAATTCAGGTAACTATAATTGAGACAGTGATCATCTGCTTGTCGGAGAGTAGGATACTGTCAAAAGCATTTAAAGGCATCCATGATGTTTTTCAAACACAAATTTTCAATATTTTCAAAAAGCAAGACTCCAATTAGTTCTCTGAAATCCAATAAGCAGTCTTGTTCCTAGTATTTTCCGAGAAAAAATAAGACCAAAAATTTCCAAATAATGAATTTTGTGGCTATGCTTGAACGAGGGAAGGGCTGGTTTAATCACTTACTATCAGTCATCTTTGCCTCAATGATGGGTACATCTTTGTCATCATTTACACGATCATAGCCATGGCGCCGCTTCCAAGTACCAGTTTGTTCATCATACACAATCTTGTCTTTCTTGCGGTTCTTTATACCTACCAAATATTACCAACCAATATTATCAAGCACACAAGATATCTTAAAAGAAAGGAACTAATATGAAACCTTAAGTTTATTTAATTTAGGGGCTCAACTCCAGAAGGCCTCAATATTACATAATCTATTCTGTGCTTTGAGAAGTAACCTATTTTATAATGAAATATAATAGTAGTGAACTATATCACACATCAGAAAATAGACGAGATAACTAACCTTTCTTTTTGGCAAACTGTTCCCACTTTGTAGGGGGCTTAGGCCTTGGAAGCTGAAAAGATAAATAGAGAGTTGAGATGTGTATCTATGAATCATGCTCAACATATAGAATTTCAGACTACTACAGGACTTAACTACTTTTTGGGGGGGATAAATCAGTACTTAACTACTTTAGTCCTTGGGAAAGAACAAGATAAGATTAAAAAAAATAAATGAGCAACCAATTGCAGTCTATAAATCCTTGGGTGTGAGTACTTGACCATACAGAGTAGGGCTGCCAATGAGCTGCAACTAAGCTCAATTTGCTAGTTCACAAGATTCACAACCTGAGGGAGTACCTCAACAGATTCATTTAACCATAAAAGCCTAGACCAAGCAAGGCAGGCTCACTAGCCTTAGGCTTGGGTCATTTGATTAACAATATAATATCATTAAATTTAGTGAATATGCATGTAAAGCTTATAACAAAAAAAAGTGAATATGCATGTAGAGTTTTCTTAAAATTAAAATTTATAATGAAACATTACCCAGTACCACCTTCAATGGAAACCCTCCCTCCCTCCCCCAACATAAATTATAAGTACAGTATAATATCACTAACTTAACACTAGCGATTACCAAACCCCTACTATGAAAACCTCCCTCCCTCCATGTGAATTATAAGTAAACAGTTTAATTTTTCTTACTTAAAAGCAATTAGTTAAGTACAGTTTTCTTAAAGTTATAGAATAAGTGAGCAACCCTCCCTCTAGGCCTCTACACATAGTGGCAGCACCACCCCACTCTCTCATGACTGTGACTCTCCATACCCTCCGACTGATAATATTCCCTCCTCTTTCACCAAAAGTCCAAACCAAACCAAGCTGTGCAGTGCCGGCCCTTAGTCTGGCCAAAGGTTCACAAGCCTGACTGAGCTGGGGGGAATATCAGTTCACTGACAGCTTTAAGCTGGAGGCTTACCATTTACTAACTCGATGCAACATTCTGAAAATATAGCCATCGTAAACAAACAAAACAGATCCATATGCCAGAAATACACTTAACATTTATATAATAAAAAAATTAACTAATTTCTCAAAATTTTGTGTTCTTGTCATTACTTGTATATTTTTTTTAATGGCAAAAATTCCAGCCCATATCACCTTATCTAGATGTAATGCTTTTATATTTCAAACTCCAATAAGATAAAATAATCTTGAGAACACAACTTGTAATATATCAAATAACTGTATTGATGCCTCAGCATTTTGTATCCATGGAGATCAGTTTATAACTCTTTGTCTCCTTGACCTTGGTTTACACTGTAGCACCTATCTCTTAGTTGCTTAGTGTCAAAGGTTACTTGGGCTCCCAGTAATAAAGATTAAAGAAACCATAACATCAAAGTGAAAATGACAAAATCCAAGAAAACAGAAGAAAGAAAGAAAGAAAACGAAGGGTATGGAAATGGAGAGTGTCTGGAAGGAACTGTTCTTTAGAAATTTTAGTACATAAATGATTGTTGACCAAGGAGAGGTTGTAGAAGTGGTTAATTTGGGGTGGGTTCGAGTAACTGATTGAACTATATAAAGAAATTTCACTCAAAGCAGTTTCAAACAACTGTTTTTGGTCTTCAGAACATAACATTTAGCTCTCAGAAAATCAAAACCAAGCATTGATGAACAAAATAATGATATTATTAAAAAAAAAAAACTGTGTAACCTAATTACACACACAGAGGAAGGCTTACATGCTTCTCTCTAGGCAACCTTGTCGTTGGTGGAGGCAAGTGAACAAGGGGTCCATCTCGATCTTCTTTTGACGGTAGGTTGAAAATAACATCTGCAATTGCCTGGACAAGCTCAGTCCCCTTTTGAAGGCATTCTTTTACTAGCTCTTCCCTACAAAAACCCAAAGGATCACAATAAGCACCTCTCTGACTAGACAAGCAACCTTTCAAAAGGGTTCCAGAACAACCAAACAAAAAGCCCTATAAAACTTTGTTTATAAAGAAAACCTAATCAATTTAGTATTTCCTACTTGAATTAAGATTTAGTTGTCAGTTATTTGAAGAAGTTGGTGGTTGACACAGATAAGAGGTTTATATTTTAGATACAAAATACCGACTATAATTGTTTTTTCTGTAGTTAGCTTTTCCAATATCTATTAAATAATAAGATTTAAAAAAAAAAAATGACTACTTGGATTACAACATAACCACTTGGGATTTGTGTTTTCCTATAGTCCTCACCCAAACGCCTTACAAACTACAATCAAAATAAATTTATGGAACTCCTAAGTAAATCTTCAGTCTTTCAAGTGCCCTAAAAAACATTGACCTTCTCTAGCTTCCAAGAACCTCTACACTCTTAACTTCATGGTTTTTTAGCCAGTATTCTAATACTGGATAGCATACAGGTCTATTGGTATTTTTTTTCCACAACTAGTGAAATTTCATATTCAGTTTAGGAATAACTAAGGTATTCCCCAGAAGAGCTTTGGTTTGACAATGTTCACAGAGATTGCTTTTTACAATTTACACAGTTGTTAGTTGTGAGTCTCAAGGATGTTTTTGGATTCTAAAAAACGGGATTAATGGCATTAGAAAAGGGACCCTGAAACCCAAAACCAAAGTGTTTCAAAATCAAATATCTCAATAACTCAACACCAAAAAAAAATGATCACTGAAACCCATCAATCCAAAATCCCAGCATTGAAACCCAAAACGTTCAATAGAAAAGGCAGAAGAAATCACAACATCCGAATCAATCTACTTGATCAAAAAGGGAAAAAAATTGGCAAAGATTTGTGAAAGATATTTCCTCACAGCAGTTAAAACCCAAACCCAAACTCACTTCAGAGATCTTTAAAAAGAAAAAAAAAAAAGAAAAAAGATTAGCTTCTAAAGGATAAACACTAACCTGTCAGAGGGGACAGAGGCAAAGTGATGCTGTGGATCGTACGCCATTAGATTGCCCAAATCGATCTGGTAGGTCTGGGCCTCCATCTCCAACGCTGGTAAGAGTTCTCTCTCGTATGGTTTGCGCCGAAGAAAGGAAACTAAGCTGGGAGAGCGTTCAGCTATTACAGAAGTTCAAGAGTGTTCAGCGTTATCGTCCAAGACCAAGGCGCAAACAGCTTCATTCGACTAAAATTGAGCGAGTAGTGGGCGGCCGAAACAAAGGAGACGATTAGGGTTTAAAATCTAAACCAAAACCCGAGCAATATTACTTCATGCAGTACGCTCAAGTGCTTGAGCTGATTTTTAGGTCTTATTTAACCCTAATCTAAGTAGTAGGGCTGGCAATTGGGCCGGGCTGAGGTATGCCCGAACTTAGTTATAGAGCCCGAACTCAGCCCAAGACCAGACTTGGCCCGAGGTAGTCAACCCAAACTCAACCCGTTATAAAATCATGAGCTTCGGGCTGAGTTTGGGTCGGCCGAACTTAAAGCTTATTTTTTTAAAAAAATGATTATTAAAAGTTCATTTCAAATTTTGGGCTGGTAATAGCTCTTTATTATCTCTAGTACTTTGAAAATATGTCTAATTAGTTAACTTTGGGCTTATAACGGACCCAAAATTGTCTTATATCTGTTGGGCTAAGTTATACCAATTCTATGTTGAACTGAGCTAAACCATATTTTATACCTACTTTAGGCCGAGTTGGGTTATATTTGATTGCTACTTTGGGTTAAAAGTGAGTTTGCCTGAACTCAACCCAGCCCAAAGCTACCTTGGCTTAGTCTAGTTATTTTTCAGGCAGAACATGTTAAGACTTTGGGCCACCAGTCTAACCCAATTGACACCCTTACTATGGAGCTCTACTAAATGGGCTTGAACCCGACCCAATCCAGTGTTTCAATGAAGTTTTGGGCCAATTTGTCCAATCCATGGAAATGTTGAGCCTATTTATCCAACCAATATCCCCACCTAAGCTCAATTCAGTAACCTGAACCAATGGCTGAGGATTTTATACACAGACTCCTAACCTGCACCAATGTTCGCCGATGATCATACAGGTGGAAATATCAGCGTCGAAAGTGATTTTCACTTTTTTGGGGGCGTGTGTAAATCACTTCTGACGCTAATGTGGCCACCCTTTTACATCGGCATTTGCATACGCCGAGCGTAGAAAACCCTTGCCACGAATCAATATATAAAAGTTAATGCTAAAAAAACAGCCTGATCCTTTGCATCGAGAGTAGAATGCCCCCTCACAAAGAGATGTGAGTGGGTGCACCCTACTCTTAATGTAAAGGATTTTCTTGCTAAACAAATTAAAGTGATAGGAAGCATTCTACGCAACAGAGTGAAAGCCCAATCATCGATTTTGGAGTAAAGAAGGTGTACACAAACCAAATAGGTACACTCAAATTACTCTTTATCCAATTTTAATTCAGATAAGAATATAATAATGGATGAATCCATGCCCACACAAATGCCTGATTAAGTTTCAAATGTATTCAAGAGGCATCACTCATGGAAAAGGAAACGTGGAGAGATGGGAGTTTAAAAAAATAGATGAAGAACAATTTTATGAAAAAGGAAAAAACCAACTAAAAAAGGAAACCCAATTATAGGAATGTGAAAGAAAAAAATTTAGGAGAAAGGAAAGACAAAGAGACTTTTTTTGTGAATGAATAGACACTTATTAATTTCATAAAAATAGAAGAAATTTGTTGAGGCTGTCCACATAAGTAATTCATTACTCTAGTATATATTGAAGTGTTAATCCTTTTAAAATTCATTACAGTTGTCAATTTATTTATTTATTACATCTTAACAGAAAAAAAAAAAAGTTGAAAAATAAAAACTCAGTTTGCTTGGAAGGGATGCCTAATGGGGAGAAAGATGTACATTTATTTATATGATAAGAAAATAAGTTAGAGTGAAAAAATTTATGACTGGTGGTTTCAAAAATTGGAAAAAAGACGCAAAGATGTGTGAAATTAAAAGTTGGGCAAGATAAATAATAGGCAGAAATAAAATTATTCATCAAACAAATGGGTTCTAGTGGCAATCCCAAAATAACATCAGAGGGATAAATGAACATTATTATGTAGAACTATCAGGAAATCAACAAACCAATGATAGTTTGTGCATTAAGGGAATTGGTTTGTTCCAAAAATTTAAGCATCATCTTTCTATTGGAAACAAAAAAAAAAATCATAAAATTTAGCAAAAAAAAAGAAGAAAATAAGGAATAAGTAGAATATACAATCGCTAAACCCGAAAGGAAATTCAAGAGGTTTAGCTTTTTCTAAAAAGATACGGTACACTTAAGCATTACAGAAATTACAAAAAAATTATAATTAATTAATGTTAAAATTTTCCATAAAATTATTCAAGGCATTAGTAGTACACATTTATTTAGAAGAACCAAAAATAGTTGAGAGGAGAGTATTTCTTGAAATTTTTATTAGATAGCAAAAAACATCAAAGATCCATATATATGTCCAGGAGATTGGAATTGCATATGGGATAGAAATGATAAATTGAGAGACAGAAGAAAAACACTGATAAAATTAGACCTAGCTTGGAGTATTCTAGATGAATGTGAATTGATCTAGGGTTTAGGGGTCTCAATTTATATGGTCAAATAATCAATTTGAGCCTAATTTATGTTAGAGAAAGATTAGATATAGGAGAGCAGCATAAATAAAATAGAGAATCAAATTTCTAGAGCTATATATAGAAAATATTAGTATAACTGGGTCACATTATTTCCCTATTTATCTTAGTGTAGAACCAATTAGGTCAAAGATAAAAAGACATTTTCTTATTTGAATGTATGTGGACCACACATCTTGGATGTAAGGAATAAATTAAAAAGCATAAAAGCCTTCTAATAATTCATCAAAGTTCTTAGAGGTGAAGAAAAATATTCAATTGATGATCCCAACATTAAAGAAATGAAAAAGAGAGAACTTCGTGAATGTTGAAGCATAAGTGAAAAGCTTGAAAGAAGAACTATAAAGAATCAAGTGTGCTCCCTTGATTGATTGTTTGGAGGATAGAGCTAAACAAATCTCAAAGGAGTTTGATGTGGTCTATATAAAAAAAGAAATTTTGTGAGTACAAAAATTTATAATTGAATGACTACGGTATAGAGATACAAACTCAAAAAATTTCCACTTAACCACAATTGTTAGAAGAGCAATGACTGGGATTGGGAAGATAAAAAATGGTGAGAAGGGAAATGGATAAAATATGATAAAAAAGTATAGAGGATTTTTAATAGTTTCTATGAGTATCTATTTACTACATCCTCTCATATGAATGAAGATATCGATGTCTCTAAGAATAGTATTATTTAGATCCTAACAGAGGCATATAAAATGATAATTTAAGGTCCTATTTGTAACGAAGAAATTAAAGAAACTACATTTATTAATAATAACTTAAGAGCACCTAGGCATGATGGTTATCAAGTATGATTCTATCAATAATATTGGAACATCATTGGAGAAGATAATTTAGAGGTTGTAAAAAGAATTTTTTTTACTAATGAGATGCCTCTAGAGGAAATAATCAAAACATGCATATCCCTTATTCCTAAAATAAAAAACCCAATAGCTCTGTAACATTATCAACTTATCAGCTTATGTAGTGTTTCCTATAAATTTATTCTTTAAGTCATGGCTAATATGTTAAAGCATATAATGTACAAAGTGATATCATATTTTCAAAGTGTTTTCATTAAAATGAAGCAAAATTGAGATAGTATAATTATGGTGCATGAAATCTTGTTATAGAAAAATAAAAGTGCACATAATTATATGGCAATTAAATTGATATGAGTAAAGCTTATGACAAAATGGAATGGAGATATCAACTGAAAATCTTGGAAAAATGGGTTTTAATAAAAATAAAAGAATTGGATAAGGAAATGTATGGAATCTGTTTCATACAAAATCCTATTAATGGAACACCCATAAAAAGAATTCACCCCTCCCTAGGAGTCGGACATGGTGATCCATTATCGCCTTTCCACTTTCTTATGTGTGCAGAAAAGCTATCATCAATTCTTAAGAGAAAGTGTTTACCCCATTTTGAATATGGCCAGTAAGAATGGAACACATGGCTCACAATCATTCTTGAGGAAGTGACAACTATGGAACTGACACATCCTAAGAAGATGAAAATGGTAGCTAGTGCTAATGGATCAATGTGTCCCCCACGATATTAGAAATAACCAATGATACTAGTAATCAAGGAAAGTGCTAAAACCATTAATGGTGGTTTTGAGATGGAGTGCTTGAGAACGTGACCATTTACTCAGGATCATCTTCAGCCACCAAATAACTGTATCAAAGGTTATATAAACGATAGAGGTTGATGGAAAAAATCATTTAACACCAATCAAATCTCATCTTTTTACATTCCTTAGGAGTAGGAGTAAGAGTAGAGGTAAAATAGTAATCTCATTAATTATAAGGAGATCAAAGGTTTTTCTATAACGTTGATCAAGTGTCCTTAGAGAGTGATCGTATAATTAATAAAAGGGTTTGTAGGTATATGAATTTGCTCTTGTTGTTAATATATTCATTCCGTGCATCTTATAAATTTCATTATTGTGTGCAAAAGTCCTCTTGACTAAGGCACGAGCCGAACCCAGTCTTACTACATGATTCACCAAAACCTTGGTTAATGTGAAAAAACCACCAAGACATTGATTGGTGACCATAGTGGGAGATATAATGTCTGTTGATACTCAGAAAGACAAAAACCCCGAGATCTCTGACAACGTTGAAGGCCCTCCTATCAACAAGTTGATCGTTGGAATGTCTCGGGATTTCAACGCTAAGCTTGATGTTTTGATGAAAAAATGGACAAAGTCCTCTAGGCTTTCCCTGGTAATATAGCAAATGTCATGATAATAACATTACAACCAATGGTAGAGGCATTGAGGTGTATAAACATCAAACTAGGGGGCATGTGTTTACCCCATTTTGAATATGGTCATTAAGAATGAGACATGTGGCTCACGATCATTCTTGAGGAAGTGATGATTATGGAACTGGCATATCCCAAGAATATGAAGAGGGCAGATAGTGCTGATGGATCAACACGTGTCCCATGATATGAGAAATAACCAACGATACCAATAATCAATGAAAAAGGGCACGATGGCTTATGTGCTCAAGCCATTAATGGCGGTTTTGAGATGAAATGCTCAAGAACGTGGCGATGAATCAAGATCATCTTCAGCCACCAAATAATCGTATCAAAGGTTATATAAAGGGCAGAGGTTGATGGAAAACTCATCGAACATAAAATCAAATCTTATCTTTTTTGCATTCCCTAGGAGTAGGAGTAGAGGCAAAGTAGTAATCGCATTAATTGTAAGTAGATCAAAGGTTTTTCTGTAACGTTGATCAAACGTCCTTAGGGAATGATCGTAAAATCAACAAAAGGGTTTTGTAAATATAATTTTTTTTCTTGTTATTAATATATTCATTTTGTGTATCTTGTCAATTCCTTTGATTGAGGCACAAACTAAACCCAGTCTAACTACATTGTTCAGCCAAACTTGGGTCAAAGTGAAAAAACCACCAACAGAAAAGGAAGAAGAATGAATTATTCAAGAAATTAAAATTAAAGGAAAAAAGTCTAGTTATTACACATATACTTTTTGCAGAAGATTGTTATATATTTGGTGAGGTAGGATAGGTAATAATATTAAGGTTTGAGTAGTTTATTAAGGCCGGCTCTCAACCTGACGCCACCCTCCTCCTTTATCCGGGCTTGGGACCGGC
>JAOXJP010000017.1:3783744-3793911 GCA_025762735.1 Platanus orientalis
ATATAAATATACATAAAATAAATGTGATAATGCTCATTTTGATTATGATAATTATGCAATTTTAAGCAATTATCAATCTTCAAGCAAAATAACAATTTTAAATATATATCGATATAGTCACTTTTACAAACTTGATTTTTCCTGCTTTAATAGGTTTTGTGTATTGGAATTTGCATGTGCTTGGCTGGTGACTAGTTGATTACCACTAAAAGTTAACAAAATTCAGCAAGAGAGAATACTTATACCTCTCTATGAAGCTGGACTAACTAACCTCATGAGCCACTTTTTCCCTGTTCTGCAGTATGAAAGAACAAGTGATTGCTTTACTTCCACTTGATCAACATCAAGCCACCTGCAAAAGCATCAATAAACTGATATAAATCCCTGATTGAATGCATTTCCCAGTTCATATTGAAAAATCAAGAGCACAAACAATAGAAGCTTTAGTCTACCATGAATTTATGCCATGAGAATACGGTGATTGAGATAGATCCCAAGGGCATCATTGTGTTATTTCTGTGCCACAGCTTATGCCAAATAAAGCACAATAAAGAATTCCTCTATAAGCTTACATCAGGTAGATTATGCCCAATCCAAGGCATCACAGAAGCAGGGAATATGTATTTTGTCCGATGTAGCAACCCCAATTTCTTATAAATACCCATATTAGGTTAGGTCAACCAAATAAAGTTTCTAGAAACCTAGAATGGAATATTTAAGATCTTTCCAGTCTCCTTAAATTACTGATAATTTGAGACCATTCACTTCTTGGTTCTCAGACTTGTACTTATCAACCAACAATTGCAATATCTGTGAAGCCTCAGACATCATTCCTTGAGAAAGGTACTGATCTAATACCAATGAGTACTCAAGAGCAACATGGAGCTCCTGCTGATTCAGGTTGCAAGAGAAAAAGTTCTTCCACTCCTTTGATCTTCCTTCCATGCAAATACCATGTAGCAGGGCAACAAAAGTAACAGAATCCAAAGGATAGCCCTTTCCCATCATCTTATCCCTCAACTCAAATGCAGTGTTGAGCATTCTATGTTGACAAAGGCAAATAAGAATAGCATTATAAGCAGCAGGCCTTGGATCCCATCTGTCTGATATCATCCTCTTGAACAAATCCAAGACCACAGACTTTTCATGCTCTTGTAACTCATTTTCTTTAATGGAAACAGACTCTGATATGTTATTTGTGAGCCCATTTATCAAATAATGGTAGGTGACATTATTTGGTGTGCACTTATTAATCAGCATTTCCTCAAAAAACGATACAGCTTTAGCACATTTACCTTCCCTACAAAAGCACCCAATAAGAATACTGTATGTTACGACATTAGGGACCAAACCACGAGATTGCATCTCTCTGAAGAGCTGTAAGGCTCTATGAGATTCTCCCATTCGGCAAAACCCATTAATTAGAGAAGAATATATGACGACATTCGGCTTGCACCTCTTTTGCATCATACTGCGGAACACCCCTAGTGCACCATTTATGTCATCCTGTTTTACATACCCATCTATAATTGTCGAGTAAGTAAACTCATCCGGATAGATGCACCTTTTTATCATTCTGTCAATGCATGAAATTGCATCCTTCATCATTCTGAATTTACAGTAGCCCTTGATCATGGTGTTGTACCCAATCAAATCAGGATCTATACCTCTTTCGATTGAGAAACTGAAGAGCTTTTTTGCCCCATTAATATCACCATGTCTAATGAACCCATTGACTAGTGTAGCATAAACAAATGCATCAGGTAGGATATTTCGATTGAGCATATCCTCAAGCAACTGCTTTGCAGCATGAAGCATTCCTTTCTTGCAAAGACCACTCATCAGAACATTGTAAATACCTGCATCAGGAAATACTCCCCTATCCACCATTTTATCAAGGATAGTCAATGCAACATTAACCTCACCCACCAAAACAAGTCCATGCACAAGAGCTCCATAAGTTACCAAGTCAGGTTTATGACCTAAGTCCATCATTTCAATGAGCAAATTTGAGGCCCTAACAACCTCCCCCTGCCTGCAATACCCATGAATAAGTGGAGTATAACTAAACTTATTTGGCATCAATCCCCTCTTCACTGCCTGCCTTAAAAGATCATCGGCCTCATGAACTCTCCCCTCCTTACATGATCCATTAATCATAATATTGTAAGTGATGGTATCGGGCTCACACCCACTTTCAACCATCTTCCTAAAAGTCTCCATTGCTTTTACCATGGATCCATGCTTACACTGAGCATTAATGATGTTATTGTAAATTTGCACGTTAACACTTAGACCTCTTGTTTTCATTTCTGACAAAAGCCGATCAATTGCTTCAAAATTACCTTCCTTGCAGAACCCATTAATCATAGCCCCATAAGAGAACAACGTAGGCAAAAAACCTTTCATTTTCAATTCTCTAAAAATCCCAAAAGCCCTCCCAACATCGCCTTTCTTGCAATACCCATCAATGAGTGTGTTGTAGAAGACAATGTTGGGAATGCAACCCTCTCCCCACCTATCCTCAATCAACTTCCTACCTTGCTCCACCTTCCCCTCCGCACACAAACCTCTCACCATTATACAAGTACTATAATTATCTGCAAAACAGTTCTCACCATCATCTCTATGCAGCATTTCATCATATAACTTACGAGCAACATCAATCCGACGATGCTTGATAAGTGCACTCAGCAATGAATTACAGGCAAAAACATTCGGGAAAGAACAGTGGGTTTCAACTACAACCCTGTAAAATTCAAGAGCTTTATCAACAAAGCCAGAATCCGAATAAGCTCTAATTAGAACATTGAGAGCTTCATGAGTAGGCCACTTTTTTTCGCTTTTCATATCTTCCAACACGGAATCGATATCTGAAAACATTTTTGATCGAGCTAATACCTTCAAAAAAGAAGAATAAGCGCGAGGATCCGGAGAACACCATGGTCTCCGAGAAACCCAATCAAAGAACTTCAGACCCAGTACGGCATCTCGAATTCGATCGAGCACCAGAGGAGCAGCATCCACGACAAGGATTTCATCTTCGGAGAACCGGGTTTCTAGAATTTCGTCGTATCTTTCATGGGTTCTAAGGATTTCAGAGACATCGTCGACAAGTTTGTTGATTTGGGTTTCATAGTGGGATTTGAGAGGAGGTCGAGCTTTGGGTTTGTGAGAAGGTTTGATGAGAGAGAGAAGTGTTTTCGACATGAGAGAAGTGGAAAGTGACGAAGGGAAACTGGAGTGGGCTCTTCATCTGTAAACCTGATTTACCTCGAAGAACTCGTCCATTTTCTTTCTTTTTTTCAAGTAAAAAGATAGCGCAATTATTTTTGAGAAATTTGAGAACGCTGGAAAGACCATTCCTCTTGGAATGCAAAAGAAAGCGCTATTTTTTGACCGAAAGATCGATCCTGTATAAAACTCCTCCTACAAAAATGGCGTACAATTTATACACGTTTTGTCTCATATTCTGAGATTGGCTAGAAACATTATTGAGAAAAGAAAAAAAAAACATTTTCTTTCTATCTTTTCTTCTTCTATTTTTTCTTTTTTTTTCTTTTTTCTTTGCACTCACATTTTTCATAAAAAATAACAAAGATTTTATTATCAGAAAAAATAAAACTGCACGAAACCCATAGTTTTGAAAACCGGATCAAACTTGGTGGTTAAAACTGGTTTGAGTGGAATTGCCCCCTAAAGAGTTCTTAAAACCGTAATATGCCAAAAACTGCATATAACTGGCAAAACTGACAAAATCAGCCGATTTTTTTATGAATCCTTTAATAAAACCATTCGGTTTTTATTTTTTTATTTTTGTAGCAAATTAAGAAGAAAAAAATGATAAATGTATCTTTCCAAATTATAATCCCACTTTCCATGAATTGTTGTTAATTTTTGGTATTTTCTTACATTTTTTGGTATGTCTAAAATTTAAAATCCCGGTTAGAAACCTTCTAATGCATTATGTATTGTTTTATTTTTAGAATTTATAACACTTTACTTATGTAAAGCAAATCATGGTTAGGTCATGTAAATCGACGGTTGAACCCAATTGGACTTGAACCGTCCACCTCATTGGTTTGATGGTTGGTCCGATTTTCAAAACTATGACAAGACCAAAAAGAGAGAGAGAGAGAGAGAGAGAGAGAGAGAGTTTACAACCACGTAAACAACCATATATCATGTTGTATCCCATAAAAAATCTAACATATAGCTTTTTCTAAAATTGCCAGTGTTAATAGGTAATGGCTCGTAATAGAAAAAGATAGGAAAACCATCATAGGAATAAGTGGCAAAGTAAAGTATGGAAAAGTCATTATTTTTTGTGTCAATGCATGTCTAATTGCAAGCAAAAGGTAACAAAGTGTGAAAGTAATTCTGAGCTACCTTACATGGCATATGGTATACCGAAATATTTTCCAAAGTGAACTTGATCAAAATAATTCTCCCCTCGAACAAAATGTAAGTCATCTTCCAACAAGCTAGCTTTTTAGATAACTTGTCAACCATTGGGTCCCAAAAAAATATAGATCTAGGGTAATCCCCTAAAGGCAACCCTAAGTATTGCAAAGGCCACAATCCCACTTTGCAACCAATTACATTAGCTTACTCTAACAATCGTTAATCTGATACATGAATACCTGTCATACAAGACTTTGACAAGTTAACTTTAAGACCTGAAATAGTCTTAAATATCTTCAAGCAATATCTCATATTACGAATAATTCCTACCTCCTCATCTAGGAATAGGATGGTATAACTAAATATGAGAAATGCTCTGGTTGTTGTCCCCCACTTTAAGCCCTCAATCATCCTAACCACTTTCGCTTTCATAAGAATCGCACTCAATCCATCAGCAACCAAATGGAATAAAAAAGGTGATAAAGGGTCCTTCTACCTTAATTCCCTTGAAGATTTAAAGAATCCATTAGATATTCCATTCAAAAGTATTGAAAAATATGGACTCTCAATACATCTCATCATTCATCTAATCCATCTCTCCAAAACCATTCTTTTCCAATACTCAAAAGAAGAAATTCTAATCTACCCTGTCATAAGATTTTTTTCATATTAGTTTGCATACCACTCTTACTCTCCTTTATTTTTTCTAATAATCTACACATTCATTAGCAATAAGAATTTCGTCCATGTTTTGTCTTCCTTGAATGAAAGCACACTGAGTACCCCAAGGATGAGGGATGTCTTTTCGATTTTGAAGGATTATTATGTTAAATTGTTATTGTTTTACTCCATTGCAGGATTAGTCAACTATGCACACCAGTACTACTTGGAGTTGGGCACTTCTTAGACACATATTTTTTGTCCCCCTATGATGTTTTTTCTTTTGATTAGACACCCATATTTTAAGGCCATACAAGCCTGTTACATGAAATGCACCAAACCAGATACAAACCACCTCATAGAAAAATAATTAAATTACAAAGATCTTAGAAATTTTTTTAAAAATTGGTTTTCTTGTATGCTCATTACATAATATTTTTAGATCTCATTACAGACAATGCTAGAAAGCTACAAAAGAAGCATAAGCATCAGAGGCTAGTGGAAAAAAAATCCCTTGATTTGTAGTTTTGTACTAATGAGAATTTGACTCTGTCAACAAAATGCTGATGAATCATTAATTAAAGCATTTTGATAATTTTCCTTTTGTATTTTTAAGCAATTGCACAATGAACTTGTAATAAAAGTTGAATTGATGCCCTAGATCAAAAATTAAGTTTTCCTTGAGTAAATAAGAATATTGAAGTCCTCCATTGCATATGAATATGGGTGAGAAAAAAAAGTAATATACCTATAAACTATAAATTTACTAAGTCCTTCAAAATGATGAAAGGTTGCATGAAGACAATGTTAAGCATTACTAAAGTCTATACTTTGAAGAAAAAAAATCCACTATAAGGAGTGTTATTAGTAAGAGAAGTCCTTTAAGGATGAGGAATTTACATTGTTAGACGGGGGATTTATATTGTGGGTGATGCCCTAATTTTATACATCAATCTCATATGCATTATAAAAAATAGCTAGTAGATTATAGAGGAGGAAGGGCTGTAGTTAAAGATCATCTCCCTTGAAGACTTTAATATAGAATCACCAAAATGGTACTGATGGGAATCCTAAACTGCATTTGAAGGCCTATTCTAGGATAAAAAAAGCTAATCAACAAGTCTTGGTATGGCATGATGAATCTTGGGATCTCATTTGAAATCAGTAATGTTTATTGTCTTTTCATTGTTTATTGGTTTCTTGTGTAACCAAGGGCATTGTTGACATTTTATATAATAGATGAGGGGTTCAACCGTTAGGTTTTGATCTTTAAGTTTCAATTTAGTGTTTTCACATGTTTTGGTCAAGTTGGTGGAGAATTATAAAGGTTTTTTGCATACTTTTTGGTGTAGGGATAGTATTATAATTTGGTCAAATATGGTTAGACTCCCCACCTATTGGAACATATAGATAATTCTTATAAATATAAGTTTAAGGGATAAATGAAAGAATATTTGTTATCAGCTACTACTACTATTTAATTGAATGATTCTCAAACCTTATAAGTGATTACTAGGAACCTTAGAATGATTTTAAGTATTTTTCTTCTCTCTTCATTTCTCTTTCATTTTACATATATCTTTTTTTTCAGCTTTGTTGGTGCAATAAATGAATGGTGATTGTTGTTTGATGATTAAAGATTGATCACAATGATGTTTGACCTGAGATTCAACTTTCCCTCAAGTAACTATTGATTAATTTTAAGTTTTCTCTATTTTTCAAAACCCTACTTCACTACTAAAATCACCCCCTCTCTAGATACCGTGCAAAAGTCCACAAAATATCATCATATCTTAGTCATCTCATCATTCTCTATAATCTTTTTCACTTAATCGAATAAATTCCATCTATTCTTTTAAGTTCTTACATTTTTATTTTCTTCTTTTTATGTATTTCAATATAGCACAATCCTTGTTCCCACCTTTAGATTCTAAACCAAAACCTATAAATCCTAATTTCTCATCCCAAAAATACTCTAACACCGATCTTTATTCAATCTCAAACCTACTCCCCTTCAACCATAAACTTGAATTACCTAAACCTTGCTATTTCCTAATATTTCCTACATCTAGTATCCAAACGGGCCCTTATAACCAAGAAAAATGGTGTTATCACATATTCTTTTAATCGTATGATCTACAAACCTTTTTCCATAATTTCTATTGCACCAACCTAATTAAACATGAGAGCAAAAGCATACGGTCGAAGACATCATATTGTACTAGTTTTTGCCCTGTAGATTTCTTATGTGGAACCCATTAAATGTAGGCTTTCGATTTGTAAGGATGCAAATTATCCAATTATTATTTGTATCTATGTTTGCTTAAAGTGAATATGAATCCATGAATGTTCGATTCAATTAGTATTCGTTCATTTAGAAAAATATCCAATTATAAATCATGATCCAATGATACCCATTGATGGACATATCACTTTATCACCGAAGACATGGGAGCATCTAGGTTCAAATTGTCACTTTACTCTTTTTCATTTTGCATAGGTCATAAAACTCATCTACTCAACCAAGAGGGGGAAAAGCCAAAAAGGAAGAAGAAGGGAAAACTGAAAACTCTACCCATTACTGTATGGAAGAAGAAGAGAAAATTACCCACCCAAAGTTAACTATTCAAACTAAAGACATTGGGGGTTTCTTAATGTTGTTTTTGCTGTAACAATAGAGAGACTAATGGATATCTATTTTTCCAATGCTCCATTTCAAAGGCAATTTGGAGAGACATGTTGAGTTAGCTTCATCTAATTCGAAGAAAAATCAGGCCCTTATATGATGAATCGAAATGGATACAATAAACATCCAAATAGAAATCTTTGTACTCATTAATTGTCAAGTTAACCTTCAATGTCACCATTTACCGCACATAGTGGAAAAGGAACATGAGACATTTTGGGGACACTAGCAAGAATAGGACTATTCCAACAATCATTAGCATAATTGTATTTGATGTACAAGCAAAAATTCAAACTCTTAGTCTATCACTCAGGTACAAATCCACTTCGAAGACATATTTCTTTAATATGGTATGTAGAGATAGTGCCAACCCACACTTAGCCGAAAGTCCATTCTTGGTTGAAGCCAGCTATTGGTGTATACGTCTTGCTTGATAATTCAGTGACTACCTTGAGCGGAGGTTATGGAGGTCTCTTACAAGATGATAGAGGATCTCCAGTTGTTGCCTTTGTAGGTACTACTACACGGGTTCATGTTCTTCGGGTGGAGCTATATGCATTGTTTAAAGTCCCTCAAATTGCTATAGCTTGGAATTTATCTCCCTAGCGATCACCATGGACTCAAAGTTTGTTGTGGAAGTCTTGAATAACAAATGTAGCTACCCATGGAGAGTGATGTCTATTATTGTAAAAATCAAGAGAATATTGGACGACTTAGGCCAATTTGATATACAACATGTGTGGAGAGAGGCCAATTCAACCAACTGATATCTTTCCCTCTTTAGCAATAAGAGATGAGGAATTTTTTAATTTTTTCCTAATGATTTTATGCTAAATATTGTAGAAACTATCAAGAATGATGCAAATTGTTATACATATACATATATATAATTTTTCTACCGATTTAATATAATATTTCACTTATAAAAAAAGAAGAGAAAACCTTAATGATCGGTATGTTTCATTTAGGTTTCATCCTTATTTTTATATTTCTCTTCATTCACTAAATTATTACCGCTTTGGTTTGGAGATTGTGTTCGTGCTTTGCAACTAGGCTTATTTACTGGGCATATCTATATTCATATTCAATATTAAGCTAATTTAACCTATATGATGAATATGATCTCTTTTAAAATATTCATCTCATATTCAATGGAATACGAATATGTATGAAAAAAAAATAGACCGAATACTGATATCCACTTATATCCAGTCCATTTTCACCCCTATTGCGTAAAACCATAATTTTTGGTAGAAAGTGTAACAAGATTTCCAAATTCGTATCCGATATTCAGTCAAGTAAACTAATACAAAACCAATCATATTTTAAATGTTGGTTTCATATCCATGTTTGTATCTAATATTCGGTTAATAAACATATTCTAATATATCCGCTTCTAATTTTATCTGTTTACATCCATCTGTGTAAATACCTTGTGTATTTGTTCTTAAAATCCTCTAAGTTCTCAATACTTTATTTTTTCCCTATAGTTGATATCTTGTGCCGGACCTTATCCGGTGCACTTTAGCAATGGCCCATTTTTTATTTAATTTCATTACTTTTTAGTAAATAAAATAAAATCACTAAAACTAAATAAGTGGATTAAGGATCCTTATAGAGATGGGGTTTAGGTTTCTATAGCCTTTGGCAAGATTATATGCCACATAATTGGCTTTCTATCAATGTTCTTAAAAATAATTACTTCACAACTACAATTAAGTTATTTGAAGGAAATAAGTAATTTTTTATTCTCCAATGTCATATTTGGAGAGGGTCTTTGGATATTTGATGATCAAAACCGCATCACTCTCCACAACAACTTTTTTTTTTTTGCGCCAATGTCAATGATAGTCTACATATGATAGCTTTTGATTCTATAACTTCTAGGACATCCAACATATCTTACATTATAGATGATTCTATTATTAAACCTTCTTTATTCCTAACAACTACTCCCATATCTATTTTATTTACATATTTCAAATAAGTAGCATCAACATTTATTTTGATCCAATCTTCACTAGGAGTTTCCATTGCATGTTTCTTTCCATCATTTCTTCATTTATTTGGAGAACTTCTTCATTTGGCCTCTGTAGATTGTTCAATTCTCACATCATCTTACAAGTAAAATAAATAATTTTAAACATATCATATGAAAATATTATTGAAAGTGGCACCATTACTTGCTTTCCGGATATTCCAACATAAGATTGTAATGTTTTGCTTTATTTTAATTGCCTTATTTTTACCTTGATAATTTTTGAATAGCTATACTTTTAATCACTATAAGAATGAGGTATTATATTGCTTACTAATGTTTAGAGATAAATTGGACACAACCCAAATTCTAGTTACAAAATGGCAATATAATAAGTAATGTGTAATGAATTGCTCCTTTTTTTTTTTTTTTTTTTTTT
>JAOXJP010000017.1:3821743-3841499 GCA_025762735.1 Platanus orientalis
TCATTGGTCTTCGTTGCACATGCCCAAACCATCTCAATCGACTTTCCCTCATTTTATCACTTATTGGTGCTACCCCTCAACTCTCACGAATGAATTCATTCTTAATTTTATCATTTCTAGTCTTATCACTCATCCATCTCAACATCCTCATTCCATCTCAAAAAGTCTTAACACTTAGTCTCCTTATTAAAAGTAACTTTTTTCTCCTTAATTCACCGCATGCCTAAAATCACTGGTGTGTCAGTTAACGGGAAATCACACACTAGACAGTCATCATCGTCGAAGTAGTCTCTTCTGTGATGGAAATGAATATCAACAACACGGTCCTTAACATATCCACAATATATTTGATTTTCCGGATCTTGTAGGAACTCTTCAACAAAAGATGTAGAAATAAGGTTCTGATCACTCCAACCAGTAATTGCTATTTTAGTTGTCTTCCTGAAAGGGAAAATGAACTCAGTGTTCACCAGAAGAACCATCTCATCTCTTCAAGGATTCTATAACTTTTAGGAATTGTTTCTAAAAGTTTCAGGGCTTATAAGACTTTGCAAATAAATCAGACCTTCCAATATTCATCGGGATTACAGCTAGATTGAATTAGCTGAAAGAATACTCCCAAGGAACCCAATTAAGTAGGGACTAATTGGAATTTGGCTCTAATACCAAAATTGATGCAACCAAATAGAGATGATGCCATTTTGATGTAGGATGATAGCCAAGAATATCAATAAAATCCAAGGCGATGTAGCGGAAACTATAAAAGAGAAAAAGAAAAGATAAAGACCTGATTTGAAGTTTTTCCTAACCCAAAACAAGGGATCTTAGGCTCCACCAAGCTTGAATAAACCTAAGGAATCCACCTTTGGGAAAAACCATTCATGGTTTTTAAACTTCACAAAGGAAGAACACACTAGCTAAGAGCTAGAAAGCAAGAAAATTCTTTATTAATCAATTTCATTCATTGTAAAATTATGGGGATGAGTTGCCTTTAAATGGGTTTACAGCTTTTAATAATTAAAAACTTGCTAAAATAAGAAATTTCTTAAAATCCTAAACTTTCTAGCTAAGTTTTCTAAAACATAAAACTAAAAAACTTATTTTCATAAAATTAAAACAACTAAAACTTAACACTTTATAAAAAAAACACTATTCCCGTTTTTACTGACACCCCCTTTGTAATTTAGTCATAACTTCCTCAAATCACATCGGATTTGCACAATCTTGGTCTTGTTAGAAATATAATTGAATAACCTATCTAATTACACCAAAATCAAGCCAAAATGACAAGTTTTGACCTTTAAAAAAGTGGAGTAAACATAAAAATGGGATTACTCTAAAAAACACAATCAACATCTTGGCACTATTGGCCTTATTACATAGACACATAAAATAAAGGTTACCCCCCTATAAGACCCTTATTAAACCATATAACATTGCAGCTTCCATAAATCATTCCATACGAGGACCACCCAAGGCCAAGTGTGGGTCCCACCTTGCTCCTATGTCGTCATCATTTCCTTTTTCCTAATTATAAAAAAAAAGAGTTTTTTTCCTAACTAAAGAACCTATACCTAAAATACTTTGCTTTGATTGCATAGAGAAAGGAATCGTTTATCCTAAGCACCCATAAAGAGCCTTTAACCTCATGCAACATTAGCAATGAGTGTGAATTTGGTTCGATATATTCTCTCTTAACCTCATGCTACATGATAATTTTCCTTGCGATTCTAAATTTGGTCTGTAGTGTAGTGAAAAGGTTACTAAAGGTATTACTTATCTATCTCTTTATAAATTTTTGGAATTTTTATGGAGATATATCAGAGAGCAATGATTTGACCAAATTCGAGGAAGTCCCCATTCTTTTAAAATACCAAAAGATGACCCTTGAGTATATTTGCACCTGTCATCTTCTGGCGTTCTCTTTGCATCATTGAACAGAGTTTTGTTTTGATTTTTATCTTTCTTGAGAACTTCTAATATAAACATTTTTGTTTAGTCACATGTTTTCAGAATCATTTTGTTCCAGCAATGATATTCCTACTTATAGAACCATTGCTTTTTTTTTTTCTTTCTTTTTATAGCTACCTAGCCACATCATAACAGGAGTATAGGTCAGCTTAGAAATTAAGGATAAACGTGAAATACATTTAGTTTCCATCTGTAGCGATGAAGGAATGAGACTTAAGAAATATCTTTTGTTAAATGTTATACTTGTGTTTTTGGCGGCACCGATGTAGCACACAAGAGGAAAAACCCAAATTTGATGTAGGGTATAGCCAAGTATCTCAAAGAATCATCAAATTAATAATGGAAGCAAAAACACACTTTGATATACCAAAAATTAATATTTAAATCACACAAGTAGCCAAGAATTTTAAAATTTGAAGAATAGAATGAAGGAAAGGAAGCTAGAAGAGTTTAGGATAGAAAATGGTAAGAAAATAGAGAGGAAAAACCCAAAAAGGTTAATTTTGGAATTACCAAAATACCCCTGATCGTACGTCAGAATTTTATGAAACTTTCCAGATAGTTTCTGACGAATACAAAGGTGTTAGGTTTAAAATTTCATGCAATTCTGAGTTGATTTGAGTTGTCAAATTATATAAAACTTGGTCTAGCATGTACTTCAAAGAGTAACTCTAAAACCAGTAAAGGGAATTTTTGATTCTAGAATGACAAGGAAGAAGAGTAATCAAGGGGAAGAAGAATAAAGAAGAGAGAAGAAAGAAGAAGAAAAATAAAAAGACAGTGTAATCCCTACCCCATGATCCAAGTAATCCCTCTACAAGGATTTCAAGCAAAGGCATAATATTTGAAGAAGGAGAAACACCACTTGTAGGTGCAAAACCACAAACATTTTATTAATTTCCATCATTTCAAGTACATAAACGTGCAGCCCATATATAGGCTCACAAACTCATGAAAATAGCAAAAAACCAAGTTAAAAACTCTTAAACTACTATCTTACTTGATACCGGAGACTTTCCTATAGTCAAAAACTACTAAAAACTTCACTTTCTAAAAACAAAAAGTGCTAAAATCAAGCCCTTCTAGAGGATTTCATCCAACACTCTTAGAAGGCCCTACTTTGAGTTGTTGACTCTCTAAAATTACTAAAATACCATTGGCAATAATGTCTTATTATACAAATACCAAAAAACAAAAATTAAAATGACTTCTATGTCCTAGACTCTAATAACTCATAAACTATTAAGTAAAACAGTAAAATAACTCCACAACTCTTCATCATGTGTCTCCATGTGCCTTCTTGTGTATCTTCATGTGTAGACCCCACCAAAGCCATGAATGGGCCCCACCTTACTCTAATGTCCGCATGTGTTGATGTATATGGGAATGTCTGAGGGTACATTTGTCTTTTATGTGTAAGGGCATACTTGTAAATACCTTCATGTATAGTTGTATGTTCAATTCACATATGCATATACATATATGAGAGGGGACTACACTCTCCATATGATTTTCCCCGATTCTTCTTCTTCTTCCACAAACCCTAGCTTACTTTGCTACATCTACAATAGAAATCCACTCTTGCTAGAAAAGAATTAAATTACCATTTGTTTTTTCTGAAACCTAAAGATTAACTATTCTTTGTGTATATGAATTGTATATCTGATCATCTAGATAAATTCTTTAGTAGGATGTACCTATTATTCCTAATATTACAATTGATATATATGGATTTGTTTGCTTATGAGACATCCTAGGGTCAGTATGTCTGACACCTTGTATTTGTGTCCAACTCTAATACATGTATCTCATCTTCAGATTTCTACTTGGAATCATGTTTGATGTTTTTTTTTGGTCCATGCTTATCCATAATGTGCGTTCTTATTTTCTAATGGGTTGATGCTGTTATCAGTTGATGCTATTATCTTTACTATGCTGTAGGTTGTGGAAAATGGAAATCCTATTGAAAGGAAGAGCTGGTTTCCAGATATTGAACCCTTATTCAAGCTTCTTAGTTATGAAAATGTGCCTCCTTATTTGAAGGTTAACAGTTGTTTCTTGATTCTGACTCTTTATTCCAGTTTTGTTGCAAAGATTTCCCGTAAGTATTGTATTACATGTATTTACAGGGTGCTCTGCGGAATGCCATAGCCACTTTCATTCAAGTTTCTCCTATCCTAAAGGACACTATTTGGAGTTACCTTGAGCAGTATGATCTACCAGTAGTTGTTGGACCTCCCGTTGGAAATGGTGTGCAGCAAATGTCTACACAGGTACACGTTGAGGAGTACCATTGGAATTTTTGTATGGCTAAACAAATTACGTGAACCCATAGGATGGCCATACAAATACCTTATTTTATCTGCTGTTTTAGATTGACAGTGTCATATCTAAATGTGTCATCAGTGGTTTTTTCTTTTCTTTCAACCGTTTCCCAATGTCATATACATTAGTGTCCACACACCAATTTGTTGTTAGGGTTTTAACTCTCTACTAACATTGGGACAATAAGGACTTTTTATTGTTCAATTGTGTATAATGTTGCCTGTTTTCGTGCTTTCTTGTCAAAGTTGGGCAAAACTAAAAGTGTTAAAGGGAAGCATCTAGCGTGTAATTTGCTGGGGATTTAAAAAAATATACTTTTGAATATTTATGGGGAAAGTACGATAACCCTCTAAGCTATTTTTATGTTGTCTGATTCATGTGACTACTATGCATGAACTCTATACATTGCATGACTTGGTTTTACTTTATAAAAACCTCAATGGGAAAGGCATAAAAAAATTAAAAGAAAATTAAAGAGTGCTGCTGAATGGACAATACTTACTCAGTTGTGCGCCTAACTGATGCTGTTTTTATTTTTTTAAATGTTAAGAGCTTCCCTTTGAGGCCTGTTTTAGCTGCTATTGAGTGTTGATAGATATTTTGAACTTTATTTCCTTTTCAATTGCATGATGAGGTTTAAACACGAGGAAAGTTGGTGGGAGTTTTGGTTGTTGAACATATTAGAAACTGAGTTCTTATGAAACTACTGTATAAAATATTACTTAATCAGAGAAAAAGGGGAAATGTTATGTTATTTTTTTATTAGGTGGTCTCACAGGTTCCAATGCCATGGATCTGGCACTAGATGGTGTTTTAAAAAATTTAGCATGAACAACAGACCGTGTATTGTTTGCATGACACAACTACATACTATGTGGATTGCGGCATCAAAGGGTGATATGGTTGTAAACCATTTAACATAAAAGTCTGAGAGACACCAAATCTTGCTTTTTTTTTTCTTTTTCTTGTTCATATTTTATAAATTCATATCAAACCATTGTTTTATTGCAGCAAACACTCTAGCTGCCTGTGTTATATTACACTTTGATCAATGCAGTGGAGGAAACATATGCTTTTGAATGACTACTTACCTTTGAATACATTGGTGATGTAATGATCATGTAAAGCTGTGTATCTGGCAGGTTTATGATATGCGGTTTGAGTTAAATGAAGTAGAAGCAAGGAGAGAGGAATATCCCTCCACTATTTCTTTCCTTAACTTGTTAAATGCTCTTATTGCAGAAGAAAGAGATTTAAGTGATAGAGGGCGTAGGTACTGAACGTTGGGTCCCTTGAAAGTTTGTAGTTCTTAAAGTTGTCTTTTTTTGTTTTCCTTTCTCTCAATATAGTATTAATTGCAACACTTTTTCCAGGTTTGTGGGCATTTTTAGGTTTGTATATGATCATGTGTTTGGGCCTTTTCCTCAAAGAGCGTATGCAGATCCTAGTGAGAAATGGCAATTGGTTGTTTCTTGCCTTCAGCACTTTCGAATGTGAGTGCATATTCTTACAGTCTGATCTCAAATCTATGACACCTATTTTCCAGCTTTTCTAAGTCTTACTCTGCAAAACATCTCTCAGGAAAAATATGAGTAGGTGAAATAAAGAAAAGATAATAGATTCTCATCATTTGGTTTACCTCATTCGTCTGTCTTGAACAACTTCAATTTCTACGAGTAGTACTGGTTGTGCAGATTTATTCTGCTTCTCCCTATGCGGCAATATACTCGTCCTTATTAGCTGAGGCTATATTATACTGATTTATCTATGCTCTAATAGTACACTTAATTATATATTTTTTAATAATGATAATATAAAGCAAAGAAATTCGTTTTAATATGTTGTTTTGTGCAGGATTCTGAGCATGTATGACATTAAGGATGAAGATATTGATAGTGTTGTTGACCGATCTCAGCCTCCAACAGTGTCACAGTCCGCTCCACTTGAAATGCAGCTTCCTGTCATAGAGTTGCTGAAAGTATGCATTGTGTTATAATTTGTTTGTTTTTCATTGTTTTAAGTTCCTACTGGGAATACCCAATCCATGCACATAAACCAGAAATTCAGTCATTATTGTATTGTTATCGTATTGATTCTAGGTATGGGATGGTTCTTTTTTTTTATTTTGGCTTTTTGCATACCCTTCTTGTACTGGAGGTTGCAGAACTTAGCCTCCGTTCTTTTTTATATTTTGGAAACTCTCTCTCTCTCTCTCGTGTTTGCATGCTATGCATACACACACACCAAGTTTTTTTTGGTAGTATGGTTATGAACATGCTTCTTTAGAGCAATATAAGTTATTTTATATTTTGTGCTTTCAATTATGCCTTAAATGGTAACATTTGTTTGCTGCATTATGTTATCACTAGGCTTTGTATGGTGATCCTTTGACTACATTTCACAACATTGCTGAGCCTCCAATTGATTAGTATCTTTGTATTGTATATAATTTCTGCATTTTTCTTTGAAGGGGTTATTCCATGAATTTTATATGGTAAGAAGTACTACTTTGTGTAACGTGTACATGTCTACACTGAGAGAAAAAGATATCTGGGGAAAGCATGCAGCAAGAAATTTGTAGTATCTCAACAAGGTCACTTATGGTCTGTCTTTGTATCATGATTATTGTTTTTTAGTTGACTTCTTATGCTATTATGTAATTACTTGACTGTGCTGTCTGAAGGCATGCATATTTTGACAATCAAGAGTTCTTAATACTGCTACTATACTTAGTTAATCAGCTGAACTGAAACATATTTTATTGGCTAGGAGCCTAGGGTCATCATACCTTTTTTATAATATTTTTCAATTATTACTTATCAAAAAAATAATTTTCAATTATTACAATATTTATATATGTATTGGTCAACAACGTGGAATTTGGTTTACTTGTTTGAGCAGCTCAATGGTCTCCAAGTATGACACTATCATATTATTATCATTGTTTTTATTGTATTGATTTTTTTCCTTGTTTAGATTTTCTTATGAATGGGATATTTTCCTTATTTTCTTAACGGAGCCTGTTGTGGAAGTCTTTTAACTCTAATTTCTTGGCTTTTTTCAGTTGCAACCCAATATTTACATGTGCATATATTAATGCAAACTATTTTTACTTTACCAGTTTTTCCAGATGGCAATGACATTTGCATCATTGTTCATGTTGTACAACTAAGGAGAGTGTATGGTCCCTTGGATTGGAGAACGATTACCCTTACAGATGACTATTAGAGACTACTTTCAGATTTAAAGACTAGAGCATTCAGACTGAGGTGTTGAAAATAGGGTAGGCCAATTGGTTGGAATGGAGAACACTAGGAGCTGATTGAACAGAGTGTTGGTACCAGCAATAATTAACCCAGAAATAAAGAACTAAGGATTATAGAATACAAAATAAAAAAAGACAGGATGGTATGTCCAGCTGAACTTTGAAATAGAAGATTTTGTAGTCTCACTTGGACCAATAACTACTGTTTATTGGAGTCACACCTATCAGGTCTTGGGAGTCACTCAAGTTGCATGGAGTGACACCATACAAAGAGACAAGCTTGAGCTTTAGAAAAACCTGAATTCCATTGAGACTGGAGTTTGGCATACTCTTTCTCTTTTTATTACTACTTTGATTTAGTAATTTTTAGATAGAAACTATTGGATAGCAAGACTATCAAATAAAGTTGTTAAATTTAGCTATCTTGGATAATGAGTAAAGAACCTTTTAACTAAACTAGAATCCCCAGATAAAAGTTAATCTGAAGGCACCAAATAGAAACGTTCAAATAAAGACACCTAAATAGAAGAGGAAACAACTGATGGGTCTAAGTGGACCCTGTGAAGATATCCAAATTATTCTTAGATTTGGGTTTTTTTCAGATTCACATGAAGATCTGGGAGGACTGTAAGGTTCTGCATAGCAGTTTTGTATCCTCTTCCTTTTTCTCTGTTTGCAGCCTTGCATCAATTCGATTCTGAATTGTCTTTTTGTATTTATATAGCATTCATTTGATAAATACATGTTTTTCTAATGATGTTGCAGGACTTCATGAGTGGTAAAACTGTTTTCCGCAATATCATGGGTATTCTTTTGCCAGGAGTCAACTCTATTATCAGTGACCGAACTAATAAAATTTATGGTCAACTTCTAGAGAAGGCTGTGCATCTTTCATTGGAAATTATAATTCTTGTTTTAGAGAAGGACTTACTTCTTTCTGATTTCTGGCGCCCTTTATACCAGGTATTTTTATTTTATTTTGTTGCATATGCTACAGTGTATGTTATTGTGGACTCCCTTTTAATCTTAATCCAAGTTTGTTAAAACTCCAAGATGATTCTAGTCGACAGATTGATCATGGTGCCTAGCAAACATCCACGTGTCTTGGAAGGTCTGAAGTAATTGCATCCAAGTGTGGCATTTACATTTGAACAATCCATGTAAATGTCTTAAGAAGGTTTGATTTATAAGTTAGTAATAAACTAAGGCATCATGATTCACTATCGTCACAGATCTGTGAAGTTGTGAACTAACAATCATAGTTCATGGAATGACAATGATGAGGTCATATATTATAATAAAAATAAAATTCTAAATAAGATCATATGAAGGTTAATAAGTTTGTTCTATGCAAATGGTTGGAATTGTGAATTAATAACATCCTTGGTGCTTACTCGAATCTGTTGACTGTTGAGTCACTCCTTGCTCATGCATTGAGATAAGGGTGGTTGCCTTGACCAATTACTTTGTGTGTTGTTGCCTACGTTTATCATTAAATGTTGTTGCCTACGTTTATCATTAAATGTTGTTGCCTATTGAGCACCTTTAATAATATTGTTCTCATCAATTGCTTCTTTTCTGTGCAGCCTTTGGACATCATTCTAGCTCAAGATCAGAATCAAATAGTTTCTATATTGGAATACGTAAGATATGGTTTTCAACCTCAAATTCAGCAAAGCTCTATCAAGATCATGAGTATTCTAAGGTATTACACGTGAAGGTTTTTTGATGTTTGTGTATGTGTACTTTACTTTGAGTTTCTTATGCGTACCCCCTATGAAACTAATTTTCCATGTTGTTTGTTGGCAGTTCTCGCATGGTCGGGTTGGTACAGCTATTAATAAAATCCAATGCTGCTAATTGTTTGATTGAGGATTATGCAGCCTGCCTAGAATTACGCTCAGAAGAGTGTCAGGTCATAGAGAATTCTAGAGATGATGCAGGTGTTCTTATAATACAGGTTAGTCTGGTGGTAATATTTTGTTTGGTAAGATGTTTGTACATTTCAGGAAGCATCTATATATTTATTCCTGTTTACCTTTCAGCTTCTGATTGATAATATAAATCGGCCAGCCCCAAATGTTACACATTTGCTGCTCAAGTTTGATGTGGATTCACCTGTGGAGCGTACAGTATTACAGCCAAAATTTCATTACAGGTTTTAAGGGTTACAAATTGTATTGAACATTTTCAGGTTACATTACTTTCTTCATATCGTGAAGTTTTAAATATTATGTTCTGTGCAGTTGCTTAAAGGTAATTCTTGATATTTTGGAAAATCTTTCAAAGCCCGACATAAATGCATTGCTTCATGAATTTGGTCTTCAGGTTAGATGATACTTCTACTAGGAATAGAAAAATTCCTGTCTTGGTTTATGTGCATTCTAGAACATGTGTTGAGTCTTTTCTTCATGCAGCTTCTGTACGAGTTATGCTTGGATCCACTGACACGTGGACCTACAATGGATCTGTTGAGCAATAAAAAGTATCAGTTCTTCTTAAAGGTACAAATCATATTGTGTTTTAAGATTTTTCATCTCTTTATGACCTTCTACAGATTGATTCTTGGTTCTATATTATATTTTCTTTGTTTCTTGCATTTGTTAAAGATGGTCTGTTGTTATCATTTCAGCACTTGGATACAATTGGTGTTGCTCCTCTTCCTAAAAGAAATGTCAACCAGGCCCTTCGTATAAGTTCACTCCATCAGGTATGTATCTGGTTCATTTTCTGCTCTGTATAATATTTGTCCCACATTTGTTCAATTGCAGCTTTGTTTTCTCTTGTTAATAAAGTGCACCTCCTTTTCTATGTTTCTTTTTCAAACGATTGGTAATTTGGTACCTCTAAACCATGTGATAAATACTTAGTCATATAGTTTATCAATATCAGTCTTTTTTATGTTACGACTTTCAAGGCCTTGTTAATCTTTTACTGAACAGTTGATAGAACCGAATCAGGAAATTGAACCATCCCAAGAGTCAAATGTCCTAAGCATGATCATCTTTATTTTCCTCTGAGCTTCATAAAATGGCCTGATGTAGGCTTCTTGAAGGTTGGGCCAGTAGAAATCTTCTTAATGCCTGCAAGTATGATTAGAATACAAGAGAAGAGGAGGAGGAGGAGAATAATAAGAGAGAAAGAGAAGTATTCATATATGGGAGTAGAATCGTGTGGAGAGTGTTTCCATATGATAGACTATATTTTTATATGAAATAAAATAAATCTATATTATATTGTATAGCATAGCTAGTGTACATAACTAATATACCCTCAACATATGTGTACCCATATACGCTAAAACTTCCCCTTGAGCTAGAGAACAGATATTCAACATTCCCAATTTGTCAACTAACATAGAAAACTGTGCTCAAATCAATCCTTTAGTGAAAATATCAGCCAACTGATCTTGAGTCTGGACAAATGGCATACAAATGCAACTTGCTTTCAATTGATCTTTGATGAAATGTCGTTCCATTTTCACATGCTTTGTCCTATCATGTTTTACAAGATCATGCACAATACTAATCATAGCCTTTTTGTCACAATATAGATTCATAGATTCTGGAATATGAAGACCAAGTTCTCTAGGCAACATTGTCAACCATAACAACTCACATATTCCATGTGCCATAGATTTAAACTCAGCTTCTGCACTTGTTTTGGCAACTACTGATTGTTTTTTTACTTCACCATGTAACTAGATTGCTCCCAACAAAGGTACAATAGCCTGAAGTTGATCATCAATTTGAAATTGAGCCTGCCCAATCAACATCTGTATGCGTCTCCACTCTATATTACCCCTGTTTCTTATATAAAATCCCTTTATCAGGACAACTTTTTAAGTATCTCTACACTCTATAAACAGTCTCCATATGAGCTTTAGTAGGTGCATGCATAAACTAGCTGATTACACCCACTGCATATGTATTGTCTGGTTTGGTCAGAGATAAATAAATGAGGCATCCAAAAAGTTGCTGATACCTTCCTACATCAATTAATTGTTCACTACCGTCTTCTTTCAATCTATGATATGCCTCAATTGGAGTCGGGCATGACTTGCACGTAGTCATTTCAGCTTCCTTCAACAAGTCAAATACATACTTCCTTTGGGATAGAAAGATCCCCCTTTTTGATTTGGCCACCTCAATCTGAAGAAAGTATTTCAGAGGACCCAAATCTTTTAAATTCCTGAGCCAATTAATCTCATAGTCTAGTGATCTCACAATCATCATTCCCAGTCACTACTATATCATCTACATATACAATAAGTGCCGTCAACTTCGATCCTTGGCACTTCACAAACAAAGTATGGTCTGCCTGACTCTGTCCGTAGCCAATTTTCACCATTATTGCCCGAAATATCTCAAACCAAGCTTTGAGCGATTGTTTCAATTCACACAACATCTTCTTTAATTTGTACACTTTCTCTTTATTGTTAGGAAACTGAAAACCAAACCAGGTGATGGAATCATATAGACTTCTTCCAAATCTCCATTAAGGAATGAATTTTTAACATTGAACTAAGTAGCCATCCATAATTGGCTGCTAAGGATATGTGAATTCGTATGGAGTTTATCTTTGCTATTGGAGCAAAGGTCTCCTGATAATCTATGCCAAAAGTTTGTGTATCCATTTGCAATCAATCTGGTCTTATTTCTCTCAACTGAATTATCGACTTTATGTTTAAACACCCATCTACATCCAACCGAAGTCTTTATTTTGGAAAGATCTACTAATTCTCATGTTTGGATTTTCTCCAAGGCACCCATCTCTTCCTCTGTTGTAGCTCTCCATTTAGGTTGTGATAACGCCTCTTGCACACTGCAAGGTAGACATAGAATCCAAAGAAGAGAAACTACGAAATGAAGGAGACAATGCATGATACAAAACAATGTTAGACATAAGATGTTGGTTACCGGATTGATGAGGTAGTTTTTCAGTGGATGGAGAAGTACAAGCCTTTATGCAAGCCAAAGACTAAGTCTAAGGGATCATTGAAGAAGTATAATTGCTGGCTACTGTTTTAGGCTTTATTTTTAGTTGTTTTCTTTCTATTTTAAGAAGATTTTAGTAATGAGATTGATGTAGTAAGGTCATATGAGCCATGAGGAGGGGTCATAATTTAATTTAGAATAGTTTAGGACTGTTTTTAAGAATTTTACGTTTTTTTTTTTTAAATTTTTTTTTGAGTTTTTTTAAGGCGGACCGTACCAGAGGGGGGGGGAGAGGGTGTATTTTGGGCCAATTTCATTTTTTAAATATTATAAATAGATTTTAAAACATCATTGTACGACAATTTAACAATTTTAATGAATTGAAGAGCTTTTGAAGCCCATTGTTTGGTTGGTTATCTTCTCCAACCTTCACGATTTAGGTGAGTTCTCTCTCTTTCTTGATTTCTTTTTCTCTGCTTTCTCTAATCTCCATCATCTTCACATATTCTTCAATCTTCTTCTTCTTTCATAATCTTTGTTGAAAATTGACATTTCTTTCTTTAAAAATCATCCTTTCTACCTTCTTTTATATACCTTCTTGTTTCCATACATCATTTTTTTCTTTCCTTTACATTTCCTCTTGTTCTTCTTCTTTATACACTTTTCTGTGTACAGGAAAATTTTCCAGTAATCACATTTTCTTTAATTACTCTCTCATCTCTTTATAGAAACCTAATTCCCTTCAGGTTTATTCATCACATATCTTAAGGCACCTAGTCACATCAACAGCCCCATTTTCCCACCCTAATTTCTAGGGTTTCTTTAAGTTTTACCCATTCTTGAACCTTAAACCCAAACCCTTTAAACTATACATATCTAGAGCGCCTTTTCTTTTATTTATTTATTAATAAAAACATAAACTATTACATACATAAGGGGCGGTTTCATGTCCCTTTGTGTCCCCTTATTTTTAGTGTTTGAAATTTGAAAACCTAAGTTTCTCGATTTTGGACAGATTTTGAAATTCCAAATTCTTTTGTTCTTTCTTCGATCTTTAATTTTTGCTTCCATTTGTTCATTCCACTATTCTTGAATTAATTCCTTGTTTTCTTGATTAAATTCATTAAAGATTAAGGTTTCTTGATTTTTCTTAATTTCCAACAGTTTTTTTTTATTCAATAACCTTTCTTTTTGGCTTGTGATGATTAAACAAGTGTAGGAATCTTGATTTTAACAATATCCTACATCAAGTACGAAACACCTTTTCCAAGTGCAATTGGAATATCAAGTTCCTTGGATTGAGGAGGAGGAGATATTACCTTGACCTTGACTTGAATCCAAAGAAGGCTCTTGGATGGGGACTTGAAAATTCTGGACATCATTATTCTAGATTGTTGCTAATTTCTTTCTTCCGGTGTACACTTGTAATTCCGATTCCCTCTTTCTTCTAACATCATCAAAATAATAAGAAGGAACATAAAGATGAACATTAGACGAATCTTCACCAAAGTTCTCCCCCTGAATAGAAGTTATTGATGAAGAGAAAAAAAAGGAATCAGTTAAAAAATGTGACATTTCCTGAAATAAATCTCTTTCTGAAAGAGGGGGGGGTGATAACTCTTATAACCCTTTTGATGTGCAACATAGCTTAGAAATACACACTCTTAAGTGTTTTAGGATCAAGCTTGGTGCGATCAAATTTTTGAATATGAACAAAATAAATGCAACTAAAAGTTTTAAGAGGTAGTGAAAACAAAGAAGATGATTGAGAAAGGACTTTAAGTGGAGTCTTATATGAAAGAACACGAGTTGACATTCTATTAATGAGATAGGCACCTGTCTGAACATCATCAAACCAAAATGTTTTTGGTACATGCATAGTAAACATAATAGCATGGGCCATCTCAAGTAAATGCCTATTGGCCCTATTCTTCCTTTCACCTACTCCATTTTGTTCTGAGTACCAGGATATGTAGTCTGAAGAACAATACCTGACTCATCAAGAAAAGAATAAAGATTTTTTGAGATATATTCTCCTCCATTGTCAGAACTCATGATACGAATTTTTGTATTAACCTGAGTCACAATCATGTTATGAAATGATTTAAAAGCAACAAAAACATCATTTTTGTTTTTCAATAAATACACCCATGTGTAACAAAGTATTTAAAACCAGATAAAGAGATAGTGGGGGAAGCCCAAACATCAAAATTCATCATAGTAAAAAGAGTATTGCTTTCTTTTATTTCTTATTAGATAAGCAGAATGACAATGTTTCACTAACTGACACGGTTCACAATGAAAACTAGAAATGGAAGAAAGAAAATGAGGAAACATCTAACACAATAAAGAAAAAGATGGAGGGTCTATTCAATGATGCCACTGCAATAACTCATTTGGGGTTGATGAAGAGGTTCCCTTTATTACTAAATATGGAATTGATGTACTTTGAGATCACCAAATAGTCCATCCTTCTCATGCCCTAAGCCAATCGTCTTCCTTGTTTCTAAGTCTTGAAAAAGACAATAAGAAGAGAAGAAGGTAACACAACAATTTAGTTGTTTGGTAAGATGACTAATGGACATTGTGTTCAAGGTAAAATTATGAACATACAAAATAAAGGATAAAGATAACTCAGATGTGGCATGAATATTACTAGTCACTGAAGAGTATGAATCATCAACAATACATATTTATCCCTACCTGAACTAATTCAATGGAAATGAAAGAGAATGGACATACTAGTCATATGATGTGATGCTCTTGAATCAATAACCCAGGAAGCATGATGAGTGGAGATAAGCAGCAAAAAAGGCTGACCCAAATATACCTGTGTGTGCAAAAGTAGAGATATGCACTACTGAAGGTGTATCAAGTTGGGCAACAAAATAACGAAAGACCTCAACCTCAGTCTTAGATAAACCACTTCTATCACTGGATGCAAAAGAAATTGCAGGCACTAGATTTAAGGATGTTGAAGCAATTGTATGTGCACTAGGACGTCCTCTAAAACAACCACCACCTCTACCACCTCTAAAACCACCATGTGGGAAGGAGCGAGCTTGCTCCATGGGAGAACGACCGTGACGATCTCAATAAATCTCCTTGGTGTTGCATGTGTGACCACAGTGCTCATAAATGAGCTTATCTCGATCACCTAAAGTGCTATCAAAATGATTCCATGACCACAAAAACCACTACCACCACGGCGTCCCTGTCGAGAGGAGGCAAGTGCTGATTTTTCTACGATAGGAGCTACATTCATAACACCCTGTCGAGAGGAGGCAAGTGCTGATTTTTCTACGATACGAGCTACATTCGTAACACTTTGTCTTTGTTCTTCATGATGAACATGCGAGTAGACTTCATTTAAAGTTGGTAAAGGGTCATTGCTAAGAAGATTGACTCGGACTTGTTTATATTCATAATTCAATCTTACCAGAAACTCAAATGTTTGGATCTCTTCCACATGTTTTTTATTGGCTGTAGAGTCTTTATGATGCGGATAACGTAAAGAGACTTGTGTGTATGCCGCCTCACAAGAGGGCCAGATTCAAGCTAGCATGTTATGTGGGGATAATAAGGGTTTTGTAAGGGGGTACAACATTTTATGTGTTAATGTAAGGCCAATAGTGCCAAGGCTTTGTTGGTTGTTTTAGAGAGTAATCACGTCACTTACCTTTAGCCCAAGTTTTTTAAGGTCAAAACTTTCCCTTTTGACTTGATTTTGGTGTTATTAGAGAGGTTATTCAGTTTACTTTTTAAAGTGACCAAGATTGCATAAATTCTAGGTGATATGGGAAAGTTATCACCAAATTACTAAAAGGGGTGTCAGTGAGTGATGGGGATAGTTTTTTAGAAAGTCTTTAGTAGTGTAAAATATCGGAAAGTGGGGTATTTAGCAAGTTTTAAGTTTAGTATGTCTTCGGCAACAAGTTTGAAGTTTATAGTTGTTTCTAAATTAGGAAAGTAAGTTTTTAGATGGTCTTTGGATTTAGTAATACTTGGTCTCCAAATTTAAGTGTTTTAGCAAGTTCATTTGTGAGTCTCTTCACCCTCCCGTACTCCTCTCTATTCTTTCATCCACTTCTTCTTCTACTATTTTCTATATTTCTCTTTTAAGTTGCTAATAAAGAGCCTCCATTATTGAAGAGAAAGTTGCTGAATTTTATAGAAGTTGTTGGACTACATTATTGAGGTATGCTTTGTGGAATTTTTTGGGCACATTAATAGCTGAAATCACACCTCTCCAAAATTCTTATTACTCTAATTCCTTTTAAGGGTTTGATCCTCACTTGATCCCCTACAAAAGCCTTCAACTTCCACTCTAATTATTGTTTTTTTCTCTCTTAATTCCATAAGATTTTTCATTGGTTTTTTCATTAAACCCTTCATTAAAGGACTTCATATTTTTTGAAATTTCATGTTTTGACATAGCAAATCTTATTCAAATTGCATGAAATTTAAACTGTAGCACCCTTGTGCAAGTTAGACATTATCCGGAAAACTTCATAATTTTCTGATGCGCATGATCAGGGGTATTTTGGTAATTTTGTGGGTTATGCTTTGAAATTCCATAATTGCCCTTTTATGTTTAGTTCTGTTTCTTTTCTCTTGCTTTTTTTAATCTCTTTCATCTTTTCTCTAACTTAGTTCTCTGATTTTCAATTTTGTGGCTAATTGGGTATTGTAAAATTATTCTTGAGCTAATTTGCTTCTTCATCCTAATTTTGGGAAATTACTTGTGATTCTTGAAATATCCTACATCAAATTTTGGTATCTTCTCAATTGTACTTCATCAATTTTGGTATTAGAGCCAAGTTTCATCATTTGGTTCTATCTAGTTGATGTCCCAGCCCCTTTCTAAACCGACTCAAAACTTTCTGAACTACTTGAAACACCATGGGAGTGAGCAAGAAAGATACCAATATGCACATGATTAAGGTATAGGGAGAAATATGGCAACTAGAATGGATGTTTTTGAGACTAAGGTGAAATATGAATTGTTGATTTTAAAGGCAACTATTGAAGCTCGTACTGCGTCATTGTCTAGGAAGGAAGTGGTTGAGAAATCTCCAATTTCAGTTCAAAAGTTTGAATTTGACATCCAACTTAAAGCTTAGGAAGAAGTTAAAGACCAAGAAACGGAAGAGAATAAGGTGAAAAAGTGATTTAGGAATTTGGTTTGTCCCCTTAACGATTGCCCATGGTTTGTGCATATGCCACCCCTGTCATGTGTCGTTGAAAAAGTGATTTACACTTTTGGGGAGTGGTTCATTTTTTCGATGCCATGTGTCGGGCGCTGCATAAGCACGCATCGTGGGTGTTCATTAAGGGGGTGGATTAAATCTGCGGGGGCAAGAATACCTCACACAGTTGAAGAACCCCAATGCAAAGAAAAACATGTTGGAACCATATAACCCTATTTTGCCACAAGGGATCACCACCCTTCAACTAAACAGAGAACAACACTCAACATAATCCATGTTGGAAGCACACAATCAACTCTTTCCACAAGGGATCACCACCCTTTAATCAAACATAGAACACAGACCAACAAAACCTTTGTAATAGTGGGGACGGCAAACTTGTTCCACAAAAAAACTCACGGAAACCTCAATACTCCATGTAACAAGGTGAGACTTGTTTCGTTGTGATTACCTGGTAGGAGGTGACCAAATTGTACAAAAATCTTGGGTAGAAACAACCCCAAATCAAACCACAACACAATATCACGAAAAGTGGTATTTTCGGGAAATTTCCATAAATTTTTTTAAAAAAATCATCCATAACCTCAAACAACCCTAACAAGATCTCTACAATGTTTGTAAATTAGAGATATACTGACAACTCACATTTTTCGACGAGGCCTGAGCTGTCTGTACGGCTGGTGACATCAACTGTAAGGGTAGCATAGAGAGATGACGATCTCCCTTGCTCTGATACCAAGTAGAAATCTTCTTAATATCTGCAAGTATGATTAGAGGACGTGAGTACGGAGAGGAAATTATTGGTGGGAATTCAAGGTTTTAAGGTGTGGTAGAAGATAAGGTTTGGTGTTTAGGGGTTTTGGATTTAGGTTTTTAGAATAAAGGTTTCAACTCGACATGGTATCTTGAATTCAAGATACATATTAAGGTTGAAAAGGGATAGGGTTGGGTGTAGGGTAAAGGATGGGTGATGTTGAATATTTAAGTTCAAGAAAGAGGGCTAACATGAAAAGCTTCATCTTATTTATCAAAACAACAACAACAACAATAAATAGCCTTTTCTTAACTATTTGGGATCGGCTACACGAATCCTGTTTTTCCATTTCATTCTATTTAGGGCCATATCTTCTATTAAATTATACGATGCCATGTCTCTCCTTACCACTTCAACTTAGGTTAATTTGGTCTTCCTCCCTTCCTTCTAGTTTCGTCAGTTTGTATCGTTTCGTTCTTTCTCATTGGCACAGTCATTAGTCTTCGTTGCACATGACCAAACCATCTCAGTCAACTTTCTCTCATTTTGTCACGTATTGGTGTTATTCCAATTTCCCATGAATGGATTCATTCCTAATTCTATCTTTTCTAGTCTTGCCACTCATCCATCTCAACATCTTCATTTCAGCTAGACTCATTTTATGTAAGTGTTGTATGTTGGCTGCCCAACATTCTGCTCCATAACGAATGACTGGTCTTATAATTGTGTTATAAAATTTTCCCTTTAATTTTAGTGGTATTCGTTTATCACACAACACTCAAGAAGCACCTCTCCACTTCAACCATGCCGCCCTAGTTCTATGGGAAACTTCATCTGCAATAGCTTTCTTTTTGTGCACGATTGAACCAAGATAACGAAAATGGTCACTTCGATGTACCTCTTGGTTATCAATTCTAACTGCTCCCTCATTTCTACTACTATTTTTTTCTTCTAAACTTGCATTCCATACATATATCAAAAACTCGGGATCGGGATCGGACTCGGGTGATCCCGATCTGATCCACTCATGGATCGGGCGATCCACTGCAGATCGGCCAGCAGCCGGATCGCCCTAAAAAAAAAGAAATAAAAAAACCAGGAAAAATTTTAAAAACTTTATTATGCTAGTTAGAGCATATCTACCTTATTTCTAGTCTAAAAAATTATAATTTTTAACATGTTTTATGAATAAAAGTCTAAAGATAAGAATAAGATTTATAAAAAAGTAGAAACAGAAAATTACCAAAATATAGATACAAATCATACAATTACAATTCACATATGTAATCAACAA
>JAOXJP010000017.1:3851734-3883915 GCA_025762735.1 Platanus orientalis
AAAATCCTGCATCCAAACTCCTCAAGATGAGGACTATGTATTCAATCTCCTACGAAGACTCCAAACAGGCTGTTTAACGCCTCTTACACAACCTGTGGGTACATCTCAGTCTGTTGGAAATTTTAGGGATGGGACCCAGTACCCTTGGAATCATGTGGAGGTGCCTATTAAGCTAGAAAAAGATCAAACTGCAAGTCTCATTATTGTAGGAGCAAGAGTGATTCTCGTGAAGTTGGATTTTAGGTGTTGTTCACACTTGGGAAAGTTATCAAACTGTAGAACTCCCTCAAAACTGCAACTACAAGCTGGTTTCTTCAACAAGTAGGGTCATCCAGCAGTTAGGAAGGCCTTGGGAAAATTGTTTTGATCAAACTCTAAGCCTTTTGATGATAGTGTTCAATCTGTTACAGAAACCTCAGCTTCAGCAATACAAAGTTATGTAGAAAAGTGTAAATTAAAAAGAGAAGAAGTAGAGGAAGACCTTTGACTCAGGGGAACGGGAGTAGTATCCACTACCACCGTTAAACTAGGCTAATCCTAAACCCATTCCAAGGTTTTAAATTTCTTCAATTCCATCCAAAAGATGAAGAAGAAGAAGACACTAGAAGCCAAAACGTCTGAACTAAAATTTCATATTATTCATCATGAGAAAATTTTTGGTCGTGTGGGGTGTTTTTATAACCCCTATGGCCAGACTTATTACACCCTAAAATAAGTAAAGACTCAAATACCACCCCTTCCACAATGACATGCCCAAAGTAACCCCATACTACATATAATAACCAAAATACCACAAAAATACCCTACTAAGACAAAACTACCCTCATATATTGTGCTAGGGAACAAAACATTAAAAAAAAAAATACCCTAGTAAAACCATAACATTAGCGCAACCATCCTGAGCCGTCTTTGATAAACCTGAAACTCCTGTTTGGACCTGATGTCCTCATCATTAAGAGCCCGCGAGAATAATTTTACTTCCACAGGGATTTAAACTAGTGATTTGGTCTGGCTCTAATACCAAGTTAACAGTGAATTAACCAACTCCTATTTCAACAATAATTATTTGGAATGGTTACAATCTCGGAAGATGAATATTAAGGGCGAGAAAATTTGGGGTATACAAATGGCCAAACTAGAGCCAAAGAAAATTGATACATGATACCAAAGATGGGAGTAAAAAAAAACTCATTATGACTTGAATATTACATTCCATGCAGTTTCATATTGCTCGAGGATACTTATTTTCCATACTGCGAAGGAGATCTAGGAATCTACAACTCAAATATAATCTAAAAGAAAAATATTAAAAGGGTATCAGTTATGATATGGAATTTCCCATCTTCGACAAGGGGAGATAACTCTTAACAGATTAGTTTGCTATGCTGAGGAGAATGTGGCAGGATTTAGATCATTTTAAGGTGTTTCAACCTTTGTGTTCTGAGGATGGTGAACAATATAAGAAGCAAATTGAGCAGTTTCTGTCTTTGAATTTCTTGTAGGCATGAATCCTAAATTTAAGTTAGCACGAGTTCAGATTCTCAACAAGGAAGACTTACGTCCTCCCAATCAAATTTATTCCTATGCTAAGATGGAGAAAAGTAAGATAAATATTATGTTGCAAAGTACAATTGCAGAACAATCGGCTCTTGTATACTTGAATACTTCTCAATGACTCAATGAGGAAGTTAGGGTGAAAACAAGAAACCTATAAAAGGTACCTTAGTTCAAACGACAAAGATAAGCTAAAATGTAATCATTGTAGTCGGTGGAGACAAAAAGGAAACTCATTAGAATTTAGTTGGTTGAACTCAGAAGTTCAATTGTCCAAGGTCATCTACAACTCACAGTGCTACAATTGGTGGCACTTCCTTTCCGAGTCCCATTGGCTCTCAAACTTTATCTCTGTGGTTAACTCATGACATCTTCTTACCAAGAAAATGGTTAGTGATCCTAAAGAGATTGAAAGTCTTTGATGCCATGGCTTAATTAGGACCATCTGCTACCTCCCCTTTTGCACACTCAAGTATTATTGGTTCAACTTATCATGTGTCCTTCACTACCTCTATGCAATTGACTATTAGGAGACATTTTCACCAATAGTAAATATGAGTTCTATAATCTATAAGAATGATATTATCCTAAGCTATGGATCAATCTTGGTTGTACTGGATAGATTTGAAGAATGAATTTCTTCACGGAGAATTGAAGGTAAATCATTAATGTATATATGTCCCCTCCATTAGGATTTAATCATAGAGAAAACCGTGCAAATTGAAGGCTTTGTACAGACTGAAATAGTCTCCTAGGGCATGATTGAAAGATTTAGAGATGCAATGAAGTTGGGATATACTTAGAGCCATGCATACGGCATACCATAGTTTGTTTATGAAGCATGCTGAAAGTGGCACCACAGTTCTCATCGTCTATGTAGATGACATCGTCGTAACAGTAGTAGTTCAAAGGAAGTTGAGTGGCTAAAGACATAGCTACTGAGTTTGAGATTAAATACCTAGGGCTTCTATAAGTATTTCCTAGGAATTGAGTTAGCAAGATCAAGTAAGAGAATTTGTATTTCCCAAAGTATATATATATTGGTTTTGTTACATTTGACAAAAGATTGGATTAGTGGGTGGACAATAGAAGGAATCCAAACAAGGCTAGATCAATCTTCACCAACCCATCGGCTAGAACAATGAATCGTGTATTATTTTATTTTTTTATCTTTATTCATATGATATTATATATAGTTTAGCTTTTATGCATTAGATATAATCATATTGGATGTTTGATTAAGTAAACTACAATCTTGAACTTATACGAGCCTCGAAACCTTGTTTATACATGTATGATGCACTTACCATGCCTATAATTATGTTCATCATAATTTATGTGTTATTGTATATGGTTTGGTTTTTATGCACTAAAAGTAATCAAATTGAATGCTTTTATATAAAATGTACAATTTTGATCTTTATACATGTTCAACAGTCGTAACAGTGTTTATTTATGTATGATGCACTTAACATACTTAAAAATTATGTTTTTCTTTTAAACTTTTCGTAGAAAGTATTATAAGAATATATAGGAATTTTTAAGATTTTTTTTCGGAATTTTTTTGGCATTGGATCAATTTTAGACGAAACGATCCACACTTGGATCACCGATCCACGATCCCATTGTTTTTGGGCCAAGCCGATCCGGTCCAATGATCTAAGTTTTAAAACCATGTTCTATATTCCAAATTTCATTAATTTTGGATCAAAAATGAATGAAATATTCAATTTCAAAGTTCGATATTTTTGAGGTTCCAATAATCAAATCAAGATTCTTTATATAGATTCTTGATGTTCTTTAATGGTTCTTGAGGGAAAACAGCCAAGGATAAGAATGAATAGGTCTATTTTCAGGTTTTAGAATAAAGAAAACAATCAAGATCAAATCTTAGAATAATATTAATGTCTCTTGGTGATTTTTTAATTCAATAATTAATATTGATAAATTTAATCCAAAGAATCAGCAAGCAAGAACTATATTCAAGAAACAAGAAAGGATGGCAAGAATCAAGAAAGAAAGAATAAAGAAAGAGATAACTTGTGACGAGGGAAATATAACGTGAGGAGAGAGAGACGAGTGGGAGAGAGAGCAAGCATGTCCCAATGTGGACACCAAAACACTTTTTTTTTTTTAGAGGTAAAAGGCCAACTTTTTGAAAAAAAAGCAACAAGAAGGAAAACAACACATCACCAAGAAGGTGAAGAGAAGAGGGAAACACAAAAACAAACAAAACAATTCCATATCCTCACACCACATGGAATACCAAGCAAACTCCTCAAACTCGGTCCCAATGGACACCCAGTCAAAAAGAAGACTATAGATATACAAGGTCAGCTCCTCCTCCAACCACACCTTGCCCTCAAAAATATGAGCATTCCTTTCCTTCCAAAGGCCCCAGCAAATAGCCCCCGCGAGAGCACGCCAAATGATGAAAGACATCCTATCGATATCATTGATCCACCAACCACGAATCAAATCCTGGAATCGATCCGGAAAAACCCAAGAGATCCTCAAATGAGAAAGAAAAAAGCCATAAACCCTATTAGTTAGAGAACAATGCACAAAAAGATGGTTTACCGACTCCGCCTCAGCCCTACACATGACGCAAAAATTTGCCAAGCTCCACCCTTTGCTTTGAAGATGATTGAGGGTCAGAATTTTATCCAGATATGCATTCCACATGAAGAACGACACTTTGGATGAAATCCCCAGGTTCCAAATCCTTCTAAAAGGGAAGGAAGCCTCCACAACACAGACATCATAAAACACATTATAACAAAACTTGGAAGAAAAAGTGTCATTCTTTGATGGTCTCCAGATCATACAATCCCTCCTATTCAAAACCAGCCTAATCCCAACAAGATCTTTCAACAGATTTCCAAACTCCTCTATCTCCCAATCATGAAGATTTCTACAGATCCTAGGACTCCAAACGTTCACCTCAAAATCAAAAAGACTAAAAAATGAACCCCATTTATCATCTACCAAAGAGAACACATTTGCAAATCTGTCCTTCAGGAGAAACTCCCCAACCCAAGGATCTCACCAAAAACAAATTTCGTGACCCGACCCTAACTGAAAACTAATAAATCTCCAGAATCACTCCTTTACTTTAAGGATAGACTTCCAAAGGCCACACCCATGCCTCCCACGAGGGACCTTGGATTCCCACACTGACTGCTCCCCAAACCACGCAACCACCACCCTACGCCAAAGACTATCCCTCTCCCCGCCCAAACCTCTATAACCACTTGGCCAACAAAGCACTATTATGGTGTCTCAACCTTCTAATGCCAAGACCACCCTTGTGGATTAGCATACAAACCACATCCCAATCGACAAGATGATAGTGATGATGATGATTGGGGGAGTCATTCCATAAAAATTTCCTTATCTGATTCGCCACCGACATCAGGACAGTAAAAAGCGAGAGAAAATAGTTATGAATGGAGGCAAGAACGGCTTTTATGAGAGTTATCCTACCACCTTTGGAAAGCAAAGAGGCCTTCCAAGAATCCAATCTACCTTCAATTCTGTCAATAACCGGATTCCAAATCGATTTAGATTTGAAAGGAGCACCAAGCGGCATTCCAAGATAAGAGGACGGAAGGGACCCAATCTTACAACCCAAAATCCAAGCCAAGGAATCCAAATCTCGAACCTCCCCCACACCAAACATTTCACTCTTCGCCAAGTTTATAGGCAACCTCGTCACTATCTCAAAAATACACAGAATACACCACAAATAACCAATTTGTCTCATATCCGCATCACAAAAAATCATCGTATCATCAGCGAATTGTAAATGGGATATAGAGACACTGCTTGTGCCCACCTTAAAACCCGAAATATAGCCCACCTCGGCTTTAGAGATCATTTTACTAAACACATCAAAAACCATGATAAAAAGATAAGGAGAGAGAGGATCACCCTGTCTCAAATCCCTAGAGCTCCTAAAAAACCCAGCAGGAGACCCATTCACCATAATAGAGAAAGAACTCGACCTCACACAAAAGAAAATCCAACTCCTCCATTTCACCCCAAAGCTTAAACGAGAGAGAATATAATCCAACAAATTCCAATTAACATGGTCATAGGCCTTCTCCATGTCAAGCTTACACACCACCCCTGACCGACCATCCCTCCAACGATCTTCAATACATTCATTTGCGATAAGCACGTTGTCCAATATTTGACAACCCTCAATAAAAGCCCCTTGGGGTTGGGAAATAAGACCTTTCATAACCACTTTCAAATGCCTAGTAAGGGTTTTTGCAATGATCTTGTATACACTACTTAAAAGACTAATAGGTCCATAGTCTTTCAACTCTTTAGCAAATCTCTTCTTAGGAATGAGCGTAATGAAGGTGTTATTTAGGTGCTCATAAAATTCTTCTGAAAAATAAAATTCCTCAAAAACATTAAGTCTGTCTTTATAAATATCCCAACACCTCTGAAAGAAGGATATCGTGAAGCCATCTAGACCCGGCACCTTATCCTCATTCATTCCCATAATCGTGGTTTTAATCTCTTCCTCTACGAAAGGTCTCTCCAACATTAGTTTATCACCTTCGGAAATACACCCAAACTCCATATCCACAGGGAGAGGACGAAAAGGATGATTTTCCTCAAAAAGCTTTTTGTAGTAAGATTCAATTTCATAAACAAATTTGGACCTGGTCATGGATCCAAACCTCATTTTTCATAAGGCCATGGATGTCGTTGCAATTCCTACGATGGGAGGCCACTTTATGAAAAATTTAGTGTTTATGTCCTCTTCTTTCAACCAATTGATTCGGCACCATTGACACCAAAAAGTTTCTTCTTTACAGGCCACAACCTGGAAATCTTTCCTTAAATTCTCCCTAATCATCCGATCCTCCCTAGAAAGACCTCCTCTTCCTCCATCTGTCCAACTCCACAATGTTCATCCTGATCCTATCCTTTTCCACCTTCAAGGACAAGCACAAGTCTTTGTTCCAATTTTTCAAAAAGCCCTTAAGCCCCTTTAATTTCAAAGCAAAAAATTCTACTGGGGTTACCAACTCATATCGCAAGTGACCAAATATTTTAAAAAAAACTCCTCTTTATTTTGCTTCCTAAAGCTAAATCTATGACTCCACTTGAGTCCATTTCAATTTAAAACTTGTATTGGGTCGGATCAACAAATCAAAGCTGAAGCCCGAAATTTCGTCAACAACTTCGATAAGTACCTTGTTTTTGTTCCAAACCTTCTAAATTTTTTATATGTCGTGCTTATGCGATAGATCTACACAATCATGGAGTTAAAAGTAATTTTTGAAAATTAACAATAATCATTTATTTTTTTAAAAATAAATAAAAATTCAGAAAAACATACCAAAATGGGCATTGTTTGGTCTATTTTTTTATATGAGATACTACATCCCATTATGCACATAATATGTCAATTTGGTATATTTCTGAAAAAACATTTATTCTTTGTATTTATATTTAATTATGAAATAAACAGATAATACTGAAAATGCCAAAAAAATTGAAAAAAATATAAGAAGCATATTAGAACCCATTGCTGACACCATCAGATCAAATAAGTGCAATATGCCATCTAAATATACAATTGGATCTCATGTAGCCAAAGGTGTAAGAAGAGCTCTAGTCCAGACACGAGGGCCTGGACCTTAACAATCACTCCTTCCAAGTAAAAAAAAAAAAAATTATATATATATATTGGAAAGGGCAGCCTGGCCCAACGGTAAGGCTTACCGTTAGCGTCCCTGGTGGCGCGAGTTCAAGTCATAGAAACAGCCTCTCCAGAAATGGGGGTAAGGCTGCGTACATCTTGCCCTCCCCAGACCCCGCATTAGCGGGAGCCTCGTGCACTGGGCTGCCCTTTTTTTTATATATATATTGTATAAAATTTCAAAAAAGAAATGAATGATTATAGCAGAAATACAATAATTTAAAGATATCCATGCAGTAGCACATAAATGAAGCAGCTTAGGTGGACCTCTATAGGATGTCCATATAGTAGTACATAAATGGTCTATTATAAGAGAAGGAAAAAAAAGACTTGACTACATTTTTGTTCATGTACATATTGAAAAACAAATAATGTTTATCACCAATTCAATCAAAAGGTAGTAAAAACCACAGATCTTGCAGGAAGACTATGCTACAAGCCAGTGGCTTCAAAACCCCATCAACACCTATCAGCAAAACCACTAACGTGAAATAGAATGTCAAAAAGATTTAAAAGAAAATAAACATGTTGAACATGCTCCAATAACCCCATTTCCAATTGATGTATGAGGCCAACATCCCTGACATAAGTCAAACCCAAAGACTTGACATCTGCACCCCACACCAAGGTATGAGCAAGCCTCAGGGCCTTGAATCTCTGACTGACTCCAGCCATACACACACCGTTTAAAACACTACATAATCGGTATCACCATTTTGGATAATATTTCATGACTGCTAAGGTTCACATATGCAAGGATCATGCACTCAAACATGAGCAAAATCATGTGGTGCATACATCTTTCTACCCTTAAAAATAAACATTATTGAATAGGCAAGCATAATCACTACCAATATGTCGATCAACACTCCTAAGTCATTCAAGATCAATTGACCAAATGAGATTCAAGTTTCATTGACTTAACATTTTATATGCAGGAATTGTTACTGTACAGAAAAAATAATAAAAATAATAAAAAATAAAATAAAAAAGGACTCACATGAAGACTAAATGTCAAAAACTAATATTTCTGTAGAAATCAACAATAATAAAATGAATAGTACTTATTGTAAGTGTTCTTTACCTTTCTTCCTGTGACATTCCAGAATGGATGCAGATAGACGGGAAATTGCATTCCACGAGTAACTTGTTCAGCTCAGCTGCTCTATTCACACTTTTGACAAAGATGACAACTTGATTGAAGTCCAAGGCATCAAGAAGGTCATTCAACTTGCGGTTTTTCTCCAGCTCACTTAATTTAATGTAATGCTGTGAAACAGGAATAGCAAGGTGAGATAGAAGTATCAACCATCTAACCAGAAATAAATTAAGAAGCTCAGCATCCATACGTTAAAAATACCTGTACAAGACCATGAAGGGTCAATTTGGCCTCATCGTCCACATAAATTTCCATAGGCTGAAAGATAACAAATGTCACAATGCAGATTAGGGGGGACTCACTCAAGCTAATGAAAGCCAGTAGTACCAAATGAATGATGAATGAACAACTCCTGACACAAGATTCCAGTCCACTTGATTTGAAATAGTAGCAATAAGCCTCCTCAGAGAAACTTTTCAGTCACCCCAGTAAACCCAACTGATGCCCAGCAAATAGATAATAATAATATTATGCAACTGATACTGCACTCAAGGTTAACACCCCCAACCCCTAAAGTCCTGTTGGCCAAAAAAAAGCAGTAGCCACAGAAAACACACAAAAGCACAACTTAATTGACATCATGAGTCCAAGAAAACTAAGAGCAGATACTAACTAACTAATCCCCTACAACTGCCAAAGGCTCCAACCAGTGAGTCCAACACCCCTAACACTACTCTATCAAGCCATATTTCCCTTGAAGAACCACTAAAGTATAAACAGAATGCAGTGCTCAGTGCAAGCATAGCAGTTCTGAGACCCTTGTGGTTGTTAATTTTGATATATCTCTTGCACAAAACTGGCAGTATGAAAAGGATGACATTTAAAATCGAAAATCACAGGACACAGGGCATTACATCTTGCATAAATCTCTTGCAAACAGGGCGGATCTCCTTGCCGAGTGTCGCTGAAAACATCATGACTTGCTTATCATGAGGGGTCATCTTGAATATCTCTTGAACGTCCCTCCGCATATCTGCAGAATATGCACATCCATGAAATGAGAAGACTAAAGATTACATATAAAAGATAAACTAGAAATGCAGTATTGTGACATTAATTGAAGTTCCAAAAAAGAAGATAGACCATGAAAGGAATAAAAAATCTACATTAAAAAAAAGGAAATTTTAGGAGGAAGGGGAAATACCGAGTGATTCAAGCATCTTGTCACATTCATCAAGGATAAAATGCCTCACATTCTTCAACGAGAGCTCCTTATCTCTTGCTAGCGCCAATACCCTCCCAGGTGTTCCAACAACAATATGTGGACACTCATTCTTTAGTAAATCCTTGTGAGTTTTGATATGGACACCACCATAGAAGACGGCAACCTTGATTTCCGGTAAGTAGGTGCTGAATCTCTCAAACTCATGGCAAATCTGCAACAAGTAGGGGAGAAGTATTAGTGACAAAGTCGATAACAATCTCAGAGTTTCCACAGTAGTAAAATGAGGTATTGACATGATAACATGAAAATGAATATCCTAGTGTAGGGACCAACCTGGTAAGCTAATTCCCTTGTATGGCACAAAACAAGAGCAGCAACTTGACCTGCAACAGGCTCAATTTGCTGCAAAGTCGACAGAACAAAAACAGCTGTTTTCCCCATCCCAGATTTGGCTTGGCAGATGACATCCATTCCCAAGATGGCTTGAGGAATGCATTCATGTTGCACTGATGAAGAACCAAAATCGGTGCAAAAGAACCGCAGTGAGTAAAAAAAAATGACCTTCCAGATCCATTAAACTTTTACCAAACCAAATTTCTCTCCCGAAATCAAGAGTAAGAAAGTAGGGTGTTACCTGAAAAGTATCAAACAAAATAATTTATAGCAGGGTAAACACATGCAAACAGATCTTATATAGTATTTAAAAAAGAAATGCAGTTTAACATGTGAAATCTCTGAAAAAGAGTGTAAAACATGTAAGCATACACATTCTACAGTTCACAACATGCTCTTCCCCATAAATATAACCAGTCAAGTCAGTGACCAAACAACTAGTAAGACATTGCTACTGCATGTACAGCCTATATCAAGAAAAAAAAATCTACCAGATTCAAGCAAACCTAGAAAAATTACAAGATTTATAACTTATAACTTAGAAATTTCTGTAGATTTTAGCAATTTTTTATGTAAAAAAAAAAAAAGTAATCCATATTCCAAAAATTAGTTGGGTCAGCAATGATTTTACATTCTTAGCCAAATTTCCTAGGTATAACCTTATACAGTTTTTTCTATGGATAATGATTTAATCAGGTGAGGCCACCTCTTGATGGTTTGGAGTTTGATAGGATATCGGGTTAGGAAAAAGTGCTGGGTTGAGCGGCCTTTTTCTGAAGATGAAGTGTATAACACTGTTAAATGCATGATGGGAGATAAGGCTCAGGGTCCGGATGGCTTTTCGATTGTTTTTTTCCAAAGTGTTGGAGAATTGTAAAAGATTATCTCATGAAAGTAATTGATGAATTTTACTACTTGGAGAAACTTTATGAACACCTTAATAATACTTTTATTACCCTTAATCCCAAAAAGAAGGTGGTGAAGGAATTGAAGGATTTCTGCCCGATTAGCCACTTGAGTAGTGTTTACAAGATCATTTCTATGATATTGTCAATAAGGTTGAAGGCAGTGCATTTATTGAGGGGAGACAAATTCTAGATGGTGTATTGATTGCAAATGAATGTATTAAGGATAAGAGATGATTGGATAGGAGTGGGGTGATTAGTAAACTTGATTTGGAAAAGGTCTAGGATCATGTTACTACATTTTGTTCAGAATGGGGTTTGGGGCTAAATGATCACGTTAAATGACGATGTTGGATTTTGTTTTGCATTTGATCGGCCTCTTTCTCGGTTTTGGTGAATGATAGCCTGGCTGGATTTTTTAATAGCTTGAGAGGTTTGCAGCAGGGGATCCATTATCCTCATTCCTATTTATTATGGTGTCTGAGGTTCTGAGTAGAATGATCAAAAAAACGGAGATGGGATATTTTTCGGGTTTTAGGGTGGGATGTGGGGAACCATATCCCATATCCAGTTTGCAGATGATATTATGATATTCTGTGATGCTGATGTGCGACAATTGGAGTACCTCAATTGTATTCTTAGTTGCTTTGAGGTGATCTCGGGTCTAAAGACTAATTTGGCTAAGAGTGGGTTGTCCCAAGTGGGAGAAAAATGTGATATTGAGAGTTTGGCGTAGATATTGGGATGTAAATTTAGGACCCTTACATCCTCATACTTAAGCCTCCCGTTGGGAGCAAGCTTCAAATCAAAGGCGATTTGGGAACCAGTAATGGAAAGAATCTCTTCCAGATTAGATGGATGGAAAGCTCCCATTCTCTCGAAATGAGGTACGTTGACTCTGATCAAGGCAACTTTGGCAGCTATGCCGAACTATTTCTTATCTTATTTACGATTCCAGTATCAGTGACTAAGAGGATTGAGGCAATGTTTAGAAGATTTCTCCAGGATGATACAATTAATCAGCATAGATATTACTTACTTGAATGGAATTTGTGTTGTGGGCCTTTAGCCAAGGGTGGGCTTCGCATCAAGAATTTTCACGTTCATAATAGGGCCCTTTTTGGCTAAAATGGTTATAGAGGTTTGGGGTGGAGAGAGAAAGCCTGTGGAGAAAGGTAGTGGTGGCTAGATTTGGAGAGTTGTCTTGTTGGGAATCTAGAGTAGTCAAGAGTAGGCATGGTTGCGGAATTTGAAAGTCTATATCGACAATTAAGGAGGATTTTTTGAAGCATATTAGGTATCAATTAGGATATGGATGTAATATTAAATTTTGGAAGGATTGTTGGTTGAGGGAGTCCCCGCTTTTTGAGAGCATTCCTAATATCTTTAGATTGGTGCTGGATTCTCTTGCTTTGATGGCGAATTATGATTTTAGAAGGGTTTGGGACCCTAGCTTGAGGAGAGACCCTAATGACTAGGAGGTGGGAGAAATGGTGAGCTTATTGAAGCTTTGGGGAATATCAATCCTATCCCGAATGGCAATGATAGATGGATCCAGAAGTTCGATAGAAAAGGGAGTTTTAATTCTAAATCAGTCTATGAAGAGTACACTAACTCCTCTCAGTCCCTTATTCCTCTCAAAGGTATTTGGAATGTGGATATTCCCTCTAAAGTATCCTTTTTTCTTTGGAATACTTTCTTGGATAAGATTCTAACCCTAAATCATCCATAGAGTAGAGGTTGGAATTTGGCTAATAGGTGTGTACTTTGCTTGGAGGAAAAAGAATCGGTAAGTCATCTCTTCATTCACTGTTCTATAGCTAAAGGGGTGTGGGGCTTCTTACTATCTCACCTAAAAACTTCTTGGATCTTTCCAAACCTCTTTAATGAACTAATCTTGGGTTAGTGGATGAATGGTATTGAGAGCTTTCCACTTGCCCATTGGCATGCTTTGTTGGGGCCCATAGGTTGGGGGTTTGGAAGGAACGTAATAATAGGACCTTTGAGGATAAGTATAGATGTCGGAGGGAGTTGGTGTTAACCATATTTAATATGCTTTTCGAATGGGTCATGGTGTGGCCGAACTATGAGGAGTCGGTATGGGAGGCCATATAGTGTGATGCAATGTAATGTGTTGTGTGTGGGTTTTGGTTGTTTCATGCTTAGCATAGTCCTTTATTTCTAATATTTTTGTTGTTTATGTGTGGTTTCACCTTCTTGGTGATCTTTGCCTGTTGTTCTCCTATTTTGTTATTTTCAATAAATCACACCTTTACCTCTAAAAAAAAAAATGATTTTATCAAGAAAAAAAAGCAAACAAAGAATAATAAAAGAAACAACAAAAAGAACTACAAGAACAAAACTACAACCGCAAATCATGACATTAGCATGGAAATTAAATAAAAATAGACAAAGGCTGAGTTTGGTAACACTCCCAAAGAGTGATTCTCGCATTCTCAGCTCTCAGGATTCCAAATTTAGCAAGAAAGGTCATTTGGTAACTTTAAATTCTCTCCCCAAATTCCACTCCCAAAATTGGTTTGGGAGTGGAATTTTGGGAGCTAAAAAAAATTGTTGAGCTGACTCTAGCTCCCAACTCTCTCTCTCTCTCTCTCTCTCTCTCTCTCTCTCTCTCTCTCTCTCTCTCTCTCTCTCTCTCTTCTGTACTAAAAGCTCAAAACATCCGAAATTGAATTGGAACAGCGGTATGAGGTCCAATAAGTATTTTAATAATAGATGATAATGATTTAAGAATTTACCTTCTGAAGGATGCTCAAATCCTGAGTCAACAATAGCTCTAAGAAGCTCTGGCTTCAAAAGAAAATCTCGGAACCCCGAACTGTGAATTCCAACATAACCCCTACATCACAAAAGATGTGAACAAGGAAGATTAACTTAATGTATCAACAAGAATATCTTAACTCAAAAGCCAAACTAGATTGCACCTCTCACAAGTAGTAATAGACGCAAGCACAAGCAGAACACACCATACATATACTAAAATTCAGTAGCTAACAGAGACAACCATGAAAATATGGTCTATTGAACTGTAGCGGCAAACTCAATTGCCATGTAACAACCGCATGCCTGTCTATATGGAAGAAAACAAAAAATCCAAAGGCCTTGACTAAAATGCATGAAGAGAAATACTTAGGCATAAAGATGACAGTATTTTGAATTAAATAGCAGGGAAAGAAAAATGGATTAATCCATAAAAACTTCAAAAATGTAGTAAAAGAGAAACCAATAAAACAATCAGAAAAACTGAACCCTCTAAAAGGGAGGATGAGATAATAAAAAAATAAAAAAAAAATCAACTCCAGATATTTTCTGCCAACCTATTCTGGAATCACTCTTACACATGCCTCCCTACAATAAAATAGATCTTATAATGATTGATGATTCCTCTTAAGAACACACAATTTTCAGAGCTAGATATTGTCACCAACCTACTCACAAATGTAGTGTCATGCAGCAAATATCAAAGCTACTAGACCGACATCTTCACATTCAAATTCTCAATAGTCAGAAAATAATACATCCAGTGACTCCACAATATTCTGTTTGCTATCATCTTTCCTCTCATGTTACTGTCTTGGATTCTGATCAGAATTGCAATAGGATTGTGGAAAGCCATTAGTTGCATATTTCAGGGAATGTGGGGTCAAATGAGGATATGGCTGTATTGGGGGGAGAGGGGGAGGCTCCTGAGGGTGGTGTTAAGAGTTATGAAAGGGTGGATGTGCTTAAAAAAATGGGCCTAAAAACCTGCAATATGACAGGGAATGAAGAGCTGTTATTGGATCATATTGTTGATCCTATGGATTCTCATAATGGCAATGATAAAAAAAATTCAAAGGGTAAAAGGGAGCTCTTTAACATGGTGTGGGAAATGAAAGACGGAACTGAATCAGAATGTCTTGAAAGGGAAAAAAAGTTGGGAAGGGGTAAGACCATTGGTAAGCAATAAAGATTATGTCTTGGAACATAAGAGGGTTAGGAGGTGTTGAGAAAAGAAGGTCGGTTAGGAAATGTATCCGAAAGCATAAGCCAGATGTGGTAATTTTTCAAGAAATTAAGAAGTGCATACTGCCTCAATTACTTCACAGTGCTATTGGTAGAGATTTGTCTAGCTGGAGTGCTATTCCTGCCATTGAGGGGTCTTGATAGCCTGGATTCCTGCAGTCCTTAAGAAGGTGGATGCATTTATTGGGAAGTTTTCTATATCCTTGTGGATTGTGGAGATCTCGTCAGATTCCAAATGGATTCTTTCTAGGCTGTATGCTCCTTCCACTCCTCATAAGTGCTAGGAGTTTTGGGAAGAAGTGTGTGTTGAGGGAGACTCTTTGGTGGTTATTAGGACAGGGTTAGACAAAAGTATTGGCTATTGGAAGTATGCACGTTTTAGTCCAAGAGATGTGGAACTTAGTTGCTTCTTGGGACTGTTTTCTCACTCATATTCCAAGGTCTCAGTTGGCTGATTGCAAATTGGGGTGGGTTTGGCTAATGTTGTTATTGTCAATGTAATGCTGGATATTCCAGGGTGAAGCCTTAGGACTGCCTTGTTGATGTATTTTTGCCTTTATTTTTAGCAGCAAAAGGGAAAATTTAATTCAAAAGTAAAAGAATACAAACAGGCCTTTTGCAACTCCTCACACAATACAAAATACCAGTCCCACAAGATCATCTCTACTAGAATCTAGTCAAATAATTATAAATGGAAAAAAAAAATCCTCATGGCACCTCATCTTGCCCTCAAAGATCCTAGCATCCCTTTCCTTCCATAAACCCCAACAAATGGCCCTGGAAGGAACAACCAAATGATGAAAGGCAATCCCCCCAAGTCACAAATCCACCAGTCCAATATCAACTCAACAAACATGGCTAGGGAAAGACCAGGAACTCCGAAGATGCGAGAGAAAGAAACCCTAAATCATATTCGCCATGGCACAATGCACAAACAGATGATCCACCAATTCCTCCTTCATCAGAGAAAGAACACGTCTATTCCAACCTCCTCTTTGCCTTAGGGCTGCCTTCTATTATTTTTCCTCTTCATAAAGTCGTTATTTATTTCAAAAAAAAAAAAAAGAAGAAGAAGAAGAAATATCTGCCTCACAGAGGGTTAAAACACAACTAACTGCAGCAGATCACAGAAGGTGAGCTTCAAAGAGTCAAAGAACTAAACAATTGAAGTGAAAACCTAGCTTTACTTAGAAAAGCAAATTTGACGAAAATAAACATTCTACGAACTTCAGATAGATTAAACCATAGAACCATGGTGAAACACCTAAGAAATAGAAAATATAAACAGTAACCAAATAAATCCAAGAAACTCCAAGAAGAACCCTTGCACTCCCAAACGGCTAAAACAGCATGTCTACAGGCTAGGGAAAAAGAAAAAAAAACCGTGAAGCTTTCATTAAGAATCATACAGTTCACCACTAATAAGTTCGAAGCTTCCATTGACTACAGGCGCTTCATCAAGAACTTCAGCAGTCAACTAGCTAACATATACAAAAAAAAAACCTATAAAATAATCAATCCCTTAGGCACTAAATGCAAAAATCCAAAGATACAAGTAAAAAAGAACAAAAGAAAATAATCACAACTTACACAAAATTTCCATAGAACTAGATCAAAAACAAAAAAATAAAAACTTACTTCTTGACTGCTTCGCCAGTGCCCTTGGCCGCGACGGAATCGGGGGCCTTGTCTTCATCTTCTTCGTAGTCGAGAAGCTCTTCCTCGTAAGCATCGTTATCCCTTGGGTCTCCCATTCTAAACATGTAAATTAAGGTTAGAATCTGAAGCGCCTGCAAGAAATTAGGGTTAGGGTTTGAAATATATACCTTCGATACTGCGAGAAGATAGACTAGCAGTTAGAGATTTAAGTGTCTGCAAAAAGGAGAAAAAAAGGAGAAGGAAACAAACAAACAAACAAACAGAGAGAAAGAAGTACAGAAAATAGAGCCTCACAGATAAGGTTTTCAGAGAGAGATTTGGGGACGATGAGGGAAGAAACTATAATTTAAACGCGAGTAGTGTGACACTGTGATGTGCACTTTATTTTAATCTTTAGTCCCTAAAAATGGCAGTTTCTACTATCTAAAATTCGAATCGCCGAAACAAATGTTATGGGACAGGAATGCCCTTGTAAGTAATACAACTGACAAAATCACCCTTTTCTTTACAAACTCAACCAAGACTTTTACTTAAAAAGTTCATTGCAGCTTTGTTTGGATTAACTTCTCTTGAAGATCTTTTTTGAAAGATACTTATGAAAGAAGTTGAAGTCAGCAGCAGTCGTTGGTTTTTTTCTTCTTCTTCTTTCTTGGGAAAAGATGTTCTGTCCCGATGGTATGCTGGACACTAGGGGATGTCATATGGAATAAAATGGGTTGGTGATGCATTCTTTTAATATGAATTATGCATTTTATTCCATATAACAGCTCCTGGTGTCCTGGACACTATCGCAGACATCAAATCCTAGAGTAGATAAAGACGGGTTTGAACCCACGTAGTACGACACAGAGACTTTACCAACTTAATAAGTTGGCTTCTTCAAAATTATAAAGTTAAAACAGCAGTTGAATGTAAGTGAGAAACAGCTTTTTAACCCCTATCTCATATAAAAAAAAAAAAACCTTTTTGACCTTTATCATGCAAGTGTGCCATTGGCAAAAAGACTTTCTGCATAAGTTAGAAAATTGGAAAACACTTTTGTTGGCATGTGACAATTCGAAAAAGTCAAAATAATAACAAATAACTAAAACATTTTTTTTTCCCGTTTGATTACTAACGATCTATAGAAGTTGACTGAGAAGTTTATCCAAAGGAAGCCAACTTGTCCTGTCCAGGATTTGGTGAAAAGATGGGGGGGAATTTGAAATTTCATCCAACTCCCACCCATTTTATTCTATACGACATCCCCTGACGTCATGGACACCATCCAAGATACCAAATCCTGGATAGAACATTTATTTACTTATCCAAACGTAATGCATAAGTGCAAGTTTGGTTGTACTTAAACCTAGACATAACTAAAGAGTGGGAGCAAATGTCTCGTCCAGAATTTGGTGTCCAAGACACCAGGGGACATCCTATGGAATAAAATGGTAGGAATTTTAATTTTCATCAAACTCCCTCCCACTTGGACAGAACATTTAATTCAGAGAAACAATGAAGAATCAAGCTAATCCAAGTGGGTGACATTAAACCATAACCATGCATTAATAAGAACAAATAGAAGTACCAAAAAAAAAAAAATTTTGTTAACACATACACTCACGTTGAAAGAGGAGAGTCCAAATGAACAAGAATTTCCGAGAGTGGATTATGTAAGACAATTTAGAGAGTGGCTAAAGTTGAAATGACATCAGGGCTGACACATTGGCACCGAAAAGTGATATACACTTTTTGGGGGATGTTTTTGCTTTTTGGCACTGATGTGTCGGCCCTGATGTCATTCCAACTTTAGCCACTCTCTAAGTTGTCCTACCTAATCCTCTGCAGGTATTTCCACAAACAATATTAAGAAAAAGAAAACCAATCCTCCCACTATGGTTCACGAGCTTATACCCTTATTTAGAATCTAATTTCTAAATGCAAGGGTGGTCCAGCATAGACGTGGGCAGTTTCCATAGCAATTTTCTTTCCCACTTCTCTCAAGTGCTCTAAGTGAGAGAGAGAGAGAGAGGTGATTCTCAATTCACAATAAAAATCCATGGTCCTTAAGGTCTTAGAAGACTCAAAAATGTGCAACAAACTCTGAAGCAAATTAAATGATCTCTAGAATTGGAACATAAAAAGGGGAGGAGAGGAAATCTTATGGGATCAAAATTGATGTGACCACACCACAGGCTGACACATGGTGTACATAGGGTTAAAAGCATCAAAAAAGTATTCAATGCAAAAAATAGATTTCCAAAAAGGGGCACCAAATTAAATAAAAAATAAAAAATCATGTGTCAATATTTGATGCATGTCACACTGTTGATATACATGTATTATTGGTCAATCCCATGGATAGAACATGGTGTAAGGATCCCAAGGGTTGATTGAATCATCTCTAAAAGAAGAAATACAAGAAGACTCAAGACATGAAAATCAATGTCAAAAGATGGGCTCCATCATCTCAAAAGGTAAAAGTATGCATGTAGTATGAGTAGGGTCATATAATGAGGATCAAAATGTGCATTTGAACATGTAGGAAGGCAACCTTCAAAGACCCAAGGGGAGTGATCCTCCCAAGAGGAAATAGACAGGCAAAACCGAAAATTCCTGTCTATGACTGGTCACGAAATTCATGACTGGTCATAGTTTGGTCATGAGATAATTTCTCTCGAAGCTCAGGTTTTGTAACCCTGGGTCAATTACCAATCACAAACCCAATGACCGATCATGCCTGGGAGAATTAAAGATTCTACTAAAACTCCATTGTGAATGAATGGCCCATATCATTGTCCATTTAAAAAGATTCTAATCCAAAGAGTGGGAGTGGTTTTCATTCCCTATAAGTAGAAATATTTTCTTGTTAAAGCAACACTTCAAGCATTCAAGAGAATCTTATTTCCTTGTACAAAAGTGAGCTCCCAAGAGTAAAATATGTTCTTTCATTACTTGAGCTCCAAGTTTCACAGTCTCTCAAGGATCCCTATTTTGCTATCTTCTCAGTTCTACTTTGCTATTATCTTAAAGAAAAGAGTGTGTAAGTTGTCCTAAGAGGAACCCCTACTTTGGTTGGCTAAACTCAATGAGCTCTAGAGCCAATGCTTTAAGTATTATGGAAAAGATAGGCATACTAGCTAGTTCTTCAAGGAGTACTCCCACTTGGTAAGAATAGTAACATCAACCATTAATTGGTAAGTTTTGTTTTCTTTTTACATTTATTTGCATACATATTTATCTCCATATTGCTTTACTTTCGTTGGAGACACCAGAAGCTTGACTACACTCATCGGAGACACAGAGTATGTTGATTAGTTTACTTAATGCAAGTAGTTAGATTTTTTGTATGTTTTGATCTAGATTGTAATAGTCAATCTTAATGAACTCGGTAGTGAGCTTTAGAACAATGGATGTAGGTCATTGTGCCAAACCACTATAAATCTTGTGTTATAGATTGTTTTGTGTGATTGCTTGTATTTCTGTCTTTTAATCCCTATCTACTCTTGCACACCATCTATTTGATATTATTCTTAAGTAGCTACATTATTAGCACACGCTCTTGCATTAATTCAAAGGAACTAAATTTTGAATTAAAAACAATCCTAACAATCATAAAAGGGGTAAACTAATTAGAAATCCTATCGCCCCCTCTAGGGTTAACTTATACGGCATTTCACAGACATTGATCACACTCATTTTGGTAACAGAAGATTAACTTCCTAAAAAGGGTTAGAAACCAAAAAGCATAATACAAATATATATATATATATATATATATAAACCCATGGACAATATTACAGGGATATATTTTTTGGGGGAGACACCACCCCTACTATAGTATAGTGGAACACTAAATAAAAAACAAGCAAAGATAAGATCAATTTGAAAGGGTAAGCTTCTAGTTTGGTGAGTAAGAATGTAATGGATAAAGATATTCATTTTTTAGAATAAGGAAGGCATTGTATGACCCCTCTCGCCCATCTCAGATCATTGCTCTCTATCATCTTCTTTTTTCTATGTATCAAATAACAAAGGTTGAAATGTGCTTGTCGACTTGTGTTTTTGCACCTTTGATGGTCATCACCACGATTTTGATTCATATCCGGTATGAATGGACATATATAACTCCATTACCAATCAATGCAATATATGTGGCCTAACAAAGGGTGTTTGAGTCAATAGACATGGGTCAAAGGAGGATATTATAGCAAATAAAGAATGGATAAGTACCTATGCATTTATTAGTGCACCCCTGGTCAGACATCATGTCACATCCTGAGCCAAGACTTGAGCGGTAGCAAATCATTTAGACTGGAGATGATGTGATCTCCATCACGACTGTCTTGCTCTGCACTGCACTTTCTTCCTGGTGATGATATTTTTTGTTTGGGTGATTGCATTTACTTGAGGTAGTTGTTGTTTTTTTAAGTACAAAGCAAATGTTCTATGACTAAAAAGGGTTTGTGACCATCTATGATCATGCGACAGGATAGCATGCGGTGTGTTTGGGGATAAATGTGTCAAAAAAGTACTTAATTCAAAAAGTAAGTACACAAAAAGAGGCACCAAATTTAAGAACACATCATGTGTCAGGTTCGTAATGTCATCAAAAATGGCCACAAACACTTTTTGGTCATAAACAATCCAGAGTAAATCCTTTCCTATATGTTGTAATCTTATTAGAGTCTTACCATATGCAGAGCTTTGTGTGTATTCCAGAGAATTTTCTCTGAAGAAGAAGGAAACGCAATACTGTGGATGCAATTTTTTGGTGCACAGTCGATTAGCCCAACTTATCCTCCCTGGATCACTTGAAACTAACCATCCAAGGTAGCTAGTCGGAGTTGAGGCCTTCTTTAATGAATCTCACTCCGGTGCGGTACTTGTCAATGAACCTCCGATGATCAAGTTTAGCAAGGCAAGATGAGAGGATGTTAAGAGAAAATTTCTAAAAGTCTTTCTCATACATGGGGAATGAGGGTTGGCCTCTTTTTATAGAGATGGATGATCCTCATTCCTATATTCATGGGATTCATATTTTAGTCATTTTGATCTCTTATCTATGCATTAGGAGGCTTGGAACCAATCCAGTTGACTCCCTTGATCTTCTCTTGACTAATTCTTCTCAGAGATCTTATAAATAGACTCTCTAGGATAGGTTTTTGAAGCCAAATCTGGTTGGGATAGATTTTTTTTTTTTTTTTATAGAAACTGCTTTGACATTGACATGTTCAATGTCTCTAGAAAGCAATGAGGCTCTTTTGGGTTTGGACCAGTGCTTCTTGGTTCAAATTAGACTTGAACTGGGACCTGAGTTGGTATAGTTCAGCCCTACCACTTGTCTCCCTATGATTGGTGGCTAATTTTTGCCAACCATAAATACTACTCGTGATCTTCATCTTCTTAATCTCTCTCTTTCTCACTTCTCTTTGTGCACATAGTTCTTGAGCTTAGCTTTCTTTCTTGAGAAGTGTATAGCCATGAGTTCTTGAAACCAAGGCTCTTGTTGGATTCACACTCACTATATATAAAGGGAGATTACTTGATCCAACAAAGTAACATCCTCTTGAGATCCGATAGTCTCCTTGAGGGAACACACCTGGATCCCTTGAGTGATCTAACTAAGAAAGTCATTTCATAGCATCGTTGTTCTATCAAATTTTATATAAAATTAAATCTTAAGACTTTTAGGCTTTAAGAACGATAGCAAGGTGTCATTCGTCTTTGCCGGAGAGTGCAAATTTGTAGAGAGACAAGGGTTTTATCGAAGCTAGATTGTATCCTGGAGTTAGCTCAGCCATAATCCCTTACATGTTATTAGGAGGCATCGGTTATCTTCAATAAATGTGATAGTGACACCTTTCTATGCTCAGCTGAATCGGTCAACTAAACTCCTAAATTGAAGAAGACAATTTAATTTGGCAAAACCAGATATTGGAATTGCACGACTGAGCTGCAACTAATGTCATTCATTGCGGCTGACCACAAGGCTTGCGATTGAACCTAGCCGCGACTGACTAGAGTGTTGTGACGGACTAGAGCATCGGTATTGCTAAGGTGTTCCACAACTAACTTGGCAATTCACAACTAGAATGTGGTCTGTGACTGATTGGAAATGATTTTTCCATATTATTCCATTGTTGATGGTGAATCACAAATAAATAGGATTCTCATGAATTAGAGATTTGCAATGACCTATAGTCTTGCAGTTGAAATTCTTGCTAGCAAAATGATAATTCATAAATCCCGATACATGAATTAATCAAATTATATGTTTATGTTTATCCCTCACTAAAACTTACAATTTGAAGGTATGTCCCACTCTCGGGATAAAACTGAACCTATGAAAGTTTAACTTGTAACAAGTTGACTCGGTTCGATGAGGATTAGTTCAAGGATATGATAGAACATAAATATTTGTATTTGTGACTACAAGTCAATTTTAATTGACTTAAGAACCCCCCCTAAAGTCAGGTGTGAAATGTTGCATTACACTACTTGCATGCTCATTTGTAAGCTATCACATTGAATTGTTTACAAATAAGGATTGCACTAAGTTTTTGAGTGACATATATGCTCATGAATAACGTTGACAGTAAGATTAATATGGAACAAATTGTTACATAGATGCTAGATGACTATGCTGGAGAGATAAATGGATATGTCATATGTCTTTAGTTTCTTATAAGAAAACCGAGGCTATTAAGGTACACAAGAATTGACTGGAGATAATTGCTTAATTGATGAGCTAATAACAAGTTTCCACAAGAAACTAAGAAATGACCAAGATATGTCAGTAAGTGATGTGGATGCATTACACTTAAAATGAGTAGCCCAACTTGACATTACATTGTGTTTGGACCGTGCCATCTTATGAGATGAGACCAGACATCGGTGCCGTTCTTAAGGCCTAATATGGACTTGAGAGTTCAACCACAACTTGTTGCATATAAAAGTTTTTGAACTTGGAAAGTGATGTAAAACCCTTTTAATGGGGATGAAGCTTAACCCAACCTATATGGTTGAAGAAGCCATGCATGATGGCTAGTGCCTGTCATTTCCAAAAGAATGACAACAATCTTTATGGCATAAGGTTTGAGATGGGTTAACTATTGTTGAGACTAAAGTGGTTCATCATTTGTAAAATGAAAACAACGTGTTTTACCACACAACTAGGATAAATCTCTAGACATGATTAAGGATATATCTCTCTCTGAGGATGTCATATTCTAAGTAATCCCTACAAGACTAATCACTTTTAATAAGTCTTTGATGTCATTGACATCAAGGAGATCTTCATCTCAAGTGCTTTATTAGAACAAGTTCGAACTTAAGATTGTGCTTGAATCCGACCAGTGAATGTTGACCAAGTCTAATGTGTTCATTGACTAGGATTTTTCATGTCTGGTTTTGATAAATTGAGACATACCAACTTAGGACATGGAGGATAATTAAATATCTGGAAATTTTGAAATTAATGAAAATCTCAAAGAATTGTCAAGAGACAATTTAATATTAGGAAGAAATTTAAAACTTCCATGACCTCATATTAAGATCTTTGTATCTTATCGAGATTGTGTCTTCTGAACTTAATAAATTATGGAAAATATAATAAAATTAGTGTGATACCACTAACACTTCATCATGGATAAAGCTATAATGAGATTACATCGCATAATAACTATGGCTGTCAATTGGGCTGGGCCAAGGTTAGCCTAAACTCAGCCCGAGCCTGAACTTAGACTGAGCTAGTTAGCACAAACTCGACTTGTTTTAAAATCACAGGCTTCAAGCTAAGTTCGGCCCGCCCGAACTTAAATCTCATTTTTAAATTTGGGTTGATATTGAGTCCAAATTATCCTTAAATACTTTGATATAGGGATGTCAGTGAGCAGAGCTGGCTTAACTCAGCTCAGAGCTCGACCTGTTATGAGCTGAGCCTGAGTCTTGTACAATGTCAATCACATCATGTAAAAGCTAGGTGAGGGTCCTCTTGGGAAAAAATACTTTGACAAAAGTGATAATCCATGTAAAAATTGTACCATAGGATGACATGTCTAACAATGTTATGCTTTTGAATTTTGTGCCTCTTTTCTTGGGCGCCTATTTTTTGGATTAAAAATCTTATTAATTTTTATAAGTTTATACATGCCACGTGTTAGCTTGAGATGTGATAGTGGATTTGATGAACAGAGCCAAGCTTGAATTGAGCTAAGCTCAGACCTCAGGCTTGTGATGAGTTTAAGCTTGGCTTTTTGTGTGACAAGCTTGAGCTGAGCTAGGCAAAGCTTGGCTCAGCTCAGCTTGTTGACACTCCTACTTTGATAAAATGCTTAATTAGTTAAATTTGGGCTAATAATGGACCAAAAGCTGCTCTATATTTCTTAGGCTATGCTATATCAATGTTAGGCAGGGCTAGACCAAACTACGTTTTATACTTATTTTAGGCTAGGTCAGTCCGGGTTGAGTTCGGGCTGAAATTAAGTCCGCCTGAATAAAATTTTAGGCCTAAAAGTTGAGCCAGAATTCAGTCTAGCCCAAAGTTAGCTTGGCCTAGCCTAACAATTTTTCAAGTTGGACATGTCGGGCTTTAGGCCAGCCCGGTCCAATTGACACCCTTAATAAGAATATGATGGTCAAGGCGATGATAAGAGTTCAAAATAAGTTGTAGGATTTATAATATTGAATCTCATTTTGTGCATAGTTCCTACTATATTGGTGTAACTCCATGAGATTAATATGGATTAAATGCTAAAAAGGCATTCCTCCATGGTCCAAAGGAACTAATTAAGTGGTTCATATACTAGACAACAAGAAAAGTATAAATGAAAATTTTGGGCATTATTTACCCTTCACATAGGACTAAGTCCATGCAATGTGAATTCTATTCATTAAAAGTTATAAATAATGGGCTAAATGCATGTATCCAAGAACACGATGCTGCCTAAGGTATTAATGAAGTTAAACCTCATAAGAATGTCAGGGATAATCAAGTCAACTGAAATTGATTCTGAAATACAAAATATCTAGCAGAAGGAGATCCAATCACCTACCAAACAACCACTAAGTGGTATGTAATAATCCTTTGCATGTTCACGGTAGATGATAAATAATACTTAATGAACCAAGTGTTGGAGATTTTCCTTGAAGGGCATATACCAATCAGGTGGAAGTGAGATCTTAGGAAGAAGCTCAATCTTGATGGTGTAAAAGAAGAATATACTTTCCGTTGTCTGATTGGTTGTTGTCATTATTAGTATTGGAAGAATGAGCTAAGCTCTATGACAAATGCCCTAAGAGTGATGAAATCATCAAGTTGGCTTTTCTAACTACAAAGGGAATCTTGATTATTAAATCAAATGAATTGAAAAACTATATACAGATAGTATGAGAAAGCCATCACATGTGGTGGTTAGAAGAGTGGTATGCCTATAAATGATGTGAAGGCGTTTGAAAATTCTGGATTAGATCAAGAAGAACACTAAATCATGGCATACTCTCAATGGCGATGGATTTGGAATCCAATTGAAGCCATGTTTGTCTGAAAGGAATAGTAAGAGTTGCATGTGGTGTAGTGTCTTGGACATAGAAGAGTCTATTTTAATCAAAGACTAACATGAAAAACCTAGGGTTGTCATTGACTTTTGAAAAGCAAGCCTGTCTATAGGGACATAAGGGATTGTTGTATACAATAAAAAAATTGTGAAGGCTATTAGAGAAAAACTCTATATTATTGAGTATGTCTAGGCAATGATACCCATAATATTGGAAAAAGATGATGTGTTATTCAGGATGTGGCTGATGGAGATCACGGTATTTGGATACTCTGTAATGAAATGCCATTGTGAGCCATAGACTATGTAAGTCCAAAAAATGCCTTGAATGAGCTTGTAGAGTAGATACATGAGATAAATAAGTGGATGACATTAGGTTGTCAAAGGTTTGGTTCAAATGTATCTGAGATACGATGAGCCATAAAATCCATCTATGATGGATCCATTGGTATTTGTGAACACAACAAAACTATCTACTATGGGGGTTAAGTTAAGTCCCAATACATGATTACTAGGATAGGAGGCAAGTCCTATAAAATCCAGAAGAAAAAGTTGTGGCTTATTCCTTAGGAATCAAAGCCATAAATCTTGTATCAATTATAAGTGATACGAAATGGTGATATCAATGGATGCACTGATACATATGTCAGTGAGCATTGACCATTCAACACGTTTAGACTGTAATCTAACATTAACAGTGCCTAAATAAGTGTCATATCTAAAACACATGATGAGATTTCCAAGCAAAACTCATAAAGAACAACTCTATGAAGAATTTTAGACATGAATTTCTGAAGCACATGTAAAAAATTATAGGTCAATGTACCTAAAGGACACTCATATGAGAATTTCATGTCCACAAGCTTGAAGGACACTAACATCAATATTTCTAGGTTATGTACCTAAAGGACAAAAATGCCAGGTATTTCAAGTGTTATTCCTTTAGCGCAAATCCGAAGTTAAAATTAAGAATGCATGCATGCAAAGTACGTAGTTTATACATAGACGACCAGATGTGCTAGTCTAAATGTGCAAGGCCAATGAAATGGTTGACCCGAGAATCAAAAGGGCCCAATAGAAGTTAACCTCCTATACATCGAGGGGAATGAGACAGATAAGCCTATAAAATGTATATTTGATAGAAACTCAACTTGACTATTCAAGTTTCAATGGGAAACCAACCTGACTGTACTGAATGTTTATTATGTTCAATGGGAAAACAAACCAATTATAGCTAACGTGTAAGCACAATTTTTATTTTATAAAATTTGTCATTTCCTATGGTATCCTGCAAAATAATTACTTGTAGATGAATTATTTAATGTTTTTACAGAAGGTGATCCCTATAGAATAATGTACTGATAGCCTACAAATGCTTTTCTCACATATGATGAAGGTTGAGAAGCTCAGTTCTCTTAATGAGTTCTATAGACCCAATTTAGGTTGGGGCAAGAATATGATCTTGATAGAAGCTCATCACTTATTTGAGCATGAAAGCTGGCTACTTTCTATGAGATCCAAGCTATCTCTAAAGCATTTAGTAAATTGGGATATAACAATGACCTTAAACTATTAATTTGTGTGTATCAGTAAAACCTTGCTATGAGGACTATGTGTATGATAAGTTGTTTGTTAATAAAGAATAGTTCAAAGCATAGTCCACTGTATCTCAAAAGACAACATCCTAGTTACACTATATAAAGGTTTAAGGTTGACACCACATTTGCTTATGTGCAATAACCTCTCTTAAAAGCCATTAGTAACTGTTTTTCACAAATTTTAAAAGTGAGGGATAGTTGGAATATTTAAAATTTGAAAAGATAATAATATGAGAGAGAGTGGCAACCAAGTCACTCCCACCTTCCCTTTATGGAGAGATGCATGGGAGTGGACTAGGGTTGCCATACTTCCCCTCTCTGAATCTAGGGTTGCCACACAACCTTATCCCTCTTTAGGGTTGTTTCATCCCTCTATAAATATATTCTAAAGAGTGAGCAAAGAGAGATTTTTTGTGAGTTATAAAAATTTTGGTGGCGGCATTAGGATTTTCTTTGAGAAAAGAAGAGGAAGAAGAAAGAGGCTATTACATGTACTTTAGAGAGTTTTCTTTGAAGAATAAGAAGGAAATGTGATACTGCTCGTGATCTTCATCTTCTTAACCCTCTCTTTCTCTTGTCGCTTTCCCTATTCACACACAATTTATTTTGTTGAAAAGTAGACTCATAGATCTTTCTAAGGGTATATTATTTGTACTCTAATTCACTCGGTATTGGTGTTGGTGGTCCTGCAAAGTTACCTTAAATGCAAAAATTAAGATAATTGTCGAACTTGACAGGTTCAAGTCTCAACCTGGGTCTTACACTTCTAACTTGGTCTAAAGGGATCTTACACCACTTTATGGTCTATTTAAAATATATAAAAATGACCATTTTATCCTTACGATGGTAAAATTACAATTTTACCCTTTAAGTACAACACGGGGTGTTACACTCTCCCTCCTTATGAAAAGAATTCATCCTCGAATTTGATGTGTCATAATCTTGAAAGTTAGTTCTAATTCTATTCTTATGAGTCATAACAACAACTTCTAAAAGTATGATTTCCCGAACAATATTAACACTGGCAAAAAATGGAAAGGAAAAAAAATACCTGGATTCTCATGCTAAAATGTCCCAACATCCCAATCCAAGAGGGCAAAGACGTGACCCGTGGTCTTTGTCCTCCCATCCACAGGCTTGGTCACCTAATTGTTCTTGAGGGTTGGACAATCTTGGATCATGTGTTCTCAGTGTCCACATTTGAATCATGCATTGGTCGATAGGTGACAATCACCCAAATGCATATTCCCACACATAGGGCAAGCACCTTGGTTAGTTGTCCTAGCCACAATCTCATTTCTCTCTCTTCCTTCAAAGGTCCTCTTCTTATTAGTCTCTTTAGAAACTTGCTTGAAGCCATCGCGGCTAGCGTCATCCCCCTTACAAAACCCATTAAAAGGAAGTCATCTCCGGTCATGTTCTCTATGCCTTTGCAGTTTATCACAATCTTACTCCACCAACTTCGTCATCTCTATAACATCGGCAAAAGATCTTAGTTTGAAGAGTGTTATACAAGTGCGAATGGCTAGTTGTAACCCCTTCTGAAAACTTTTAGCTTTACCCTCATTGTCCATAATAAAGTGAGATGCATAATGAGATAGCTCAATAATCTTCGCCTTGTATTGAAGCACAGACATGTTGCCTTGTACAAGGCCCATAAACTTAACCTCCTTTTGGTCCCTAGTGCTTTCTGAAAAATAGTTTGTGTGGAAAGCATCCAGAAACATGTCCCAAGTCAAGGGTTCTCCATCATAACCTAGAGTATGCTCAGTAGCCCGCCATCAATGTTCTGCCTCACCTCACAAAATAAAAGTGGTTAGATTCACCTTTTGATTTTCAGGAGAGTTTATGACCTTGAATATCTTCTCAATTTGCATTAGCCAAGCTTCTACTTCCATGGAGTTTGAAGTGTCATGAAACTCAGGAGGTCCCATTCACTAGAACCTTTCAACAGTCTTATCCTCTCGCTCAACCTCCTTGTCTCTAGGTGGTACACTGCCCATGACATGCTCACGAACTACATCAGTTAGGCTATGAATAGCTTCCCAAACGCCTGTCCGACCATGATCTTCCAAAGGTAGAGTAACTAGACTAGCTCTAATACTCCTCTTAGGCGACATTCTCACCTATAAGCACTAAAACAATAATCAAACACTTGAATCCATCAAGACTACATCATGTGTAAAACAATCTAACTCCACATATCAAATAATCCTCAATATCATTTCTGCTCACTTAACATTGTCCAAATGAATCTCCCAAAATAAGTTCATCTCTAAACATAAAAAGTCTACAAAATTTATAACCTAGCTTTGATGCTAATTGTAATGACCCAAAATCTCATTACCTTATTTAGGCATGAAATTGAGTACTATTAAACCGGATCGATGTGTAATTCCCTATAAATTATAGTCATTTCCCTTTTCTTGTAGATTTAACACAACATGCGTAGTGGGATAAGAATAATCCATCTCTAACATCATAATCTTAAAGGTGCAGCGAAAATAAACCATAAAATTACATCATCTATAAGAACTAGTCTTCCATCATCTCAAATAAAACATAAAACTGCAAATCTTAAAGTCTAAACTTTAAACTTAATACAACCTATAATAAGGTTTAATACAAAGTAAGAGTATAAGATGAACTAAAATAACTAAAAGAGAAAGCATCACTAAAAGAAAAAGCATCAACCACATGTCTCCCTTTCGACCTCAATGTACTCCAAATGAAGCATTTGCATTAAACCTCCCATGTAATAAAAGTGGTATGGATGGATGAGATGCACGACTCATAAGTAGGTACACAAAACCTACTTCAAAAATCAAACGGGTAAAGTACAAATCTTTCAATATAAAAAATACTGAATATATCTACATATAGTAATATATCATTTTTTAATGTGTAAGCATGTGTTAGTGTATATACATCATCTATTAGTCATCATAAGATCTATGCACTCATCATTATGTTTCATCATGTAGGAACTAAGCATTGTAATCCACATATCTTTATTTATACATAACATATTTCTAATATCTACGCATGACAATATACATTATTTTACTTATACATGACATTTTTATACTATATGTGCATGATGACATGGATGGAAATATGGATATACAATGACATGGTAAGCATTTCCTAACATATTATGATATGAATAATCAATGTAATCTTGAAAACCCTTTTCTAATGGTTTTCATGCATGACCTACATATTACCAACAAGAATAAACATATGTGACTCCTTCAAGGTAAACATGCATCATTCCTAAGCATTTAGTAGCTATAATAAGACATTTGACATAATGAGGTATATGTAGATTAACATCATTTCTTGCAAATTCATCTTTACTTTAGCATTAATTGTTTACATTATACATTTCATAAACCCTTACCATTTATTTTGTTCCACACAGTTCATCTTTTATTACTTTCCATTATCGTTAGCATTTTCATCCCTTAGGTTCCTTCACTACTTATTGCTCTATCAAACTACACACCACTTCAAATAGCTTTCAATGTCATTCTTTTAGTCTTCACTTATCATTTTCTAAAGACTATATCTTCTTATTTTCATACATATCTCATAGACTTTTATCTTCTTTTTAAAGAATATGTGAACTCATTTCTTGACATTTTCTTTACTTGCTTGTCATAGAGACTTACATTTTCTTTAGTAATTTATATATTTCATTTCTTTCCATGAGACTTCTTTTTCTTACATAACTTATGAATTTCTTCTTACTTGTGAAACTTAGATATTTTCCTTTCTTGCTTTTACACTTTTATTTCTTTGCATGATTTATAATTTCACTTTACTTTTGAAGCTTATATGTTTCCCATTATTTTCTTAATACTTATATTTTCTAATGAACTTCTTTCTTCTTCTTATGGAGGGGTCTTTTAATTTACTTGTACTTTGACACATTGCATAATTCCCCAATGACAAGGGTCGCCGGCATATTGAATTATATCTTCAATAGCAAGGGCCATCACTTACACTTACATTTTTTATTCACTTGCTTATATTTTCTTTCACTTACTTATACTTGAGTTCATTTGTTTACTCTTTGGCACATTTTATTATTACCCAATGGCAAGGGCCATTAGCATATTGAATTATAACCCCAATAATAAGGGTCATCACTTACACTTACATTTTTTTGCTTCACTTGCTTATATTTTCTTTCACTTACTTATATTTGGGTTCACTTGTTTACTCTTTAGCATAATGTATCATTCCCCAATGGCAAGGGCAATCAACATAATAAATCAATCCTAATAACAACGGTCATCATTTACACTTACTTACATTTTTTATTCACTTGCTTATATTTTCTTTCACTTATACTTGGATTCACTTGTTTATTCTTTGGCACATTGTATTATTCCCCAATGACAAAGGCCATCGACATATTAAATTATAATCCCAATAGCAAGGGTCATCGAT